>OX155960.1:27906055-28506055 GCA_944548615.1 Micropterix aruncella | reverse complement strand
TATCCGGTGATAGTTCTTCGTAGTCTGGTAATACGTGCTTAGTAGTAGTTCTTTCCAACCAACTCTTAGTTGGTTGCAAGGAACTACTACTCTAGTACAGTAAACTAATATGTATATTTTTTTCTTTTTCGCATTTACACAACAAAAAAAACATCTGGTGAAGGTAACATCGTTCACGTGTCCAGTTATTTAAAGCCCTTAAAAGTTTGCTTGTTGGCGTGTACGAAGTCTCACATATATTCAATATATTCAGGACGATATTCAATATATTCAATTCAATTCTCTGTATTGCATAAATCATACAGATGTGATATCAATCAAAGGTACAAATCATACAAAGGCTGATATCAAATCATACAAATCATCCCATCGCGGAAGGTTTGCGGACCGTACTCGGACTTAAAGTAAGTACCATACATTTTATTAGGTAGCAATAATTAATATAATAAGTATCATTATGAAGTAGATTTTTTGATATATGAAGATAACAAGATCAAGGAACAAACAAAGGATTACCATAAATCAACCTGATCTACTTGATTATCTATTAATTTTATTTATCAGTAGGTATGTATGCACTATCATTATAATTTTAATTTAATACATGTAGAACATTATCATCAAAAATGACGGCCAGGGAGATATCAAATATGAAGCAGTCGTGGCCGAGCGGTTAAGGCGTCTGACTAGAAATCAGATTCCCTCTGGGAGCGTAGGTTCGAATCCTGCCGACTGCGATACTTTTTGAGATCCCTACGCAAATCATAATCATACATCAATACGACGTATACCTATACAGAATACAATACAAATGATTTAGAAATGTTTAAAAAAAATTAAATATGATTGAAGGCTTGTTATTTTATGTTAAAACTTTTCTAAACGTAATAATTTATGGTTCTTTTCGTATAGCTTAAAAGACGTTTAGTTCACCAAACGCTGCCGTAAATTAACCAGTGTAATCGTCACGGTTTTATATAAAAATATAAAATTCCTTTATTTTTTTCCTATAGCGCGGCGCTCACACATCGGCCGAACAAGAAGCTGAATACAAAGTATCTGAAAGTATCTGCTACAAAGTATCTGAAAACAGCACTCCCTAATAAGCAGAGTTATCACAACGTAAAATAAATAGGTTCTGATATGTTGATACTTTGGCATCTCAAGGAAACCATTACAAAATCATTTCAGTCCTTCGTCCCACTCTCTCTCTATCATCTAATATATTATTAATCACATGAACAGTGTTGATGAACAGTTTTCATAACATAATTTTCATTTATCATCCGTGCAAAATAAATAATAATATCAATATCAATTGTTTTATTTTTATTGTTTTTTTTTTGTTTTTCTTAAATAAAATTACTGCTAAACAATGTTAGGTATAATGTAATATAACGGAAATACTGTGCACATATAGTTAACGACGAATAGCGTAAACATTTCATTAGTCATAGTATTTATTTTGTATCTTTGTTATTGTTACTTGTTAGCGCTGTTTGTTTACGTGTGTATGCATGTATAGAAACAGAAACAGAAAAATATTTATTGTCCGAAATTGTGGGAAAAATTATGTCTTTCACAATTACCTGTTATTATAACAGATTGACAAATTTACTTATCTGCTAATTTTTTAATTTCTTATTTAAAAATATCATTATTTCACTGGTTTATTTATAATGTCATTATTTATAATATCTAAATCAGATCAATAATAATTCGTAACGTTCATTGAATGGCCCGAAATAACATTCAAAAAAGAAATATAACATGAATTATACATAATATATAGGTACATGAATTATACATAAAATATGCATAATAAACACATTTTTAATATTTTAAACAAATTGAAACACATCAACTTTGTGTTCACAATAAATATGTTTAAAGATATTGTTCTATGATAATAAACCCGCCCGTTGTGAAATTTCACAATAAAGAGTAGAAATAAACAAACAAACAATTGAAAGACCAAAGCCCAGTATGGGGGTAGAATGAAAGAAGATTTTTACCAAGCAATGATTCACAATGAGATGTAGCGGTAATGATAATGATCATGGTCACAAAAACGGGCGTTTTCGAAACGGACGTTGGATCGAAAAGAGAAAACACCACGCGCAACGGTTAAAAAGAGACAGGGAATATTCTGCGGATCGAGGTAAATTAACGTTTCTTCTAATTTTTATTTTCATGGGGAGTATTCTGTCCAACGTTAAGTATAATGGTTTTTCATTCCATATTATGCAGTCATGTCCTAACTGCAATAAAATCATCCCGATCGCCACAATAGCTCTGGTTCTTGTAGTGGAATTTCACAATGTAGGTAGTATATTTTATACTTATAAAAAAAGTCAATTTATGAAGGTCAGATTATTTTTGAAATTTTAGCTTGATTTAAACGTTGCTTATGTAGTCGTTTATTTTAGAATAACTAAAATAGCATAGTATGCAACTTCATTGCACTAAGAGTCGGTCCACACGATGCGGTGCGGCGCCGCACCGCAAAAATTTCGCCGTATAGGCGTACACATGTACAATACAATACAATACAATACAATACAATACCATACAATACAATATAATACAATACAATACAATACAATCAACTACTCCAGTAGATAGGCATTCCTACACTTGGATGCGTCACAAAATTAAATGCTTAAAATTTAATTATTAAAAACATAACTATCACGATAGTTGTCATGGCTGTAATATTATATTCAATATTACCTACTTACAAATAAGCAAAATATACTAATGTCATTAAATAGTAAGAGAGAATAATATATTAAAATAGAAATGCAAATTCTATATAGAATAATCAACGTAAAATAATTTTATTGTCATTCCAGGAATATGCCTTCGTATTTTTTAAACATAAATAGATGGATACTAAATTATACGAGAATTAGAATGTCAGCTATCATAATAGTTATGTTTAAAATTTCACAAATTTTGCTAATTATCAACATGGAAAATAAACTCGGAATTTTCAAACTCCCTTATACCATAAATTGGGTTTCTTACCAAATTATTTATAATTATCGTACAGTGCACGGTGCGGCGCCGCAACGTTACTAAGACGCCGCAGTGGGCGAATAGTTTTGTAGTTAATTGTACGTAGAACTAGTAAAATGAGGTAGTCAATATTAATATTTTCTTCGTTGGTAGTCATTTTAAACACTTCTATTAAAAATTTACAAATATACGTGAAAACAAATGAAACAGGCAAGCATGTACCCTCCTTCGACTGCACTTAACAACTGAGCGGTACCGCTCCGGCGCATATTACCGTTTTGCGTGCGGCGCGGCGTCGGAACGCACCGTGTGACATACCATGGATATTTGTATGCGGGACGCCGCAGCGGCACCGCTCAGGCGCCGCGTCGCAGCCGCACCGCATCGTGTGGCCCGGCCCTAATATTGAATTTTCCATTTATTGAATTTATTCATTAGTTGTAAAACGATTGCATTGAATGAAATCTTCATATATGGTGACTGCAACAAATCGGTCAAGTTCAAGTATGCACGAAAAGTAGGGTAGACACAACTAACCAGCAGGAATGGCCAAGTAAATAAAGATACCTTTATTTTCAGTTTTTTTATTGTTTTAAAATAAAGTAAGTAAATTTAAAACTACACAGAATTTAAACGGATTTTATATTTAGAGTAAAAAGAATTTAGCGACCCTGCCAGGATTCGAACCTGGAATCTTCTGATCCGTAGTCAGACGCGTTATCCATTGCGCCACAGGGCCAGTTGATAGGATCATCTCATAGGGGTCCCACAAACACGTCTTATCTTGGTTCAAGCGTGACTAATTTGGATTATTTATTTTCTATACTTCCGCCCTTATTATTGGTTTTTAATAATACCAGTCACCCCCGTAGATTTACAAACTATTGGGAGAATATGAATCATGCAAAATAAAATAAAATGTGAGGAGAGGAGGGTGCAAAAGCGCCCCTTTTAATTGAAGCCTACATGATAAAAATACAGAGCAATATAAGAAAGAGAAAGAGACCAGCGAAGGGGATCGGTATGATTCATATTGTAATTAGTATAGTATGACGGGAAATGAAACCTTGCAAATCATAAACTCCTGATACTGAGGAGGACAGTTGGGAGCATGGGATAGACGGACTTATTTTTTACAAATGATTCTAGGTTTGGGGGGGGGGGGGGGGCATGCAAAAACAATTGTTTGTTTGTTTCTACTCTTTATTGTTAAATTTTACAATGGGCGGGTTTATTATCATACGACAATCTCTTACAACCAACCCTTCTAGTATAATATGTGTGCGTGTAACATGTGTGTGTGTCTTGTTATTGCATTCGATCGGCAGAATTAACATGCAATTCCGTTATTTTTATACCAACGAAAAATGGCGACCCAGCCGGGAATCGAACCCGAAACTTTACAATGTAAGATCAGGCGACCTAACGACTATGCCAACGATCAATTATAATCGCTAACGACCGATCTAAAACGAGCCAATATTTATTAAGAAGGAAAGAAACACTCTAAAAAGGAAGAATTATTTTCCTCTCTTTTCGAGAAATCGTTGAAGTCTAAAAAAAGAAAGTTTTAAAATTTTAACAATTATTTTCCTTTCTTTTCCAGAAGCAGTTTAAGTCTTAAAAATTAATGAAATATGCAATAACTTTATCATTCACTGATGCAGACTATGGGGCCGTTCAAAAATAATATTGTATCATTATAACTATGTTGAGATAACTAACACATCAATATTATCATCATTGCTTCTAAAGAAAACAATAACAACCCAACAAACGACAGAAAAAATACTTTTATCGTAAATTACACAAATGAAATTACGGCCAAAGGTTACGATATAATTTTATTTATTTCTCTGTTTAATCAGCTGTAATGTCGCCGCCATTTTGTACTCCTAATGGCAACGCGGGGGTCACGTGACCGTGCGTCGCTCGCAATTAAGCCAATGGCAGCAGTGGAAGAGGTCACGTGTCGGCCGTGTCCTGTTCCGTGTTTGAACGGTCCCTATGAATAATTCAAAATGGCTGCTCCCCGGGGAGCGGGGGGCGAAAGGGCTTTCGAAAGCACGAGCTTTTCAAATATTCAACGGTTCGAATCGGTTTATTTGGCACATTCAATTGCAGAGCAGCTACGGAAAATGGCGAGATGTGGAATGGATTATTTATAACATGGCTTCTTTAACCCCCGTTTCATCTACGGAAAAGCGATTTCAAAAAAAGGTGGTCGGCTTGAGCACAGTCGATATGTAATTAGTAACTCAACTTTATGTAAGCAACCAAAAATGCCTCACCAATGCACACATCGCTTACACGGTGTCTCGGGGCAGCTCGAAATATCTACATTGCCTGCGAGTTACCGAGGCCGATTTCACTTTCCACACGCTACTGGCCGAAACGGCATAACATTGCAACCTTCTTTGGCATTTGAAGCTCGGCAGTAACACAAACTGTGCTACTATAAAAAAGTTTATAAGTGCTACTATAAGTTTTTATAGTGCTCGGCAGTAACAAATACTGCGTTGATTATGGATGTCTAAATGGGGACGAGTTCTGCGCTGTAGTTTTTAAAATTACTCACTGACTCGGGGACATTTCTTGTAATTCGTTAGTTTATTATATAATAGACATTTTTTTTCAAAAAAAAAACCAACTCCATTTTTTTATAAGTGCAACAGCCATGTCATGGTGATACTTAAAAAGGGCTATCATAATTAAATATCATAATTTTGTGTCTGTGCTGTTGACCATTGAGGAGTCCCCTCGTCGGAAGCCAACGCTGGGTGCAGCAGCCATTTCATCGTGAAACTTAAAAAAAATGGGCTATCATAACTGGAGTATACAAAATTTCGTGTCTGTGCTGTTGACCGTTGAGGAGTCCCTTTGTCGGGAGCCAACCCAGGATGTAGAATCAGGTCATACCTACTTACAATAATAATGCCGGAGTTAAACCAACAATGTAAATTTTCGACTACAAATGATAGTATTTGAGTAGTTCCCTCAATTCCTCATGGACCCCATCATCAGAACAGGATTTTGATAAAATTGGGACTAATTTGAAAGTATATCCTTTCAAATAAAAAAAAAAAAATCCAAATCGGTTCGTAAATAGCAGAGTTCTGAGGTAAGTAACAAATATAAAAAAAAATTGCAACCGAATTAATAACCGCTTTTTTTTAAAGTTAGTTAATAATAGATATATAGATATTCCTTGGTTACGTAAAGTTCCCCATTTCTGTATTTGACATGATGAATAGAGTAAGACAGGATCAACAGAAGTTAATATGTACCGAAACTTTTGGGTATATTAGGTAGGTCTGATTACTACATTTATTCACATTTGGAGATTTGGATATTCAGACAACTATTTACTTGATATTTGGGCGCTATGGCACTCCGTATGATTCTATCTATCTATGATAACGATTCTAACAATATTACATACTTCTAAATCGGTTTGAGGGTTTAGAAGTTATGGCGGTATATTATTGTAATATTAGAGTCATGCCCACCCTAGAACGAGCTAGTCGCAGTTGGGTGACAGAATCAAATGGTTTGCCAATCGATTCCTATTATTTTTGTAAGCAAAAACAATGTTTTATAGTAACTCATTCTTAAATAAATAAATAAAAAGGAGAGAAAACATACATAATGAGCCCTGCACACATTGCACTCCTTTAAATAGTGTTACAGTCACTAGGAATTAATTTAGACTAGATATAACTTGCCATTTGTATTGCGAACTCGGAAGGACTAAACGATTCTAACAATGTGACACACTTCTAAATCATTTCATGCGTTTAGAAGTTATGGTCGAATAAAGAAACTGAAAACATAAACGATGAATCCTGAACACATAACACTTCTTTTGGGCAATCGTTTAAAAAAGTGCCATGCTGTCTCTGACGCCATGTAACGCTGTCTCCGACATAATGGTTTCATTATATAAAATTACACATTATATAGCAGATATAAAATTACACATTAATTTTAAGAGTGTTAACCTTAGCAATCCCGGCGACGCGCCGCAAGTTGAGCAACTGTTTACGTTTATCTGCTGTGATTTGAGGTTAGAATTATATGGTATGAACATGGTACGAATAAATTAATGGTTCAATTTGCATACCGTCATGATATCAGCAGGAGCCAAAGAATAAATATAGACATTCCTCATTAATGAATCGCAATTTATCCTTCCAGGCGTCACTTAAATTAATAACTAATATTCCGTCTAGGAATGTGGGCAGTTGGCAGCGTCGACAAATTCCTGCGTGATTGCTATGATAAATGACAACAAGGTAACAAAATCATCGATTTATCGCTCGCAATAAATAAAAGCTTTAACATTTGAATTAAATTATTTATCGTATAGGCCTTTTTAACTCGGCGAATTAATCTTGTCTTGTTAAATAATGGGATCCTTTCTACTTTTTGATATAAAGAGCGGCGATTAGTAAAGACAATCAGACTATTTTTATTTATTTATTTAGTGTAGGTATTACAAAATTTAACTAGTACATTTTACCATGTCACACTCTATGTAAATGAGGCAATAGCAGAAAACTGATTCTTATTGTGACTGAGACATGGTTATGACCGAAAGTCGCCTAACTAGGCCAGAGCCTGTTCTAAGGCAGACTTGAGCAATTTTCTTTGTGCATTATGATTACTATTTATTAACAATGCATATATTTCTAGACACAATCAAATAAAACTAATTATTAAAATAGTCTACAAAAAATTAAATTAAAAATAGAAAATTCAAATCTTAAAATAATAAAAATAAAATAAAATAAAACTAAATCTAATCCAAATAATAAATAAAACAAAATTAAGATTAGAATAATCAGAATTAATAAAAATGCAAATTGATTGTCAATTTTTAAAATATCAATTGCTTAATAAAAATGAAAAATTTTAGAATGATATAATTTCGTATTTTTGTCAATTTATAAAAATGGAAAGTATCTCAATATTTAATGTTAAAATTATGTAAATTAAATTGCTATATCACCTGTCGTTGGAGCTATTCGAGTCGAGGTATGTGAATTTCTTAACAGATTCTAAGATTTCAGGATTTAACAACAATAAGTTTTCATTGGGGGAACTATTTTGGGGAAATGCTGCAACCAGTAAAAGAATCTTTCTTTTGCAAAAGAGAGCACTGCGCAGCATGTATCAGGTAACGACTAGGATTTCATGCAAAGAATATTTCAGCAAGGCAAGGGTAATGACTATGTATTCGGCGTTCATATACCAGTGTTTAATGTATGCTAGACAGCACCTCGCAGAAACTGCAATTAATGCAGACATTCACTCGCATCATACCCGCGGTAGCTCCCTTTTATGCGTACCCCGAATACGACTGGCAAAAGTACAGAAAAGCTACTTGTACCTTAGCATTAAATTATATAATCTACTCCCTACAAAATTTAAACAGCTGGAGGACATAAAATTAAAAAAAAACATCAAGGAGATGCTGATAGACCACCTTTTCTATAATCTGGCCGAATTTGAGGGCCATGATTTTTCAAATATTGTGCCCATTTAAATTACTTAAAAAAGTAGAGCCTTATTTTCTGATTATTTTATATGGTCTTATATCTGTACTTTTAGTTTAAAATGCATAACGTAGATTTAATTTGATTATTTAACATTTTACTGACAATTTGAATATTACGATGAATAATTTTACTACGTATCTTTTCGAATTACTACTTCAAATATTAGGCTTCTATTTTGATTTTTTATATTTATAGTTTGACAATCTAGTAGGTAATTCTTGACTACCTATGTATGTTCACTAAAGAGTAGTAACGAAACTTACTACATAACCCAATTATTTTGAGACGTCCAAGAGCGGTCTTTAGCCGTCAATTGGACACGACGAAAATGTAATGTAATGTAATTGATTCAACGTGGACAGCGTATATCTTTGATTTTCTCCTGATTTACCTTCCGTCTCGTACATTTTGCTGCTGTGTCCAATGCTTAAAAAGCCTTCTTGAGGGTTTGTGGAAATATCAATATCATAAGCAATTCCCCACGGCATGCAACACAAGAAAACGAAAAATCTAATAAAAGGAGTCTTTGATTGAGTAATTTTCGCCACATGCGCACGTCGTTCGCGAACGCTTAGATCTGCGTATAAATAAACACGTGTTCAACAATCAACGAGCTTTTTGGTCGGCGCGTTGTTGAACATGTGCTAAACATCACTTTATTGCGAACAGACTGTCGTTTCATGCTAATTGTCCTGATTGCAAGAGAGATCATTTCATTTTAGCTTCAATAGTGACGGCTTTGATATCTTTATGTAGGCTACAACGCCCCAGGGCAGTATACAACGAGCACATTAGATCAGTGATGTGTAATGATATAGGCAAAATAAGATTAGATAAGATGTAACATGTTCACACGATTACTTTACTCAGATCGTAATAAAAAGACTAAACAGCAAAGGCCCGAGGTGCAGGTATTTTAATCTATACAGGTATTTTAATTTGTACACCACTAATGCGCGCAGATCTTCACCAGACTTATTATGGCAATCCGACATTACAATAACTTTGTTGGGACACCCTTTAGATTAAATTCGTTGAATACTCTTATTTTAATAGTCCACTAGTATACAAGCAATGTCTGTTGCATTTACTACAATTTGCTTCAGTCATCTGCAAATCTGAGATGACACCCCCCCCCCCCCCCCTATAATTTAGTAACTAAGAGAACCGTATTGTATATTTTTATTTATGAAATGATTCATTCATAGTTGGCAGCTCAACGTGAGCCAGTAATCCAAGTAGTACCTGCGAGTATAACGGGTGTTGATAAATAAATCGTACCGTCAATTCAAAAACATCGTAATAAGATAGCTAGCTTCCCGTTGACTTGTTTATGATTGGCATCTCATTCTGGAATCCGGTGTACAAGCGCGCCGCTAACGATCTTCGCCACTCGATAAAATTTGTTATTCCAACCACTAAAAATCCATTGTTAGACGATTTTACCAATCTTACGGCATAGGGAGGAGTTATGTGATCCATATACTAAAAAGACTGCTATAAGATAATAATTTCGAAATATCTTTACGCTCTAATCTTACGAAATATCCTATGTCTAAATTAACCGCCATATATCTATTTTGTTTCTTTTTATTCTACTTATATTGATACGATTTTGGCATCTTTCAGCCAAATACAATGAGGTATTTTTATATCTACATGTAGATACAATCTACATTTAATACTTATTGCAATAATGAGTGTCTCCAGTCTCATATCATCCACCTTTTTGTTCCCAAATCAAATAAACTAGCTGAAACCCGTCGAAATGACGGTCACTTTATTGACAGAACTGTTTTAAAAATAAACGAAAACATACATAGGTATAAATAATATTTTTTTTGATTAATTCGATTAGGATCAAAAAAGTCACCAAGGTCTTGGAGAAAACGGACAGCAAGAATCGAAGAGCGACGCGTAAGTGATATGACATGTGACAGAAAGTAAACAAAACGTTTCGCGCCAATTTAGCTTACTTTAGCAACTATACTGTTTTTTACTATATTGAGTTTTAAAAAATCGGTTGCGTCACCCCTAGACTTTCCCAGCAAGCAGACAATCTTCCTCGCGCGCCAAACCTATAAACCCCTTAACCCCCCCCTCCCCCAACCCATTCTCAAACCCCCCGCCTCCGACCCCCTCCGCCTTCTTCCTCCAACCTTCCCCAACCCTCCCTCTCTCTCACTCTCCTTTCTCCCCCCAACCCTTCTCTTCCTACCCCCTTTCCAATGCCCCGCCAACCCTCCTTCTCTCTCCCCCCCGCCACCCCCCGCAAACTCCCTCTCTCCCTACCCCGTCCCTCACATCTTACCCCCTCAAGCCCCCCCTTTTAACTACCCCCCCTCCCTCCCACCTTTCACCCCCTCTCCCCACTATTTCCCCCCCGCGCGGAAATCCAGCAGATGGCACTATCATTTCTTATTTTTCTCTTTTGATGACATATCTACAGACCGAGAGCTTTTTTTTGGCCACCTGAAACAATTTTTTACACCCAGCCGTTCTTTCAATTTGGCGGTTACAGGCAAAACACGTAGATTCTTTTATTTTTCTCTTTCGATGCCTTTTTTATTTTTCTCTTTTGATGACACATCTACAGACGGAGATATTTTTTAGACACCTCAACCAAATTTTTACACCTAGGCCGTTCTCTCAATATGGCCGTTACAGGAAAAAACACGTTTCAAATTAATAAATAGATATGGATTATTACTTAAGACTAAATACATTTTCGAACAATGCAGTCATTGCAGTTGTCTTGAAAATAGCAGTATTCCTACTAAAATAGTATGACCAATGTGTGGAGGTTGGAAGATTCATAAAATATATTTTTTTCTATCTCGTTTCTTTGCATCCGTGAATTCATCAAAATTGAAAGAAAGAAAGAAAAATACTTACAATATTGTACCAAATTTACACTCGCAATAATAAATATGAACACTTCCATTTTATTTTTTTGACACAAACGGTGGGTTTATAGTTTCAGGAGTTTTTATAGGCAACCTTATTAATATTAAATTAAATTAAGAAAAAAACCGTAGTTATCCCGACCAAAAAAAAACGTATTTACAGGTTAAAAATGTTTGTTAATTTAATCATGTGTATGCATTTGTTTAGCTATTTTTATTGTTTGTTTATCCTCTCATTCACGGTTTTTTAATACCCCATATGGATCGGGCTAATTTAAATATTTTAAGATACTAAACAGCAATAAGTGTATTACTTAGGTAATTGCTCAATATCCATCGCTTGCGTTTGTTGTTTAGTCATTTTCAACTTTTGATTATATATTATTTCGCCATTTTTAAAAGTTCTTTTTAAATTTGAATTTTTAATAAGAGAATTATTTAACAGAGGTAATCTGAGGCGTAAATAAGCGATGTAGGTATATAGCTAAACAAACGATTGGCATCGACAAACCACCCAATTTCCGATGGGTCGGGCTAAGTTGGCTCGAATCAAATAGGTTATAAGAAACGTGGACAGAGGTGTACACAGAGAAAAAAATATATACCTGTACGTGGACTCCTTAAATAGCGATCCCGCTAACTGCAATAATGGCCAAACAAGATACAATTATTTTTCTCCGAATGATCAAATAACAAAAAAAAGTTAGACAAACTACAAACAAACGATTGTCGAAGAGCACACACCTACTTTTCAATTCAATTCAATTCAATTCTTAATTATGAAATCACACAGTATTGCAGAGTAATAATATCCTACTACTATTATAAACGCGAAAATCTGTAAGAATGTATGTATGGATGTTTGTTACTCTTTCACGCAAAAACTACTAAATGGATTTTGATGAAACTTTACAATAATATAGCTTACACATCAAAATAACACATAGGCTATAATTTATAAATATATAGTTTTCTATCATCATTATCATAATTTTCCATCACCACGAAAGTGAAACCGCGGGGCGCAGCTAGTTTAAAATAAAGGTTTGCAGATTTACAACAAATGAAACCGGTTACGAATTTCAATAAAATTACATAAATTCTAGTACCTTTAGTACTACATAAGTCTTGGCTAGTATTTAGGGTGTGTGCGTGTGTTTGTGGGAGTGTGTTCAGCGTGTGGGTGTGGAGTGTGAGCGTAGGTATGTTATTAATAATAGCGTTTATAAAATATAATAACAGTTATAATAATTTTTAAAAATAGCTAAGTCGGTATCGTTACTTTCAGCTGCCAGTGAAGTTAACCCCGATACTAATAGGGTGTCGAAAAAACGTGGATTGAGGTGTAAACAGTCGTCAAAAAGATCTGCACACAGAATATCTAAATTTTCGATTTTGGTCCGGCTAGCTTCGCGGACGTAGTGCCTTCTAAACATTCCATGTACTTTTCATTGATTTTTCGCCCAAGAACGTCTATATAGCCGTTTCCTCCGCTGAATGTAAATATCTTAGGGGTGTAGCTATGGCAATACATCCCCTGGTTCCAATAATGCATCAGGGAGGTTCCCGAGCCGCCCTCAGGCAATAAAGACACTGGATCCTTGTAGCGAAATGAGCGCCCCCCCGCAAGGGGATGTAATCCGAGGGTGAGTCGGTGAACTTGTGTATATATGAATACCCCGCAACTGGTATAAACGACGCACTCATGAATTTTATTATTCATCTTTCATGAGGTTGCGATCAGGGAGGGTTGACTTACGGAGGGAAATACTATGGCTACACATGGTGTGGCTACCTAAAGGATTTTGAAATTATTTATTTATTTATTTTAAACCATAATTAACCTTACAGATAATTCCAAATCGTTTATTATTATTCTAGACTATATTATACATACATGATCTACCATTTACTGTTATTACTAGGTACTACTTCTTAACAACTTGTAGACTACATACTACATACGAGTTGTACTACAACCTAATTACTTGATCGCTAAGAAAAGCCATTATCGTACTTTGCAGTTCTGCGAAGTTCGTCGCCGAAATATCCATTCAGGTTCAGCCGAACACAGTGCATTTAGGGAACGAAGCGTCCGCACCGTGAAGTAGTATTGAACGATGTTGATCTAGCTCGCGGTAACGGGAATAATACGTGAGTCCTAGCACGGCAGTAATTGGCGGGTACAAACAGACCGTTTCTTCTAAGGATGGTCAGATTATGCTTTATATGTATTATAGTTGGACACCATTTTCTGAATTCAGAAAAAAAATTAGAAAGTTTCACATTCTTGAGTTTATGTCTTAGCGTACAGGATGTTTTGAATAAAATCAATACTTATTGTGTTACTGTTATCCTGGAAAACCATTTTTTGAGCTGTAGGCAGCTACCGCTGTACATGTGAGCCACGGTTTTTAAGTCAATACCATTCAGTGACGGCTTGATAATTGAGGTAATCAAACGTCTATTTTGAATCTATAAATCATTGCAGAGTTACATCTTTACTGAGTCAGCTTTTCTTGAGTGAGTCATTCTTTTCTCTTTATTAAGAAAATAAGTAAAATTAAAGACTGTATATATATACAGACTTAATTCTTACTTGTTCAAAGACCCAAAGAAAAAGCTTCAGTTCGCTGTTATGTTACACGGAAATGGCATTCCTCGCTAAGACAAAAATAAATTAATAGTTTAAGAAAAAACACTAAAAACACGCTTTTATAAATGCACGTAAAAACCAAAAACGGTTTGTTATAACCTTGAAACCTGATCGTGTTTAAAGTCCATTGCGTGACCTTTCTCACAAGTGCAAACACGACTATGATACGATATTCCATCATGGAATGCCAGTTCCTGTCTTCCGGCTTCATCAACAGACATTGAAACTTAATCGTGGTCAAAGTTCATTCCAAGACTTTTCTGACAAGTCCAAACACAGCTATGATACGATGTTCCATCATGAAGTTCCAGTTCATATCTTCCGACTCCATCATCAGATCAGTTCGACAGTACCATATTATTGTATTGTCATTAGAACTACATACATACAGCTGCCAATTTTCATGACGCTACGATCCTTGGAAGATGGTTAAAATAGTTACCTTAGATTCCATTACATAGTTAGTTACATACAGGTCGACCTAATAAAAGCGTGTTAAAAATAGAAACAGCAGCTATTTGTTTTTTTATAGAGGTATGTGTGTCGAGGATAGATGGGTTACTGACACTCTAAAATAGATTATCTTGAATAAAATATTGTTGTTAAATGTATTTGTTTCCATACGCCTTTTATGATTTCTGCCCTTCGTTTGACTTATTGATCGCTGCGCGGAGCGACAAGTGGGGGCACGCACGCCTTGCTCATTTCGTTAGTCTCAGCCCCCACCCAAATTCCCGCACAAATCGCCACATCGATTTTTTCTGTGTCCACAGCGCCAGCTCCTTATCGTAGGCAAATAACTTATCTCTATTTTCTGTCTATTTTCCTTGAAATCATCGCAGCCTAAATACATATTTGTGAATCTTGATTGAAGTTGTAGTACAAGATTTCTTTTCTTTGCTATCGCGATAATGTAAACTCATATGTTGTGTCGAAAAATGTACTAATCTGAATTCCGCTTGAATCTAGTTAATATCGTGATTCAAATATATTACGGGAATATAAAACTATCGCGGTTGACTGACATTATAAATACGATAGAAAACGAATTTACCGCGTGAAATTTGTAGCACCCGACGTTTCGGTGACGTTGCAGCCGCCGTTGTCCAGGGTAGACTGCCCTGGACAACGGCGGCTGCAACGTCACCGAAACGTCGGGTGCTACAAATTTCACGCGGTAAATTCGTTTTCTATCCTATTTATAATAGGTATCACGAGAAAATTCAGCAATAATACAAAATTTTAACAAAAAATCATTTTTTTATAAGTGCAACGGCAATGACATGGTTAAACTAAGAACGGGCTATCATAATTTATTGCGTATACAAAATTTCGTTTCTGTGCTATTGATCTTTAATGAATTCCCTCGTTGAAAGATGGTGAAACTTAGAACGGGCTATCGCGATATATTACCTATAGGTACATGAAAAAATTACGTACTTACTAGCGATGGAGCATTTTAGAAATTCAGAATTTAAAATACCAATACAGTACAATAAATAAATACAAACGGAGCTGCCATGGAATTCACCGACCGGAGTCGGGCCCATCATAATACAATTTTTTACACTTCTGGGGGGTGAGCAGTGGATTCCGGACTTACGAACCGGCTGTGGTAGGTTTAGGACAGCTGTCTTGCCACATGTGAGCGTTCACCTTGCCACCCATTCACTCCCCCTTCGAAGCCATAGAATTTGAGATGCGCAAATCGCAGTTTTAGATAATTTTTCTAAGAAAGAGTTGATTATTTTTCTGGAAAGGCCAAGATCTTTAAAGAGGTGAAATAGAGATTTAGCTGGCAGGCCACGAGCGCCAACTTCCACCGCGTGAAGGTGAACAGTGAAGCCGTTCCGGGTTACGGCATTTGCGAGATCATGGCATTTATTTAATTTGTACTCGTGGTCTTTTGGGATATTTGATTCCCATGGAACAGTTAATTCTACAATAAGAGCCACCTTCCGAGATAGAGAGTAAAGAGTTATATCTGGACGGAGGGCTGTGCATCCGAGACTTTCAGGGAATTTATACTGCTTAGAGACCGAATCAACCTCCAGAATCCAATCTGTAGCTTTCTCGATTATTGAGAAAGGTTTTGTAGTTAAATGTTTTTTGCCTTTAGAGCCATCCCGCACAAACTGTATTGGGGGTTTGGAGGATACTGTCAAACCCTTGTTGGCATGAGCCACTGAGAGACTAATTACCTCGCGAATAACAGCGAGAACTTTGTCATGGCGGTAAGTGTACCGTCCTTGATCTAAGGCCACCTTGCAGCCAGCTAGAATGTGTCTAGCTGTGCAAGGGGTATTGCTACAGAGGGGACAAGAACTATCCTCGGCAAAGCTCCAACGAGCGAGGTTACTGGGGTCTGGAAGTGTATGCTGAAAGGCATTCAAATAAAATTTCAGCATCTCTGGCGTCCAGTCATAGAGCATTACCTTCCAGTGCATTGGAGGCGGAATGCAAAAGTCCCCAATTGTTGTCCAATCATTCTGGCATTGAAGGCCAATAGCATGACCCATACTCTTGCTGTCGTAATCTCCCCGCAAAAGAGACTTCTTCAAGTCCACGTCGCTCGTGGTTGTACTGCCATACCCCAGACCAGTGCCATTCTGGCTGATTCCAGTAAGGAACTTTTTGTGGAAGTCTACGCGGGCTTGTAGATCATTTGAATCACTACGGCCACTTATTACGTGCTTCAATATTGCCGGATCTTTGGAATTGCACAGAATCGAATTTTTGGTTATTCTGGAGTTGGCGTAGAGCAGAGAGGGCAGTTTAAGCGCTAGCCCAAAATTTTGTTTGAACCTGAAGAGAGTCGAGGGGTCAGGGTTTGGCTAAGGACAGCCAGGATTTTAAACTAGCTGTCACCAGCGCATCTAGACGGGACAGTTGGGTTTTGGTAAAATCGTAAATAAGAAAGGGCCATGACAAATGTGACGTTAGATAATTGTCATAGATCCAGGCCTTACGAGGGCCAGAAATTAGCAAGGCATCTATTTTCGCCAGGCCACTTTTGAAATGCTCTATAACATGATCGCCCGAGACGTCTTTTCCCTGATGGGTGATTTTTCTGCCGAGAAATTTGAAATGATTGTTTGGGTCTATAAGGGAGATATTAGAGCCCTTATAGACCAATTTGGGGTCATAGGATGTAAATTTTGTGCCCATGCGGGCGAGTCCAAGGCAAAAACATTTGGAGGGCTTCACTTTTATACAGCCTGACCAGTCGCAGAAAAGCTCCACTTTCTGTAATAGCAGGGAAAGCTGCTTGGGGCTTCTGGTGATGAAAGTTAGGTCGTCGGCAAAAGCGAGGCACGACGAGGTGTATTGGCCGTCTGTTTTAAAACGGTAGCCCCACTTCCTGTCAAACTGGGTCAGGCTTTCCAGCAGTATATTAAAAACTATATTAAAAATCGTCGGGGAGAGGCAACAGCCCTGAAATAGTCCAATTGAATATGGTATAGAGCGGGTAGTCCATTCTTGCGTTTTAACATGGAAAGTCAGACAGTTGTAGTAGGAGGCTACAATGTCACGCACGACTGGTGGGAAGTTGTACCAGCGGAGTGCAAAGTGGAGGAGACTGTGTCGGACTGACCCAAAGGCATTCTCTAGGTCGAGCCAGCATACATTGATTTGGCGTTCGTGCTGTCTCGCATCCTTGATGGCAGCAGCCAGGAGAGAATTGTGCTCGAGGCAGCCCGAGACGCCACGCATGAAGCCTTTTTGAACTGATACTCCAAGGTACTCATTCCGGTGCATGAATTCGCTCATCCTCGTGTGGACTATGCTAAAAAAGATTTTGACCACAGTGTCTGTGAGAGCAATGGGCCGAGCGTCCTTTGGTCCGGTGCAAACTGGGACCTTCGGAATTAAGATGACTGTCGCTCGGCCAAAATTCTGTGGGACTACACCGCTATTCCATATATTTCGGAAGATGGATCCTAAATATTGCAGAAGGCAGGGGCATTTTTTGTATACTAAATAGGGAATACCATCGGGACCCGGAGTAGAGCCCGACGGCTTCCTCTTTACTTGATTAAGAATCTCATCTAGAGATGGAGGTTGAGAAGCAAAAGCTACTGGGCAGGGGCGGAGGTGTAATTCCCGGCGGAGGGCTGTAATTATGGAGCCGCATTGGGTCCTCATACGTGGTCGAAAAATATTCCGTGGCCATTTCTTCCGGGATTTGGATTTTTCCCTTGGCGGCAGACAAAACCGTTTTGCTGTAGTTAAAACGGTTTTTGTCGAACCGGGCTTCCTCTTTGGATTTGAGAAATGCTGCCTTGTGCTTGTCGTTTTGCGTTGCTACGCTCTGTATGAGTTTTAGTATAGAGCGGTACGCGCGCGAGAAGTTGTGGCAGAGGGCTTTATCCCCGGC
This sequence comes from Micropterix aruncella, assembly GCA_944548615.1. Lineage (NCBI taxonomy): Eukaryota > Metazoa > Arthropoda > Insecta > Lepidoptera > Micropterigidae > Micropterix > Micropterix aruncella. Next base: position 28,487,533 of record OX155960.1, on the reverse strand, counting down.
TTTCTTGGCTTCACGTAACTGGCGACGAAGTAGCCGCTTTTGCCTACGGAGCTTTGCCTTAAATGCGTTTTCTCTGTGAACCGGGTCGACATGGGTAGATTTTGGGTAAACACCCGAGAAGTATTCATGGACCGCCACCTGGAAGGACGACAGCTGGACGCTGGCAGGGGCATTACGGTTCACAGAGTGGTCAAGAATAGAAGTTAAATTATTATTATGAAATTCCCAGTCCTCTTTCGCAAGTGAAGGGAATTTTAGAGGAGGGAAGGATACGATTTGCGCGGGTAGAGGAGACCGGTCGGGTGACAAACTGCGGGCAGATGTGGAGTCAAGCGACATGTGAGGTTCAACTCTGTCCGTGACTCCTTGCGACGGTTTAAGACACTGACGTGCAGCGTCGCTATCATCGTGCCCAGCAATGTGTTTTTTTAACCATGCTAATCGTTTATATTGTTTCCCGCAGATAGGGCAAGCAAGGTCCGGTGTCGTTTTAGCCGTGTCGTTGTTTGGGGTTTCAACTGGGGTAGCGGGAATTCTCCCCCCCTGATAGGCCGCTTGGGGGCATATTTCCTTTTTTCTTTTTTGCTTTATATATAATCGGGTCTGGCTTGCAAGGCCATCGACCCGATGCGTTCTTTCACGCCGTCCACCGTCTCTCCGGCTGTCACAACTCTTTCGTTGTTGTCATCCTGATGATCAGGGGGTTTACAATAAATACAAACGGAGCTGCCATGGAATTCACCGACCGGAGTCGGGCCCATCATAATACAATTTTTTACACTTCTGGGGGGTGAGCAGTGGATTCCGGACTTACGAACCGGCTGTGGTAGGTTTAGGACAGCTGTCTTGCCACATGTGAGCGTTCACCTTGCCACCCATTCACTCCCCCTTCGAAGCCATAGAATTTGAGATGCGCAAATCGCAGTTTTAGATAATTTTTCTAAGAAAGAGTTGATTATTTTTCTGGAAAGGCCAAGATCTTTAAAGAGGTGAAATAGAGATTTAGCTGGCAGGCCACGAGCGCCAACTTCCACCGCGTGAAGGTGAACAGTGAAGCCGTTCCGGGTTACGGCATTTGCGAGATCATGGTATTTATTTAATTTGTACTCGTGGTCTTTTGGGATATTTGATTCCCATGGAACAGTTAATTCTACAATAAGAGCCACCTTCCGAGATAGAGAGTAAAGAGTTATATCTGGACGGAGGGCTGTGCATCCGAGACTTTCAGGGAATTTATACTGCTTAGAGACCGAATCAACCTCCAGAATCCAATCTGTAGCTTTCTCGATTATTGAGAAAGGTTTTGTAGTTAAATGGTTTTTGCCTTTAGAGCCATCCCGCACAAACTGTATTGGGGGTTTGGAGGATACTGTCAAACCCTTGTTGGCACGAGCCACTGAGAGACTAATTACCTCGCGAATAACAGCGAGAACTTTGTCATGGCGGTAAGTGTACCGTCCTTGATCTAAGGCCACTTTGCAGCCAGCTAGAATGTGTCTAGCTGTGCAAGGGGTATTGCTACAGAGGGGACAAGAACTATCCTCGGCAAAGCTCCAACGAGCGAGGTTACTGGGGTCTGGAAGTGTATGCTGAAAGGCATTCAAATAAAATTTCAGCATCTCTGGCGTCCAGTCATAGAGCATTACCTTCCAGTGCATTGGAGGCGGAATGCAAAAGTCCCCAATTGTTGTCCAATCATTCTGGCATTGAAGGCCAATAGCATGACCCATACTCTTGCTGTCGTAATCTCCCCGCAAAAGAGACTTCTTCAAGTCCACGTCGCTCGTGGTTGTACTGCCATACCCCAGACCAGTGCCATTCTGGCTGATTCCAGTAAGGAACTTTTTGTGGAAGTCTACGCGGGCTTGTAGATCATTTGAATCACTACGGCCACTTATTACGTGCTTCGATATTGCCGGATCTTTGGAATTGCACAGAATCGAATTTTTGGTTATTCTGGAGTTGGCGTAGAGCAGAGAGGGCAGTTTAAGCGCTAGCCCAAAATTTTGTTTGGACCTGAAGAGAGTCGAGGGGTCAGCTGGTTTGGCTAAGGACAGCCAGGATTTTAAACTAGCTGTCACCAGCGCATCTAGACGGGACAGTTGGGTTTTGGTAAAATCGTAAATAAGAAAGGGCCATGACAAATGTGACGTTAGATAATTGTCATAGATCCAGGCCTTACGAGGGCCAGAAATTAGCAAGGCATCTATTTTCGCCAGGCAACTTTTGAAATGCTCTATAACATGATCGCCCGAGACGTCTTTTCCCTGATAAGTGATTTTTCTGCCGAGAAATTTGAAATGATTGTTTGGGTCTATAACGGAGATATTAGAGCCCTTATAGACCAATTTGGGGTCATAGGATGTAAATTTTGTGCCCATGCGGGCGAGTCCAAGGCAAAAACATTTGGAGGGCTTCACTTTTATACAGCCTGACCAGTCGCAGAAAAGCTCCACTTTCTGTAATAGCAGGGAAAGCTGCTTGGGGCTTCTGGTGATGAAAGTTAGGTCGTCGGCAAAAGCGAGGCACGACGAGGTGTATTGGCCGTCTGTTTTAAAACGGTAGCCCCACTTCCTGTCAAACTGGGTCAGGCTTTCCAGCAGTATATTAAAAACTATATTAAAAATCGTCGGGGAGAGGCAACAGCCCTGAAATAGTCCAATTGAATATGGTATAGAGCGGGTAGTCCATTCTTGCGTTTTAACATGGAAAGTCAGACAGTTGTAGTAGGAGGCTACAATGTCACGCACGACTAGTGGGAAGTTGTACCAGCGGAGTGCAAAGTGGAGGAGACTGTGTCGGACTCACCCAAAGGCATTCTCTAGGTCGAGCCAGCATACATTGATTTGGCGTTCGTGCTGTCTCGCATCCTTGATGGCAGCAGCCAGGAGAGAATTGTGCTCGAGGCAGCCCGAGACGCCACGCATGAAGCCTTTTTGAACTGATACTCCAAGGTACTCATTCCGGTGCATGAATTCGCTCATCCTCGTGTGGACTATGCTAAAAAAGATTTTGGCCACAGTGTCTGTGAGAGCAATGGGCCGAGCGTCCTTTGGTCCGGTGCAAACTGGGACCTTCGGAATTAAGATGACTGTCGCTCGGCCAAAATTCTGTGGGACTACACCGCTATTCCATATATTTCGGAAGATGGATCCTAAATATTGCAGAAGGCAGGGGCATTTTTTGTATACTAAATAGGGAATACCATCGGGACCCGGAGTAGAGCCCGACGGCTTCCTCTTTACTTGATTAAGAATCTCATCTAGAGATGGAGGTTGAGAAGCAAAAGCTACCGTAGGCAGGGGCGGAGGTGTAATGCCCGGCGGAGGGCTGTAATTATGGAGCCGCATTGGGTCCTCATACGTGGTCGAAAAATATTCCGTGGCCATTTCTTCCGGGATTTGGATTTTTCCCTTGGCGGCAGACAAAACCGTTTTGCTGTAGTTAAAACGGTTTTTGTCGAACCGGGCTTCCTCTTTGGATTTGAGAAATGCTGCCTTGCGCTTGTCGTTTTGCGTTGCTACGCTCTGTATGAGTTTTAGTATAGAGCGGTACGCGCGCGAGAAGTTGTGGCAGAGGGCTTTATCCCCGGCTTTCTTGGCTTCACGTAACTGGCGACGAAGTAGCCGCTTTTGCCTACGGAGCTTTGCCTTAAATGCGTTTTCTCTGTGAACCGGGTCGACATGGGTAGATTTTGGGTAAACACCCGAGAAGTATTCATGGACCGCCACCTGGAAGGACGACAGCTGGACGCTGGCAGGGGCATTACGGTTCACAGAGTGGTCAAGAATAGAAGTTAAATTATTATTATGAAATTCCCAGTCCTCTTTCGCAAGTGAAGGGAATTTTAGAGGAGGGAAGGATACGATTTGCGCGGGTAGAGGAGACCGGTCGGGTGACAAACTGCGGGCAGATGTGGAGTCAAGGGACATGTGAGGTTCAACTCTGTCCGTGACTCCTTGCGACGGTTTAAGACACTGACGTGCAGCGTCGCTATCATCGTGCCCAGCAATGTGTTTTTTTAACCATGCTAATCGTTTATATTGTTTCCCGCAGATAGGGCAAGCAAGGTCCGGTGTCGTTTTAGCCGTGTCGTTGTTTGGGGTTTCAACTGGGGTAGCGGGAATTCTCCCCCCCTGATAGGCCGCTTGGGGGCATATTTCCTTTTTTTTCTTTTTTGCTTTATATATAATCGGGTCTGGCTTGCAAGGCCATCGACCCGATGCGTTCTTTCACGCCGTCCACCGTCTCTCCGGCTGTCACAACTCTTTCGTTGTTGTCATCCTGATGATCAGGGGGTTTACAATAAATACAACGGAATGTTGGAGAAAAAGTCCGTAACAGATTTGAAGAACCAGAGCGAACAACTACTATGGTGAAAGGACGTTAATGTAGGTACCTCATTCCAAGAATCTTGAATACTATTGTATCTGAGGAAGACTGTGTAAGCGTGAGCAAACAGATGTTTAAAAAGAGATTAAAACGCTACCTTTTGGACCTTTATAGTGAAATTAGTGGGCATAAGTAAATTTGTTATACGTTTCTATAATTTAAGCTTGTAGTAATACTGGTAGTAAGACCAGTAGTAATACTGCTATGCATTTTTAAAAAATATTATTAATGTCTTTTTGTATCACAAAATTAGAAGTGTAAGACTAGAAAAATAAGAGTTTGTCTCGCCATCAAACTGTATACCAGTTTGGCAAGATTTTAATATTTAAAAAAATGTATTTTTTTCTCTGAATAAAAAATAATAATAAAAAAAAGGATACGTATAAAAAAAATCGTGTCTGTGCTGTTAACCTTTGAGGAGTCCCCTCGTCGGTAGCCAACCCTGGGTGTAGAATCAGGTCATGCTTACCATAAAAAATGCATTGCCATCGGAACTGAACCAACATGTAAATTTTTAACTTCATATGATAATATTTGAGTAGTTCCCTCAATTTCTAGTGGGTTCAATCATCAGAACAGGATTTTGATGAAAATGGGACCAATCTGGAAGTATATCCTTTCAAATAAAAAAAGAATGTTCTAAATCGGTTCATAAATGACGGAGTTCTGAGGTACCGAATATTTAAAAAAAAAAGATACAACCGAATTGATAACCTCCTCCTTTTCTTGAAGTCGGTTAAAAAGAGTCCAATACATGTAATTGCTTACTTTATATCAGAGGTACCCAAAATATTTTGTCACTTAGACCACTTGCTGTTTTCCGTAGACCTCCTGCCTAAAAATTATTGAATTTTCCTAAACCTTTAAATGTGTTTTTGTCAGCTGGCACAGTACCTACTGGTCACTTACATATGGATTTTGGTAAAGTGCACAGTTGTAAAAAAATAAAAACATGTACAATTTTTAACACGCTTTTATTAGGTCGACCTGTATGTAACTATGTAATGGAATCTAAGTTAACTAATTTAACCAGCTTCCAAGGATCGTAGCGTCATGAAAATTGGCAACTTTGTGTAGTTCTGTTGACAATGCAATAATATGGTACTGTCGAACTGATCTGATGATGGAGTCGGAAGATATGAACTGGAACTTCATGATGGAACATTGTATCATAGCGGTGTTTGGACGGAAAAGTATTGGAATGAACTTTGACCACGATTAGGTTTCAAGGTCTGATGATGAAGCCGGAAGATAGGCACTGGCATTCCATAATGGAATATCGTATCATGGCCACGGTCGTGCCGGTCGTATCTTACATGCTACCGCCAAGGGTATGATTGTGCCTAAAGGCGTGTTTTTAGTGTTTTTTTTAAACTAATTATTTATTAGTTGTTCATTTCTAAGCGTCCGCGACTTTGAAGTATGAAGCAGCTGAGAAAGCCGCACATAACTGCACATTTAGCACTATCTCTCGCACGAATACCAATTGAAGTGCAATTTTTTCACATATCTCATTCGCACCTACCCTCGTTGGTCATGTACACTGGCCTCCTCCATCGACTAGACTTGCAATTTGAGTTGAGTGTTAATTTCCTTCCATGACACGAAACATGCTCGTTTATTTATTGCGATTAATATAACTTTGAAATACTATGCTGTACCATTGATTTTATAACTATAAAATCAATGGCTGTACACACAAACTGTTTTAGGTGTAATAAGACATTTACTGATCAACTAAATGTTTATGATGACCTTCCTAAATGGGATCCGCTTACGTAAACACCCATTTACATCTTATGCCCACCCATTTTTTTCTCATTGACATGGACCCCCTTAAATTTGAAATCTACCCCTGGGGGTCTATATAGACCACTTTGGGAATCACTGCTTTATATTAAGTAAATTGTCTATTAGTTTGGATTTAGTATGTGCCACTTCCGATAATTTAAGAATGCTTCCCTTTTTTTATTCCGTTACCTACTCTAATACCAATAAGATGTGCAACTAGGGTTGTCGACTACAGCGGGCGAGCCCGTCACCTCAGGAAGTTTTAACGATTAGTCGTTCTATCTCCCTGGAGTGAACGCAGAAGACTTGAACAAAACAGTCCACCGTCTAGCTCCGCCACAAACCTGTAAGAGGCCGACGCCTTAACCGCGAGATAGCCAGTAGTGTTACCGAGCGGGCTTACACTCACGCCCTTACTTCCAATTGTGACCGGATTACTCCAGTATCTCGATTGGTTACGAGTTCGAGGTCGCTTGCGCGGTTCTCTCCCTTACGAAGCGGTGAAGCGGTATACCGAATCTATCGCGAACCACAGCGTCCTTTGCCCGGCTGTTCACCCAGGATCGGGTAGCCGATGGTCGTTTCAAGAGCAGTCGCCGTAAGGTCCGCAACGACCCCCGCTCTATAGGAAACAGTACTGCTTCCGACTCCCCCGACTGTTAGTCAGAAAGCGCAATCGATTGGCTTATACCGCACCGTGTGCAGACCGTCCAGGAGCGCCAGAAGGTTGATTCCCAGGGGAAACTAACCATAAGGCCAGAGTCCTACCCAGGCTCGCACTTCATGCGTGGAGGCCGTCGGATAGGTGTTGACCCGTGAGTGTGACCAACCCTGAACAGAATGGGTCTTCGTGGCCAACTCAGCAAGGGCCCATTAACTCCCCCAAGATGTGCAGATTGATTTGTTTTTTCTGTTATCCACTTGAGCACGTTCTCGCGTCTCGCCGATTGAGGATAAGCACGTTTTGCTCCTCACACATGCTATTGACACAGCAGGGTCGCATATTGATTCTAATGACTGAACAGATTTCCCCTCGAATTGCACTGACTCTGCAAAATAATAATCTGTGGCGAAGTATTTTCATTCTTTCAACGCATCAATATATATATATATATATATGTATATATATATATATATATATATATATATATATATATATATATATATATATATATATATATATATATATATATATATATATATATATATATATATATATATATATATATATATATATATATACCTGTATATACTCTGATATAATAACGGAGTGATAGGATGTTATCTCTTAGTCTATCTGAACGTTAAAGTGCGTAATTGTTACTTATTGAAAGCGGTATATCAAATTAAAATTTGACATATTTATGTAAATATTGCGCTTTTAATAATATTTACATAAATATGTCAAATTTTAATTTGATATACCGCTTTCAATAAGTAACAATTACGCACTTTAACGTTCAGATAGACTAAGAGATAACATCCTATCACTCCGTTATTATTTCTCTGATATAATTAACACACTCACATATATATATATATATGTGAGTGTGTTAATTATATCAGAGTATATACAGGTATATATATATATATATATATATATATATATATATATATATATATATATATATATATATATATATATATATATATATATATATAGGTATAGGTATATATATATATATATATATATATATATATATATATATATATATATATATATATATATATATATATATATATATATATATATATATATATATATATATATATATATATATATATATATATATATATATATATATATATATATATATATATATATATATATATATATATATATATATATATATATATATATATCCTACAGCGTAATTCGAAAGATGAGAATCAATACTGAAAAATAATGGCGATTAGTGTATCTTAAAAACTAATGATAATTAAAAATGTGTATCAATATTTCGGCTCAGCCGTCGTCAAGATATGTGACATTTCTGAAATCGAACAATTCGTTGAAAATTTAAATTCAAGGAATCGAACAAAAAGAAGGAGGTTAAGGTACCATAACCAACCGTGCAAAACGTTATTTTAAAATGAATGATTATAAATTAAAATAGGAGGAGAAAATAGGAAGATATAGGAGAAAATAGGAAGCCGGTTTGGTCATTTTCCAATACCACAGCAGGAAACAGCAAACACTGAAAGAGGAGAAGAAAAACGGCGTGGAGTCGCTCCTGGTCGCCACAGACCAGATAAGTGCCCTTTCATTTATTTTATAATTTCATTTATTTAGTAATAAACATAATTTCAATTTGAATATATATATATATATATATATATATATATATATATATATATATATATATATATATATATATATATATATATATATATATATATATATATATATATATATATATATATATATATATATATATATATATATTCTATATATGGTGTTTATAATTATTGAATGTTGTTATTGTTATCATTGGTTAGTTATTAGTTTTTTATAATCAATCAGTCCTTTATAAAAAACATTTTCAATATAATTATAGATGGGCAAATCAATTTCTATTAGTTTGGCTGTCCATGTTATTAGCGACACCTGCATTTCGCCTTTTTAGAACTGTTGCCAAATAATAATATTAATTTGAGCAATCTAATACCATATATGTATAATTAATGTGTATGTGTAATGTGTATGTGTAATGTGTAATATAATATGTATAATTAATGGCTATAGGTACGCTATTGCTCGATGCTCAACTAGAGCTGTCAACTACAACGGGCGAACCCGTCACGTCAGGAAATTTTAATGAAATGTATCGTTCTGTCTCCTGTGAGGTGAGCGCAGAAGACTTAGGACGATAAACAATCCACAGTCAAGCTACGCCACCTGCACCGGTCAGAGGCCAACGCCTTACGGCGAGGCACTGGGAAAGGTACCCAGCGGGCAGCCTCGCCCCCTGGCTACCAGTTTGAAAGGATATCTCCGTATGAAATTAAACTTCAGGATACCTCCTACCTCCTGACTGGTTACTGGATCGAGGTCGCTTGCGCAAACCTTTCCCTTATGAAGCGGTGATACGGTGTCAACCGAATCTATCGCGGACCACGGCATCCATTGCCCGGCTTATTCACCCGGGATCGGGTGGCCGAATGGTCGTTTCAAGAGCAGTTGCCATACGGTTAACAACCACCCTCTATAGGAAACATAACTGTTCCCATACTCCTCCGGCTGTTAGTCGGAGTGCACAATCGATTGGCTGACGCCCCACGGTGCGCAAACCGTCCGGGAGCGCCCGATTGTTGACTCCTAGGGGAGACCGGCCCGCAGGCCACCGCCCTACCTTGGCTCTCCCTTCTGTGTGGAGGCCGCCGGTTACGTGTCGACCCGTAAGTATGACCGACCCTGAACGAAATGGGTCTTCGTGACCAACTCCAGCAGGGCCCATTAGCTCACTTAATGATTCGATCATCGAGCATCGAGCTTTAGCTCGATGCTCAAAACTTTGGCGACATTAATACAGGGCGATGTTTTGAGCACATTGTTGTATTCTTAAATACGGCCGCGCTAATATTTTTTAATAAATATTTGTAGGTACCTGCAAGTAACGTATGGACGTGAGCAAGAGGCGATAGCGTGTTATTCCCCAATGCTGAAATTATAATGAATGTGTGCGTTTCGCATTAAGTAAACATAAATAATCGTTCGTGACTTCGAGCAATTCTTTACAATACAATATTGTTCAGTTAAAAGTATACACTTGAGACTGGTAACTGGCCACACTTGTGAAAGCACCGTGGGTGGGAGGCCACATTGATTTACCTGGCCATTCATCTTCTTCTACTGGGTACCGTCTTCTATTATCACAAAGAGCATGCCAATCAACATGGCTTATTACAATACAATACAATACAATACAATATAATCAACTACTCCAGTAGATAGGTATTCCTACACTTGGATGCGTCACAAAATTAAATGCTAAAATTTAATTATTAAAAACATATCTATTGTGATAGTTGTCATGGCTATAATATTATATTCAATATTACCTACATACAAATAATCAAAATATACTAATGTGAGTCAGGGAGAATAATATATTAAAATAGAAATCCAAATTCTATGTAGAATAATCAAAAAATATATATTTTTATTGTCAATCCAGCAATATTCCTTCGTATTTTTTTTTTAATGAATAGATGTATAATAAATTAAATGAAACTTAGAATGTCAGCTATCATAATACCATTATGTTTAAAACTTTACGCATTTCATAAATCATCAACATGGAAAATAAACTCAGAATTTTCAAACTCCCTTATACCATAAATTGGGTTTCTTACCAAATTATGTATAATTATCTTTTTAAATTGGTCCTCTCCAAGGCTTTTCATTTGCTCTGGAATCTTATTATAGAAAGACAAATTTTGGTAAATAAAACTGTATCGCACTTTGCCAAGCCGCTTTCGGTTTATGTGGAGATTGGATTTATTCCTCGTATCGTGATGATGAAAATCGCTATTCACCGGAGCTTTCGTTAGGTGTCTACGAGCGTACATAATATTTTGGTAGATGTAAGAAGAATTGATTCACGTACTTGACTGTGTCTGCCATAATGCCTGTGACTGTCTTCGTACCCCAAGTTTATACATCTTACCCCATGTTAAAAGAAAGATCAATATCTTTATGGACAGTGCATTTGCCCATTGTAGTTGACAACACTCTCCTGTGTCTGTCATAATAATAATATCATCTGAAAATGTAAGACCCGAAATGTTTTCCGTTAATACTTGTCATCATCATCATTAGCGCTGCACTTCTTGCGAGGACCAATGAGTGTAGTACAATGAGACCTAAAAAAATTAAGCAGAGCTAGGTAGAATACTATGATAGGAGAGCGCAAGTAGGTTAGACTAAATTAGGAATAGGTCTAAAAATATAGTTTATAAATCGAACATGCGGTAGCTATATGTAACTAGTAGTTACATGAATATATTATACCATACGATTCTAGATAGGATAATTATGTGAAGGAAAAAATATTTAACTACATGTTCTTTCACCATGCTCTAACCTCCCGAGCCCTCCAATTGTCAGCAAGCTCACAACATGGACATCAGGATACAGAGGAAAAGGTTGTCTGTTGTTTGCCTTCTCCAAACGCTATCCTCCTACACTGCATCGACGACTCTGCTGAGTATTTGGCATTCAGATATGTTTAGCGCATTTTTATCTATTTAAATCTTAGTCTAGGCCAGGATTATCTGATGAGTATCTTGTAGAGGGTTACTTCCTCCTACAGGATAGCATACGGGGCTTTATTTGCGACTGTAGTCGCGTAAGAACGGGTATCATCTAAAAGCTTCTCAAGAGCCAAACAAGAGCCGAACACATACCAATACATGTCTTTTGTCGCAGCTGGTTAAAGGTGTATAATGTATCCGGCAGGTCTTTCCGCACTTTTATGCGACTTCGGACATTGGCTTCTGAAAGCTCCATGTTTATCAATACACCGTTAATATCAAAACAAAGCGTGCTTTATAATTCAACTTTAAATGATGGCCACTTTTATATTAATCTTGGCCTGACCACCAATACAAATCACATGTGCACCAAACGAAAGCTTTTTACACGAGCTTCAATTTTTATTATAGCAACAATACTAAATACACGGTCCGGTGGTAGAGTGGTTAGGTCGCCTGATCTTACATTGTAAGGTCCCGGGTTCGACTCCCGGCTGGGTCACCATTTTCCGTTGGCATCAAATTAACGGAATTGCATTTTCAATTCTGTCGATCGAATGCAATAACAAGACACACTTTTACACACATGTTACACGCACACATACATATAACACGTCATAGTAGGGTTGGTTGTAAGAGATTGTCATATGACAATAAACCCGCCCATTGTGACATTTCACAATAAAGAGAAAATATAAACAAACAAACCAGTTCCGGGGAAAAGATTCACCCTTGAAAGTAATTCGAAAATGTTTAAGTTTTTAGTAGGTATATATGTAAATGTATAAGGTTTTAAAAACTCGCAGAAATTTATGAAATTATTGCAGCTACTGCCTTTTTTATGATCGTTGAATCTGTTGTATATAAGAAGTTATATTAAATTCTTTAAATCCATTTCTTCCCATATCCAAAATTGCATATACCCAAGCAACCCAATACTATTACTGCTCATCGACCGAAATACCTACAAAATGGTCAATCAGCAATTAGCATGCGGTGACAATGGTCCATGCAGTACCTTCATCATCTTACGTTTCACCTTTTCTTACTAAGGACGATCGGTTACCCATTTTGCATAATGCATCAGAGCCGGTCGACTCAGACTACAAAAGTTTCCTCAACAAGTCCCGAGAAGCAAAAGGTATGTCCTGCTCTTTCCATTCATTCTCGGGATGTGTCAAAGCTGCTTTTTCTTCTGGTAGACAAATATAATTGCAAATACAGCCAAATAATAGCCTAACTATCCAACACCATTATCCAAAGGTTTTAGGTATTTTATCTGAACGTTGGACTCATCATTACGTGTTTAAACTTGTTATAAAAAACCCGCCTGCGACGCAAAAGGAATCTATTCCATCGAAGAAACTGTGGTGGATTTTCTTCCTCGCCCCTCTGGATTTTCGAAACCCAATAGCCCTTATAAAGCACACGCCTCAGCAATTTACTGAGCAAATAAAACATCGTCTCGTGTTTGCCGCGAGATATGAGAGACCGTGGCATCACACTTTCTGTAGAGATAACTGCAGCGCGAAAGGATGAGTCGAATTTTGACGGCCGAGACATGTTATTTCCGCCCCTATTCATATTTGCACAACTCTCAAGGGATCATTTTTTATCGATTCCTCCAAGTTAAATGTACGTTTTGCCTTATTTGCTAGGAAAATTGAAAATGAAGGGAAATTTACGGCGTTTCATCCAGAGCAGAATTTATTCAAAACGTTATCAACCCCCTCCCTAATCAAATGAAAATATCTCAGAAACAACATATCATTTATACATATGTAGAACACAAGCTCTATACAAAATTGGTTATAAAAATGCGTGTATTAGGAGGATACTTGCAAAGTACAGCTATCAATACAATCTAGTCCTGCTACATTAGGTAGGCATTCCCACACTTTGGTGCGTCATTACGTCTCCAATTCTCAATAATGTTATAATGGATATAAGCTATCGCAATACATAGTTCTTATACGTATAAATTACCTAATTGAAATTTATTTATAATCGTTGTGAGAAATATAAGAGTACTTTTTTACTCTAAAGTATGTATTTATCATTCTAATAATTTGATACTTATGAAAATATATCATAAAATATTGAAAATGTCAAAATAAATATCAAAATTTAAATAAATGTTAAATCCAAAATATTAAATAAATGTCCAAAATTTGATTAAATGTCAAAAATTTAAATTTATGTTGAATCCAGCAATATATCATCGGTAATAAAAATAAAACCTAACCCTTCGGCAAATTCCAACCTTCAGGATAATGGTCCTTTTTTATAATTTGACTGCATTAACCTCTTGGGATATGGATTTAGCAATATTCGGATGTAGCATTTCATAATATTTGATTTTTAACTAAGCTATTGCGTATTTTTTAACACGCTTTTATTAGGTGGACCTGTATGTAACTAACTATGTAATGGAATCTAAGGTAACTAATTTAACCATCTTCCAAGGATCGTAGCGTCATGAAAATTAGCAGCTGTATGTAGTTCTGATGACAATACAATAATATGTTACTGTCGAATTGATCTGATGACGGAGTCGGAAGATATTGAATATAATATTACAGCCATGATAACTATCACGATAGTTATGTTTTTAAATATTAAATTTTTAGCATTTCATTTTGTGACGCATCCAAGTGTAGGAATGCCTATCTACTGGAGTAGTTGATTGTATTGTATTGTATTGTATATGAACTGGAACTTCATGATGGAACATCGTATCATAGCTGTGTTTGAACTTGTTAGAAAAGTCTTGTAATGAACTTTGACCACGATTAGGTTTCAAGGTCTGATGATGAAGCCGGAAGATAGGCACTGGCATTCCATGATGGAATATCGTATCATAGCCGTGTTTGGACTTGTTAGAAAGGTCTTGTAATGAACTTTGACCACGATCAAGTTTCAAGGTCTGGTGATGAAGCCGGAAGACAGGAACTGGCATTCCATGATGGAATATCGTATCATAGTCGTGTTTGCACTTGTGAGAATGGTCACGTAATGGACTTTGAACACGATTAGGTTTCAAGGTTATAACAAACCTTTTTTGGTTTTTACGTGCTTTTATAAAAGCGTTTTTTTGTGTTTTTTTTAAAAACTATTAATTTATTTTTAATTCACTTCATCCTATACGGCCCATTTCCCCCCACAAGGCCCCAACTTTAAGTTAGTATAACAATAATATCCTTGTTTATTTGCCGCGTCTCAGACGAAAATACCGCACTTCACTTGAAAAACTGACGCAAATAAAAAAAATAAGTTATTCAAGGCAGCGACAAAACGAAAACAAGCGAAACCAAAAACTTGGTGCTTATTGAAAGCTAGAATTATTATCGTCTGATTATTAAATTGTTGTTTCGAAATAAAACAAATACTAAAATAAGTTAGGAACTTTAAAATTTTGTGTTTATGTACATGAGGTCAAATACGTAGCAAATGGCCTCTTCTATAATATACATGAAAGGAATCTGTCGAATTACTAAAAAAATGGATTATGTCATGTACCGTGATGTCACAATGATACCAGGATCGCGAAACGCGGACCGCTCCGCCGGACCAGTTATTTTTTGAGATGTTTTATCTTAGGAACTAAGATTCTTAGAAACACAAAAGTAATAGAGAAACTCAGAAAAGATGCTGGTTCACATGGCTAAATGCAAAAAAAAATTAATGTGATTTTAGTAAGTAGTCAGTTATCTACAACGAAAAAACATACCTGGAAATCGCGGCTCATGTAATATTTCTCAACAGGTAAATCGGTCGAATACGCGTGTTTAACACGCTTTTATTAGGTCGACCTGTATGTAACTATGTAATGGAATCTAAGGTAAGTAATTTAACCATCTTCCAAGGATCGTAGCGTCATGAAAATTGGCAGCTGTATGTAGTTCTGATGACAATACAATAATATGGTACTGTCGAATTGATCTGATGATGGAGTCGGAAGATATGAACTGGAACTTCATGATGGAACATCGTATCATAGCTGTGTTTAGACTTGTTAGACAAGTCTTGGAATGAACTTTGACCACGATTAGATTTCAATGTCTGATGATGAAGTCGGAAGATAGGCACTGGCATTCCATGATGGAATATCGTATCATAGCCGTGTTTGGACTTGTTAGAAAGGTCTTGGAACTTTGACCACTATTAACCCTTTAGGCTTCGGCCCCTCAGCCGATTGACAAGTTTATGTCCCAAAAAATTTTTTTAAAAATTAGTAAAAAAAATTTATTATGACACTGTCTCACCAAAACATTAATTACTGCCAAACCACTGTACCGATAATTAAAATAAAATATATTACCATAATAAAACATAATAATATAAAACAAATTAAATTAAAATAAAATTAAAACGGGGCCATCAAGCTGAATCGTGTTGTGGCCGATATCGGCCAATTGGGGCTCTAGGGGTTAAAGTGTGTTTTTAGTGTTTTTTTTTAAAACTATTAATTTATTATCTAGGAATTTGTTACTCAGAAAAAAACTGAACATTCGAAAGGTAATAATAAAAAAGTTTTTTCTTATATTACTTAAATATTAAAAAATAAAGTTGAATATAAAAAATGAAGGCCTCGTCGATTGATAATTACAAAAAAAATCGAGATTAAAAAAAATAGAAGACTTTCAACACATTTTTTAAGTAGAATAAACTTCCATGCATCCTAATATTTAAAAACAGAATCATTATAACTAATAGAAAAAAATCCTTGCTTAGTTTCTCATGCAAACGCCCTTGAAAGGAATGTCGTGCAGTTGCGAAAAACCTGAAATTATACTATATGTATCTATTTACGAGTATAAAAGATACATTACCGCTTTCTACTGTTGCAATATTGAAATACAAATATTACCTCTCTCCATGTTCATTATAAAATCAAATCTTGTGCATCTTACCGCAACAAAATTAAATATCACCAATTTTTGAGATGTGTCAGATTTTAGGTGACGTGCGATACTTATTTATCCATCCGAATGTGTTATTTCCTCAATTAGAGAATACGTGTTATCTTAATTGCGTTATTGACAAATCGATAATAACTAAAGCCATAATTGGAATTTAAACAAACAATTTGGAAGTGGAAACTGCCGAGAAGTTTATTTTAAGATATGGAATAATAATTGTTTTCAGACGCTGCAGGAGTTGATGCACAGATGGATTTGCTGCAACATTTTTTTTTCTTGATGCTTCTTCCTATATTTCATTCTATTGGATTTGAGTAAAGTACACGTTCTTATCCACCCTTTTCGTATTATTGTTTCATTGGGCGGGAGCTCCATTTTGATCGTACGCGGCAATTTGTGATGAAATCATGCATTTTTTTGATCGTTGCAATCGTGAAATTTATCGATCTCCACACCGACGTCACCGCGCGCTGTGAGCAGATAAGAACTAAACTTTTAGCTGTTTTCGTCGTATTCAATAGATTGTTACCGTTATAACAATAACGGTAACAATATTTTCCGTTATAACAACATTTATAAAAAAATAAAAAACACGGCTGCTGTTACCAAATGTGAACTATTGTTTTAAAATTATTAGAAACAATTTGTTCCCGCTGAAAAGAATGAGTTTTAGAGAATAGAGTCCTTATAACAACATTCGTCCAAACAAAATTCAATTTACGGAAGCGCCGTTACGGCCCCGTTGGCGTGTGTCATGTTTATAAACATCTAGTGCTTATAGACGATTGCGCATACTTTGAGTCAGTCGACGGGCTATGTCTAAGGCCCGCGACATCTTCCGCCGGGTAATCGCCCTTTAGCGGGGCTTCACGTGAGCCGGGCCCATGGGCCCGGCTTTCTGAGTGTGGCGTGGCAGAGCTGCACGATTTGCGGCAGGTATCTCAAAATGAGTTTTTTTAATGAATATTTGTGATTTATGAAATGAATGAAATGAGTGAAATGAAATGAAATGAAATGAAATGAAAATCTCTTTATTGCACAATAAAATGAGGTACAATGGCGGACTTATTGCTACACTACAGCAATATCTTCCAGTCAACCAACATGCTGGTGTGAAAAGAAGAGTAGGCAACAAATTATAGCCTAAAATTAAATTTGAAATTATAGCATATAATATATATTGTGTGTGTATCTAAAGTAAAATGTAAATATATAAATAAATTTTTGAGTTTGACATATTATATGTATGTATATGTATACATATTATATTTATGTATTTATCCATCTAGATATATTATCCATGAGTTTTAGTTACCGGCATCCTTGAAGGGGTTAAATCAGTACGAGAAAATAAGCAACTTTTAATAAAAAATTTTGGGTAAAACAAAAAAAAAAAAAAAAAAATACGTGTGGCACTGGGACTGCCGCGGTAAAGCTATTGCATAGCATTTTTAACAACTTATGCAATTATAATAATTTATTTATTTTATTTTTTCTGATATCAGATAACTGCGCTCTATCGGAAAACGTTGAAATTATTCCGAATCATTTGCGGCTGCGGTAGCAAATGATTCGGAATAATTTAAACGTCTTCCGATAGAGCGCCGCGCACGAATTTTTTATTCGATAAAGCAAAAAAAAACGGATTATTCGAAAAAAATCGTAGATAAATAGATAGATAATTAAATTATCTTTAAAATGGTGCAGGTTTCATAATAATACGCCAGATAGTATTTGCGTAGTAGTCGTTTTTGTGTTCGGTTAGACCTAATTTCACAAATTAATTACACTATGTAATATAAACAAAATCTAAAATATTCAAAGCTAAGAATATTAGGAAAGTGTTTTTGTTTAACATATATTTTTTTCGAATCGTAAGCAGTACTCCTTTAGACGTAATTATCAGTTTAAAATCATTCATTTTCGTTAAGAAATTTCTTCATTCGGTCGCCGCGCTGGCCTAGGCCCGCGATAAAAGCTATGCGATAATAGCTTAAAAACCCTATAAATAGCCTAACACATCGAACCTTTATAGATTTATTAATTTGTTTGATGTAATGTAAAATTTAAAAAGATACATAAAAAAAATGGAAATATTTTATGAACCCACAAATGAAAGCTGTTTTTTAAAAATGCTGTTTTTTAAACGGCTAATAATAGCGGCGGCGGCCGTCTTAATGACGCCATAACTTCAGAAACACACATTTAAAACTATGGCATGCATAGTTTAAATGTGTGGTTCTTCGAGCTAAATATTTAGTCGAGCAAAAAGTTTCGATACAACATTTTGATATTTATAAACCTTTATGGGGTTGATTAATAACTAGGTATATATATAAATTTTGTTTGACAGCTTTTGTCTGAAATGTAATGTTATTTGTATATTTCATAATATAATCATAATATGATCGTCGCCCGACACGCGTGGCGCCTCGTGACTCATACTGAGAGAAAGAGATGAAATAACTCGATTACTTCGCACACAAGCGAAACAGAAGATGTCTCCTTTGGTAATGCTGTTGATGCGAGGCGTTAACATGACGTAATTGAGTGGCTTACCCCGCGGGTTACTCAACGACTTTCATAGGGACCTTGTAGGATGGATATCGATCTCAGCGTCGTCCATATTTTATATAATGATGTACAACATATATTATCGTTGGGCTCTTTAACCTTTCTATACCCGCGCGTTGGTCTGTGAGACCGACAAAATACTTTTTGTGTTTATTTTCTATGTTACTAGATTGTACTTTCTGTTAGCTGCATGATTCGTTGCTACCTGCACTTCAGGGCAGTAAGTGAGTTGGTTCGAGTAATACCTATATTTGGTGCCAATTAGTCTGTGGGACCGACGCGGTCCCACAGACTATTTTTTTTTTTTGTATGTAAATTTGGTTTTGAAAATTTACGCGTCCGAAGCTTTTTTCTTTCACATTTAGCATTACAATGATCTAACCTAGTAGTATTTCTTTGTTTTTTCGATTTCTGAGAAAGGTACCTATACTGCAATAATTCCAGTGCAGATTTTCGTGTAAGGCATGGACAAAGTTTCGTATATACAAAGTTTTAACAAAAAAACTGATTCCATTTTTTTATCAGTGCAGCAGCCATGTCATTGTGAAACTTAGAGGATATCATAATTGGGGCTATCATAACGGGCTATCATAATTGAATACAGAATTTCGTGTCGAAGTCCCCTCGTCGGGAGCCAACCCTGGGTGCAGCAGCCATGTCATAAGAAAACTTAAAACAGGCTATCATAACTGAATGCGTATCCAGAATTTAGTGTCTGTGCTGTTGACCATTGAGGAGCCCCTCGTCGGGAGCCAACCCTGAGTGTAAAATCAGGTCATGCTTACCATAAAAAATGCATTGTCATCGGAACTGAACCAACATGTAAATTTGCCACTTCATATGATAATATTTGAGGAGTTCCCTCAATTCCTAATGCATCTCATCATCAGAACGGGATTTTGATAAAAATGGGACCTGGAAGTATATAATTTTAAATAAATGACGGAATTTTGAGATAACAAACATACGAGTACAACCGAATTGATAACCTCCTCCTTTTTTGAGGTCTGTTAATAACTCTCATTATTCTTATAATATTGTTTTGTTTCCATATTTTTTGATACAGTTTATACCTTTTTTAATATTTTTAGTTGATATTGAATTGATTTGATAATGGACTATAATGCTAATAAGGTGGAGATAATACCGTAGACCAAATGTGCCAGACTTATAACGTTGCACGTTGCCAAAAACGATAAATCTAAGGCTCGCTGAAATACGTAAATTAGGTGGTCTAAAGTATTCAACAACATCTCATAGTAATAAAATTGGCCGTTGTGCATATTGCACATCAAGAAAAACCGCAAGACACGTTACAACCGTGCTAAATAAAATTATCCACAACAACGTAGACAACCCGTATTCTATCTTTTCACGTACCACCACGCGTGGCTCGCTTTCCCCGTACCTTCAAAGTCCCGCGCGTCCGTACTATATAGGTATGCCCAGAATTCCATTATGTACCGCAACGATAATCATTTCCAGAATATCGACCTATTTAACATGAAAGAGAAAGATACTTATGTCTTAAGGACTATTTGGTTTTTCATTCTTTGTTCTTTAACATATTATTTTTTAATAAATTAAAAAAGGTTTATATGATGCAGTAAATTTTCTTATCGTTTGTACTGCACATAAATACCTAAAATCTATTGACACCCATTCCTTCCTTTTTCTTTCCTTTTCCTCTTCCAACCCTACAGTATGCACTGTGCGTATTGGAGACTTAACTAACTAAAACTATTATTGAAAGCATGTCATAGGCCAGAAATATTGTATTTAATGCAATTGTAATATTTTTTGTAGCGCTGTATGTTTTCCCTGTTAAATAAATAAATAAATGTAAAATTTATTTTTGTAAGAAACATGCTATTATGGTATATGCTCTGGCTGCAATGATGAAACTTATTATACCTAAGACTACTTTGTAGTTTATTGTTTATTATATTATAATGTTTAAAATTTAACGGCTTGATTTTGTTTGTTAGAGAAAAAAAACGTGTGGCACTCGGGGACTGCCGCGGTAAAGCTATTGCATAGCATTTTTAACAACTTATGCAATTATAATTATTTATTTATTTTATTTATTTTATTTTTTCTGATATCAGATAACTACGCTCTATCGGAAAACGTTGAAATTATTCCGAATCATTTGCGGCTGCGGAAGCAAATGATTCGGAATAATTTAAACGTCGCGCACGAATTTTTTATTCGATAAAGCAAAAAAAACGGATTATTCGAAAAAAATCGTAGATAAAAAGATAGATAATTAAATTACCTTTAAAATGGTGCAGGTTTCATAATAATACGCCAGATAGTATTTGCGTAGTAGTCGTTTTTGTGTTCGGGTAGACCTAATTTCACAAATTAATTACACTATGTAATATAAACAAAATCTAAAATATTCAAGGCTGAGAATATTAGGAAAATGTTCTTGTTCAACATATATTTTTTTCGAATCATAAGCAGTACTCGTTTAGACGTAATTATCTGTTTAAAATCATTAATTTTCGTTAAGAAATTTCTTCATTCGGTCGCCGCGCTGGCCTAGGCCCGCGATAAAAGCTATGCAATAGCTTAAAAGTGGGGCACTCGGGGACTGCCGCGGTAAAGCTATTGCATAGCATTTTTAACAACTTATGCAATTATAATTATTTATTTATTTTATTTTTTCTGATATCAGATAACTGCGCTCTATCGAAAAACGTTGAAATTATTCCGAATCATTTGCTGCTGCGGAAGCAAATGATTCGGAATAATTTAAGCGTTTTCCGATAGAGCGCCGCGCACGAAGTTTTTATTCTATAAAGCAAAAAAAACGGATTATTCGAAAAAATCGTAGATAAAAAGATAGATAATTAAATTATCTTTAAAATGGTGCAGGTTTCATAATAATACGCCAGATAGTATTTGCGTAGTAGTCGTTTTTGTGTTCGGTTAGACCTCATTTCACAAATTAATTACACTATGTAATATAAACAAAATCTAAAATATTCAAAGCTAAGAATATTAGGAAAATGTTCTTGTTTAACATATATTTTTTTCGAATCTTAAGCAGTACTCGTTTAGACGCAATTATCAGTTTAAAATCATTAATTTTCGTTAAGAAATTTCTTCATTCGGTCGCCGCGCTGGCCTACTAGGCCCGCGATAAAAGTTATGCAATAGCTTAAAAAATATTTGTGTTAACATTTCTGTAGCTCTTAAGAATATCCTAATATTTCTCACAGGCTTTAATGGAAGACTGTTAGTCGGTAAATAAATTATAAATTATTGATAACTTGAGTTTATTTTAATTATTACTTTATCTGGTTTTATAGTAACATAATTCGACAAAAGATTTTCTTGAAAAAGCATAAAATAAGGTTCTGAACTTTCAGTCTGTCAAACCGTGCGCGGGTATAAGTGTTACATAATTTGACGCGGGTATAGGATGGTTAAGATAGCTCTGTTAAATAATCACTAATTGATTTATTTCTTAAATCTTTATTCAGGTATCTATTTATTGGTAAATTACTTAATTATTCTTATTTATTTATTTATTTATTTATTAATTAATATTTCACACACATTTATAATACTAGATTAATAAGATTAAAATCTACCTTGCTGGAGTAATGCCCGTACTAAGGTAGACTTTTATGTATTCTTTTTTTCCTTTTTTTTTTTTTTAGTTGGTAAGTGTGACATAATGTAGCATTGCTTTACTTGGTAGCTCTATATTTACACAAATTTTACATATACCTAATTATAATTTAGTAACATAATATACATAATAATATTAAATAATCATATACACATACACATATAAACATATACATCTACACATATACATACACATATATACATATATACATTTATACATATAATCTATACATATACATAAAAGTAGTAATTGTATGTAGTTTGGTATTCTTATACAGCACTATAATTAACTAATTTCTCCGTTTCGTTCCTTCCTAGCTCAATCAACCATTCCGTCATAATTTTTCTTCCTCGTATGGTATCTAACTTCACTTTTAATTTCGAATGTATTCTATTGTGTAGTCGGACAGCTAGAAAAGAAAAATGTCGTTGGCCGAAAGAAAAATGTCGTTGTCGTTATTACTTGTTTACTTTTTCCATCTTATCGACAAGGCGACTTCCTAATATCAGCTTTTTGTCTGAGGATTCACATTATTTGCAGTGTGTGTAGTGACATCATGCACTCTTTGTTTTACATTATTATATAGTAAGTTTTTTTAAAGATTGTATGGTATATGACTTTTGCATAAAATTTTTTTGTAAATTTTATGTAATTATTACCTGCAAATAAAACTTATTTTTATTATTATACTTTCTTTATATTGCGTGATTTTAGACGTTATCTCAATGTGTATGCGTATCTAATGCGAATGCACAATATTAGTGTCGAGGGTAGCTCCGAGTAGCTCGCATCCTAGGAAAGCCAAGCCAAATCCTCCCCTCCGTAGTCTGCGTAACTAATGAAAATCCCGTACAATAACGATTCGTTAACTTTAAAAGCATTTCGCTGTGATTGCTTTGGGGCGGGCGGGCCTTTGGGAGGCATGGCTTGGGCGAGGGTCTGGTTAGCCGTTGCACGTGCTCTAGGGCGGCTATCGATCTTCTCATTCCGCGGGGTGTTTCTATCGGTTTACAGCGTTTTCAAGTAGGTTGGTAAGCAGTGTGATGTACTTGTTTCATCATACTTATTTGCAAGGCCATCTTTTCTTTGCGTTGTTGTTGTTGAAAAACTTTATTGTACACCAAACATACACATAGGTGGTAGAAATATCTACTGCCATGTCATTCATTGCCTGGTAGCAGCAATATCTACTGGCCACCTGGAAATGTTGTTAAGACTATTTGGTTGACGCCGATACAAACAATAAAAGTAAAAGCATACTTAACGAAATTGTAAACGTTATGTTTATATGGCTTCTATACATATAATATTATCATGCAAACATACGAAAGAAAAGAAAATAAGTACACTGAAAAAAATATTGGATTGATTCTTACATTACCATTTTGTTATTAAGGTTTTATACGAATAACAATGTTTCAATAGTAATTTTGTTTAATTACAAGAAATTTTGTTGAAACATCATTACTCGATTATATGTATCAACATTTGCCGTACGGTTAATACGGAAAGAACAGTATACTGTAGTTTAAACATGATTCATGTGTCCGACTATAAACGTACATAGACTACTACTACATGCTGTCATGTTAGAAGCGAGATCCTAAGACGTAATGAAACAACATTATGTTTTAACAATACACACGGTAACTTACATCACGCCAACACCGTTACGCATCATAATATTTCATACGTATTTATTTTATTTTATTTTTATTTTATAGCAAACTTACAGATAGTAAATATATGACACTAGTATCTTAAAAACATATTTACTATCCTATCAATAGTTTGCAATGCTTGCATTACACATTAACATAGAAATAACATGAACACGTTGATAGTAGAAAAAAATATAATAAAGCTAATAATAATATAAGGGTAAGAAAAGAAATAATTAAATAAGTTGTTAATAAGGTTATTTGGATAGAGCAAAATAGACGTATGGGTAATTAGATAATAATATTTATTATATATAATATGATATAATACAAAAGTATGTTATAATATAATAATCATATAATACAGTACATTAGGATGGCAGTTAGTGAAATATTAAAAGGTAGAAGATAGGATAGGTTTGATCGAATCTTTTATTATATTTATGGAATCATAAAATACATCTAATCCTTTACACGATTTATCAAAAACGCGACACATTCTGGCAAGAGGTCTATTCGATCCGATGTTGTTATTGCAAGCGACAACCGAAAATGTTTGAGAGCTTCTCGATAGTCGCGGTGGCACACGAAATTGAACTTTTTCTAGACTGGCTGGACTGTCTAGTCGATTGTGCAAAAGCTTATGGAGACACGTTATATCAGCTATAGTCCTACGTGTTTTTAAGTCTATTAGGTTGAAGTGAGAAAGCCGCTCTACATAACCTTTCAGAGTATTTCTGAGGCCACATTTGTTCGACAGCATACGAGTGAATTTCTTTTGGACTCGTTCAATTCTATCGATGTGAACACTGTAAAGTGGATTCCAGATCACTGATTCATACTCCAGCACCGTATGGACCACAGTCCGTGTTATATACGTAAACCTTGTTGAAACATGCGTTTTCTCAGTGTATAAATATAATATTATGCAAATACATAAAAATACGACAGCAAGTGAACTAATTAGTTCTTCGAAAGGAAAGGATGTGGGAGAGAAGAAAAGGAGATAGTGACTAAGACTTATGGAGGGTAAATTTTAGTCATGAGGAGAAGGTAATTTGTATATCGTATAAGGTATAAATTATCGCCTAGTTAGATGTGCTATTGGCAGTAAAGGTCATGTAAGATGTGTTAAACCTCCCTATATTAATTATTAAATAATTTATATAATTATTATAAGATTACATGACCAATAAATGAACTGTATACCTAATCCTATGTACCTAAATAAATAAATAAATAAATAAAATATTCTTTAGTTATCGTTTAGGCACAGGATAAATGTTATGAGCAAAAGGCTCGTAATAAAAAAGATAGATTGTAACATTCAAAAAAATATCTTAATTACTCTCTAAATGGTATTACGAGGTGCATTTTCACGAAGGAATATATATGTATATGCCAAATAGGCCAACATTATATTTTATATAATTCCTTACTATTTTTCAAATAGAATAATGTTAGAGTGAACGTGTATTATCTAAACGATACATAAAGCATACAATAATCAATGGAATGGAGTGATTTTTTACAAAACGATACATCTTTTAAAAATAGGTTTTCAAAAACCCTCACTTTGATTTTTTTTGTAGTCGACCAAAGTTTCTTAAAGACATTTCAGGTAGGTTTTTTCTATAAAATATTGTTTATCATTTGTTAGTTAAAAATATAAAGGCGTTTTTATTTTATTTTATTTTATGGTAAACTTAGATTAAGTAATAAGACCGTTGAGGAGTCCCCTCGTCGGGAGCCAAACCTGGGTGAAGAATCAGGTCATGCTTACCATAAAAAATCCACTGTCATCGGAACTGAATCAACATGTAATTGTTTAACTTCATATGATAATATTTAAGGCGCTGATATACGACTTTAATGATTTTAAACTGATAATTACGTCTAAACGAGTACTGCTTACGATTCGAAAAAAATATATGTTAAACAAGAATATATACCCAATATTCTAATCTGTGAATATTTTAGATTTTGTTTATATTACATAGTGTAATTAATTTGGGAAATGAGGTCTAACCGAACACAAGAACGATAATTACGCAACTACTATCTAGTGTATTATTATGTAACCTGCACCATTTTAAAGATAATTTAATTATCTATCTTGTTATCTGTGATTTTTTTCGAAAAGTCAAAGAATAATATCCGATTTTGCTTATTCGAACAAAATTGGTACGCGAGTTATAAAGCGGGCCTCGCCGGCGACGACACTCAGTACGACTGCGACCACTGTCACGAGTGGATGCTGACGCTGCGCTCCGAACGAAAAAATTACGTTAATTAAAAACAAAATGGCCAGAAACTCAAAAAATTTAAAACTTAATCGCAGTATATTAGAGAAAAATAGATTATTAAGGTAAGTAACGTGTATTAGTGTATTATTACGTGTATATTATTACCATTTGTCTACTCTGATGCTCTTTGCCTGACGTCAAATTGGGGTGACCACACGAATAGGATTCGTGCAACA
Organism: Micropterix aruncella; assembly: GCA_944548615.1. Taxonomy (NCBI): domain Eukaryota; kingdom Metazoa; phylum Arthropoda; class Insecta; order Lepidoptera; family Micropterigidae; genus Micropterix; species Micropterix aruncella. The sequence continues at coordinate 28,460,809 of OX155960.1, read as the reverse complement.
ATTTAACTAATCAACACATAAAATAAATTACTTCTTTTATTTTATAAACTGACGTTATTACTGTTTTCATTTTAGGCGAATACGAAACAACACTAACTCTGAAGATGTAAATTCACAGACGAGGTGAGTAAACAGTGTAGGTAAACAAAACTACATCAAAAGGTAATGCTCACAGGTAAATGCATACCTAATTTAATATTTTGATTTTAGTGTAATTCGAACAATAATTATGTTTTATCAGAACTTTAAAGTTTTATCAGAACTATCGGAATCAGAATATTATTTTGAAATCAAATATCAAACTTGAATATTGAATTTGAAAATCGATTTAGGGCCGATTTATATATGAAACCTGAAGTACAAATATAAGTTGAACCATCGGTTTACTAAATTCATTCATAAAGCGACAAAATTTAATTCGGGTTTTCGTAGTATGACGTAAATTATACTTTGGTTGGAGGGGGTTGTTTTTGTTGCTAAAAGATAATTGTGGTTTTTAGCTAAAAATTTTGTAGTAATAATAATAAACCTACTTATAACATAGTTACGCGCATCCCTGACTCACTGACTGATTTTGTAACGCTGTAGGTAAAGACAGTATTTTTTTAAATTTGTCAGTTTTTAAACTTGAAATGCTACTTCGACTTTCGAATTTGAGATTGTACTTCGAATTTCAAACTTGAAATTGTGCTTTGAATTTCGAACTTAACATTCTACTACGAATTTCAAACTTGAAATTCTACTTCGAATTTCGAACTTGACATTTTACTTCGAATTTCGAACTTGACATTCTACTACGAATTTCGAACTTGAAATTCTACTTCGAATTTCGAACTTGACATTTTACTTCGAATTTCGAACTTGACATTCTACTTCGAATTACGAATTTAACATTCAAGTTCGAATTTCGCACTTGACATTTTGACATTTGAAATTCGGAATTTCGGTTAAATTTCGATAATTTCGGACAATGAAAATATTGCAAAAAAACAGTTGTCAAAACAAGAGACCCGAGTGGACTTTTTCTTGATGAGGAAGTACCATTTCTTGGTGCGTCACCAGACGGTATCATTGATGAAAATACAATTGTTGAAATAAAATGTCCAATCACAGCTTACAAACTAGGATTAGAAAGAGCTATTCATGAAAAAAAGATATCGTTCTACAAAAAAATACAGAACGGTAATTATATAATAAACAAAGAACATAGTTGGTGGTATCAAATACAGAGGAAATTGCATGTAACAAGAAGATCTAAGTGTATGCTTGGTATTTGGTCTGGGGATAAGTTTCCTGTAAAAATATAATTAATTTACAAGGATTGCACCTTTTGGGAAACTAAAATGAAAAATAAGTTGATTAAGTTCTACACAGATTGCATGCTTCCTGAACTGGTAGATCCTAGACATACGAGGAATATGATAATTAGAGAACCATCTTATATAGTTAGTGCTATAGAGGGGCGCAAAAGGAAAAAGGAAGAGGAAAAAGAAAAGAAAAAAACACAGACAAAAAACGAAGAATGACGATTTTGAATGAAGTCAATAAAGACGAAGACACACTTCATGATCAAAGTCCTAGTATAGCTGCTGAAAAAGTACTGATTTTTGATGAGTTTTAAATTCAGTTACCAATCGAAAAACCCACACGAACACCGCACACACACACACACACACACACACACACACACACACACACACACACACACACCAACACATGCACAAACACACACACGCACACGCACCACACACGTGTGTCGAAGCTCATCATTTGCTTCAATAGCTGACAAATACACCCAGTGCACCACTGCTTATTACGGTTCAATCGTGGCAGTAGTTTTCGATGGATACCCAACAGATCCTACACAAAAAGGCACGAAGAGCTCTGAAATCTCCGGAAATAATATTTGATAAAAATACTAAGGCTCAGGTTTCACAAGAGAATTTCTTATTAAACGACAAAGTAAAATTCGTTTCACCGACCTGCTGAAAACGAGAATGGAAAAGCTTAACATATTCGGGTACTGCATGCTAAGGAAGATGCTGACAGGCTCATAATCACTACAGCTGTCACTTTTGTCTCTTCCTATGATATAGTGTTAGACGCTGGCGAGGACATGGACTTGTTTATAATCCTCACTGGGATCTCACGCCATCGTGACGTTTTATTTCAAGAAACGTGTAATACACAATGCTGCAGATGTGATCTATTCCAGAATCACCTCTTCAACGTAACATCAAAACCGGACATTTTTCTTTTCATCCACACCTTCAGTGGGTGTGACTCGGCATCTTGCTTCTTCGGACAAGGGAAGATAAAAATGTTTTTCATACTCCAAAAACACTCGGACCTCGGAAAGAAAGCTGCTATTTCTCTTGACACCACCTCTACACCTGATGAGATAGCAGCAGCAGGGGACCAGATTTGGTAGTTTCTCTGTACAGTGGCAACCCCGAATACGACATCCAGAGCCTTGATGAGCTGCGGTATCATCTATTCGAGAGGGCTGCAGCCAAAACGAGCTTCAATCTCGCCAGGTTGAGTACAAGAGAGGCTACCCGTCAATTCTACCGCACCTACCAGCTATCAGGTACCAAATTAAATCGTTCTTATACAGCTCGTATACAGCTCTACTCTATATTTCTAAACATATAAATTGTCTTTCGTCATTTTCTCTTCAACTGTCAATTCTGTTCCAGGTGCATAAATGGCTGGGAGCCGGACAGGACCCTCTCGACTGGGGATGAATATCCACCTCACAAGGCCTCAGTCCCAAAATGATGACCAGAGACGCAGTGCCACAACACCTTTTGCCGATTCAGCAACTATAACAGGACTTTGATTACGAAGCGTGTCTTCGTCTTTATTGCCTTCATTCAAAATCGTCATTTTTCGTTTCTTGTTTTTTTTTCCTCATCCCTTTTCTATTTGCGCCCCTGTATAGCACTAACTATATAAGAGGGATCTCTAATGATCATATTCCTCGTATGCCTAGGATCGACTAGTTCATTATCCTATGTTTTTTATTACCTTTATGCTATGTTTTTTTGCTAATTGCGGGCGTTTTTGTTTACGTAATTACGTAATTCTTGTTTACCAAATTTTCTAACAATAATAAAATGATTACAATACAAATCCGATTATTATTTCACAATACGTACTTTTATTTATTTAATACCTTTGAATCTTGAAGGTACACTATTTTCGTACGTAGGTATGGTCACTCTACAAGCCGCTCTCGGCGCGCGCGGCATTTCCAGTTCTCTTATCACGCGTTGGCTCCGCCCAATCGCCCAAAGCCGTTGACAATAGTCGTCGCCTTAAGGAGTTCCCTCGATTCCTCATGGATCTTATCAACAGAACAGGATTTTGATAAAAATGGGACCAATCTGTAAGTATATCCTTTCAAATAAAAAGGCATTTTCCAAATGGGTTCATAAATGACGGAGTTCTAAGTTAAAAAAAAGGCTACAACCGAATTAATAACCTCCTTTTTTGAAGTCGGTTAAAAATGAGGAGGATGGACTATTTTCGAAGATTTTACGACCAAATTCCTTTATCTGAAGATGCCAGGATAAGTTCTCGTTGATAAGTAAGGCCTGGTCTTTATAACGGAATCTAGGAACAGATTTTTTTTATTCTTGCTAAAATATATTTAGTTATCTATTCTGCTTTCTTGTCTAAGAATCTATATTTCATAATCCTATATTTTTGAGAGAGGAATAGTGGACATGAACCCCCGCCCTAGTTGTAATATATTATGACGTATACGTGAAGGCTGACCAAGCGTGTCTCTATACTAATGGAATAGATTGGCACGCTCTATTTGCATCATCTGCATCGCTAATGAGCTCATCACTATTTCCCGTCGTTTAAGATGTCTGGGGGGTCAGCGATGGCCGATGGATGAGCAAATGTTGCCGAGCAAGTTGCAACTATGTTGCTCACATTTTATAGTTATAAGTTGTTGTACAGGCGTCGAAAAAATGTATTATTGCTTTGTTTTTCATTTACCTGCGATTCGAAGGCGAGGGCTCAGGGGGATTGCGCCATAAAGCAGACAGCTTCCTGGAGATTTAGTTGCTTTAGAGTCGTTTATGGTACCATCGATTATATAGCGTATTAGAAAACTTAATTCCGTGCTACGATTTGGCAGCTAGGATTGTAATACGTAACGCAACGCATTGATACAAAAATTGATTAATTTTATCTTATGTTCAAAATGGTGGCATTCCTGCTATAACAGTATGACAGCGCACTTTAGATGACTCTCTAAACACGCCTATACACGCTTATACATAGTATCCTATCTCGAAATAAAATAAAACCAAACATTTTCTTAAACCATAGCACCTATTATATAATTTTATTTACATATATACTGGTTTTAATAAGTAATAATTACCTACTTTAAGTTCAGATAGACTAATAGATGGCATTTTATCTATACGTATTATTTCTGTGATGCAATCAGCCTATATAAAAAATGCGTTAGAAAGCACTGATAATGAAATGTCATCATTATTATATGCTGGGGTTTTTTATAAGCAATCAGTCCTGTATAAAAAGTCATCCAATATCGATGTGATTATAGAAGGCTAAATACTTGCTATTAGTTTCGCCGTCAATGATTTCGACTATATATAATCAATGCTGGTACTTAACGTGCTTTTTGCGCCGAAGACACTGAGTATCCATCTATGTATATTTTTGGGTATATTACTCTTCATTCGTAAACTTGTTTAGACAAAACCAACGTAAAACAAAAGAATGGCTATGGCCCAGGTGCAAAAACTTACCTGACACCCTTACACTGATCATCTACCTCTATATTACTTATTTGCTGTTTCTTTTTCATCCATAAACTTATTAGTCGCTTTTGATTTGGGATAAGAACCATATTTTTAATCATTACCTGCACGTATATGAATCACGGTACATTAACTTAACACAAGTACTAATATTGTTAGAAAAATTATCAAAATAATAAATACCCTAGTGATACATCGTAAGAATTCCTAATACAGACCGTAAGAATTTTACAAATGGTTCAACTAGTGTGAGAGTCAAGAAGACAGAATTCATTATTGACCTTTAGCACAGAATATACGTTACTGCACTCAATTTTAAAGCGTGATTTGAAACTTCGCATGTATAAAATCCAATTTATGTCAAAATTGAAGGGGGCAGATAATGTTAAACTTTTTAATTTCCCTAATTTTCAGGAGCCTTGCCTGGGATGGCACAATTCATTCAACATTATCTATTTCATAAATATTATTTTCAATTGTATGGATACCAACGGTACAAAACTGCTCTAGTTGTTTTTAAACAACTTTTAACGGTGACATTACTGGTATAACTCTCTCAGCGACATATTTATCTGTGGGTGAATTTATCACTGTATGAAATGCGAAAAATCTCGATATGTTTGAATAGGGCGATTAATCTTTAGAGGCGGCAATCGGGCAATCGGCGTCCGACGTGACAGCTCAGCATCCTCTTGCGGACCCCACATCAAAGATGCATATTTGTACAGCTGTCGCGGGATGAGATCGTGCCCGATATTTCTCCAGACTAGCGCCCGTCTCTTTTTACTCATATTAAAAAATATATACTGTCACCGCATCGAAGAGAAACTCTCAGCCATAGATTAGGTAATAAGAAGTTGCTTGTATTGGTAATAGATACGACACGTTTGAATCGTCTATTCAAATATTTTCATTCAGAGAAGCGAGTTGAGGTCTTATTACATCTGAAATATGGTGGTTTAGGTACTATATTTTTAAGGTACAGTAGGACCTCGCTTATCCGAGGTAATGTACCTCGGATAATCGAAAACTCGAGTAACACGGACTCTGTCGTAAATCAAGGGATAAACATACCTACGGTAAAGTATAAAATGAATAAAATCGTTGTCAATGAAACAAAAGAATACATCTATTACATATTGAAAAGTAGTCAGGTAAAAATGTAATACAACACATACATACATACATCATAAAACACAGTGCTGCATAGTAAAATTGGAGCAGAAAAGTGACGTAGGGAGGTAAAAACATGATCTGGCCGTGGCCTTTTTTACCTTATTTAACCCGAAACTCGGTTAATTAGGGCTCGGGTGACCGCGGTCTTACAGTATTACATTTTGAACGTATATTATATAAATGCCTCCGTTTCTTGAAAGTAAGCGGTCACAACGGTAGAAATTCACAATTACAGCACCGCTCAAACACTCATAGGGTGCAGGTCGTAGCGTGTCTTTAAAGATGGGGATAAATGGGCCAAGTGGTTTCGTGGCAGTATGCATGTTTATGGAATCAAAGATCATAAGAACACGACCATCCGAACCCGCACTGCGAAAAATATAACGCTGTAATACACGGAAATAGGCATGTTTCAAAAGAGATTACGTATAAACCATGTACGTATGTACATGGTTTATACGTAATCTCTTTTCGTCATTTTGATACATACGTACGTATGTATCAAAATGACGCGTAACGGTGTGGTTATAATGTCAAGGGCATGATAATTACATAAGCACATTTATTACGGTGCACAACGAGATCTTGCTTTTACCATGACGGCATGTAATTACATACGTAAGGTTATAGTCAGTCAGTTACAGTAATCATGTTGAAGCTATATTATAATGTAGCCGTTACTGTGTCAACAAAATTCCTTACAATTCTACAAAATTACGATTGGATCATCATTATTCTGTATAAAACCGCAATAAAAACTGAAATGTAGGAAGAAATACAATATTTTTCTCAGTGCAAACCCATTCCGAATACTTCCGAATTCAACTCTTGACTTGACAACAACGATTGACTAATCATTACGCGATTTCCACTAACATGGAGATCAAGACCTTTTGTAGCTGCTTTATAGAATAGTATTTGTTGCTGAACGTATTGTTTAGCTAGTAGTCTTGATTTAAATGTCTTTTCGGCGCAAAATGGTGAAAATCCAGTGAAAAATAGAGAGAATGCCTTCGATTTTGCTTAAATTTTAAAGTTTTTAATATAATGTTTGCAATTCAAAAATTTGTTTAGTTCTACCACATATTATATTTTTAAAGGAGTACTTTTATTTTAACTAATTTTACAGACTAGTAGATCCCATTAACATGTGTCTAATTGTTTTTAAATATTTTTGATTAAGGTAAATATCATGCCACATGTCGTATAACAGAGGTTTTTTTTTGTATGCAGGTTTGCTAACTCTAAAAGAGCTACGAAAGTCACAAACTTTTTTTTCTCTCACCTTTATCTACTATGATATTTATTTTTAAAAAATCGGAAATAGGCTGGACTTTGTCCAGTGATATTTTCAATCACAGGCAACAACATATTATTTTATCAAAATTATTGACGTTTGTTATGCCAGTGTCCTAGTTTATTAGGCCTGTTAATTTTTAAATGCCTTATTTACCTGAATCGCGCTCTAAGAGTGAACGACCCGAGCACTAGGCGAAAGACGCTACAGAGGCTTGAAGCATCTGGTGCCATCCAAACACCTCAATCTGTGGTGCACGCGCCGCGACGCGGAGAGGACGCGACGGCGACGACGCACGCGCTTTGTTGCGACGCGAGGACGAGACAGGTTTGCACTAGGATTGAGAATTAAATTGAATTGTAGGCCGTAGGATTGAAATAATTATCATTCCGCATATTTGTAAAAATTTGTGACAATCATAAAAACTCATAATTTTCGACTTCCTACAAACTTCAAAAATTTAGTCGATAGACAAAAATATTAATATACAAGTACCTTGCTATAACCAGAGTAATAGCATATAAATTATCGTTAATAGCAATGTATGTAGTCATGGAGTGACAACTACTAAATTAAATAGTCAACTTATTGATAATTAAATCTACGTATACAGTTATTATACTACCATACAAATGAAGAGAAATGTATATGTCAAATTGAATATTTTTAAATTTACAGAAAAAAATCGGAAACTCCAAAATGACACATTGCGCAATCAAAATAAAAGGTATAATTACAACCCCATAAGCCACCTTGGCACCGGTTCTCCTCGTTGTTACTGAAGTTAAGCAGCGTTTGGCGCGGCCAATACTTGGAAGGGTGACCGCCTGAGTGTTTGACTGCGTGATGCTACAAATGCCGACCTAGAAGATGGTGCCAATAGGCAACAAGGCGGGTTCCACAAAACGGCATATCTATGCCTTGTGGGTAAAAAAAAAATCTTTCGACAATATATTTTATTTACGAATAATTAAATGGAGATCGAAGTTTTGATACCATTACAGCTTCATTTATTATTATGAGAAATATCTAGAAAAACGAGTTATAATAGATTTATGATTTTTGTATCATTATCTAAGTAAATAAATTGATGACTCCTCTAAAACAGTAAAAAATCTTTCAGATTTCATTAGTTTTCTAGTAAAACACAGAAAAAAATATTAATCGGAGAAAACTAAAAATAAGTAAAATAGTTTTCAGTTTATTTAAAACGCTTTTCGGCTTATAGTTTTCAGTTTATTTAAAACTTTGAGATAAATTAGGTTACGTTTGATGACAAATAGTTTAAATGGGTAAAAAAGTAAGACCAATAAAGCATTTTCGAAAAACGTTTGCTCAATATACAATACATTTTGCGTTTCAATATGTAACTGATACCGGTGGATCGAACCGATCGGGTACCGCTTACCGACAACAGTCGGTTTCCTTCATACAAAATGTGATAAAAATGTTAGTAGGGCGATTTCTGGTTGTCGTTAGGATACTGGCACCAGGCTGACACCTGTATGCTGGCATCAGGCTTCCTCCAGGATTCTGGTACAAGGTACAGCATCCTTGTGTCCATTCTGACACAAGGATGCTGGCACCATCCTGGCACAAAGAAGCTGTCACCAGGATATCACCAGGATGCTGGTACTGGTGTTACACCTGATGCTGGTATTGGGGGGGAGCAGGGGGGGGGAAATCGAGGGGGGGGGGGTCAAAAAAAAGAGGAGGGGGTGCGGGGGGGGAAGTGTGGGGGTGCGTTGGTGTCAGGGGTGCAGGTTGCGGGTGGGGGTTGGTTTATTTATTTATTTATTTATTTGGGGGGAAGTGTTGAGGGGGGGGGGGGGGGGGAATAATCAAATATTAACGCCGTCTGTTGGCGCTTAGCCGAGGTATTTGGGTGACAAACTGATTTTTGAATTTATTTTACCTACCCCTAAGTATAATTTACGCCATACTACGAAAATCATGAATGAATTTGTCACTTTTATAAATGACCAATAGTCATCGGAAACCGTTACCGATCGGTATCCGTTTCCTTTAAAAAAATGGGCCAAAGTTACTTTGGTAATGAACATTCATTCTCACTTTAAAAGAATCTAAGTCTGCCTTAGTTGATTCCGTAAGTATTGGCGCGATTGATGTGATGCAGCAAAGGTAAACAGAACATAAGTGATTCAAGTTGTTATTCTGTATTTATAAAAACAACAACAGAAGTTATTATTATTCTTTCTGTAAAAATAATGATTAGGCTAGTATTACTCTAATGGTTTGTTGTATTGCTCACACGTTTTGCTTCTTTTCATGGTACAGTGCAGTAATCTTATATTTAGTCAAATACAGTATTATTAATAAGTTTATACAGTAACTTAGGTATTACAAAATAAACTTCTGTGTTTGATATTGGTGCGTTTTTATTTTGTAGGCCTATAAGACTCGATTTAGTGAACCTCGGTGTTACACAGCCTCGATATACCTGACGATATATTTTTTAATATTCCCTTCAAGTTCGTTATATCGAGGTTTGACTGTATCTGAAAAATAACTTATCGCTCCATCTGTGTCGTGTCGGCGTAGCGCGCGCACGTGCTGCTAATACAGAAATACAGCGCGGGCGTCTCGCCGAACAGACATCGTTGCCTTTTGACATCTGTAGACAATGCCGTCATTACAACAATAGACCACAGACGAACCGCTCAAACGAACACAAAAAATACGCATGCCAATAGCCAACGCGACGCGACGCATGTACTACTTTAACAAATGAGACTTGAGATGGTAGACTTTGACGCGGTCGGAGCTACGGTTAAGGCGACATGAGACCTCAGAAAAATATACGAAATAGGCGAACACGCGGCAAAATAGGCGGAGTCAATTTAGTAGGGTTTGACCAATAAAAATCCACCGTTGACGAGGCGTCAAGCGCAGATTCCACGTCCGCTAGCGCCGGGAACCAGACGCATACTAAACGGTCAATCGCAGCGCTAGCACAGAATAACTATCTTTACGCAGTGGTGGTATAAGGGTGTTAATGGCAAAGCATATTTAGCGTAACACTCAGAGCGCTCTCACGTTTTAATTATTTGTAATTAATTTAGAGCCTAAATAAAAAATGTGGCTAAGTGCTGCCCTAGAAAATTAACCAGTCAATATAATGAAATTATAATAAAACACATTCGCCGCTTACATTGTAGGAGTAAACGCGCCTGAAAGTTTTCGATGTCAGTTTAGAGCCCTAATGTCCAAGGCAATGAGCAACTTTTTTGAGTCCAAATTTTAAATTGGTTCCTTATCGAGGGATTCACTTAGGAACTTTTTAAAATTAATGCTTATATTTTTCAAAAAACTCATAAAACTAAAATTCCTAAGATATGGTCGTTCCCAGGTATCATGTCGCCTTAAAGCTTGCATTCTATACCTAATATTCGCGAAAAAATATATTTGTAAAGATTTGGCCGATATCATTCTGTAAAATCATTGCCGATATCAAGAATTTTGTAGCCTCGTGAGTTTAACGAGAAGGTGTTTTAATCATCTCCTGAAAAGTTATTTTGATTTTAATTTAAAAGATTATATTTTGATTGTGTGTCTGTAGCTCATTGTGTATTCCTCCACGATAGCGCCCAAACGCTTTATCCGATTGAGCTGAAATTTGACATGCATGCATCGAATGATGGCAAGGGTTGAAAAAAGTTGTGGGTGTGTTTGAAGGTCCGCCAGGGGCGCGCTAGTAATATTTCAATCTCGAAATATTGGACTTAAAGACTTGAAATTTGGTACACAGTTGCCTTGTTAGATCAAAACTCAATGTGAAATGTTTGGTTAGAATATCTCATATAATACAAGTGACTCAATTTAGTAATTCCGCTATATTTAAGAAAATACTACGTCATACTTTAAAACTACCATTTAAATATCACGGAAAATACTACAAATATAGTACGAGAATACTTCTAAAATACTACGAAAATTTTACTAAATGACTATGAAAATTTTAGAAATACATTCGCCATTTCAATCGAACACATTCATAATCAGAGGGGGTGGACGCGCGGAGGAGGGGTTTGAGGTTTGTGGGGGAGGGGGGAAGGGGTTGGCGGGGGGTTGGGGGAGGAGCGAGAGAGGAGGGGGGGTTGTCTACTAGCCTGGAAAGTCTTGCAGTGACGCAACCGTTTTTTTTTCTAATTCTTTTTTATCTTAAATTTCTGTAGATGTATGCTCTAAATCTAAATTGGCAAAGATACATACGCTTAAACAAGCTCCGATTTGGTAAGGTGATTAGCTGTACCTTTATCTTGAGTATTCAGCATTCTGCTTTCGACTCCGAGATTTTTTAGTTTAATTACTTAGGTATGAAATCGAAGACTGTGTTGTGTGCAAACAGTGAGTGTTGTATGCACAACGGTTTTTCGAAATTCGCGCGCGCTGACTCCGCCGCCCCACCACCGTTATAAATTGTGGTTACAGCAGTGTTCGCCTACCCGCAGAACAACGGATGACGATTGACAGTACTTTATTCTGAACAACGGCAGCTGCAACGTCGCCGACACGTCGGGTGCTAAAGCTCAAGCGATAAATTCGTTTTATCATAGTTATTTTATCCAATTTGGGTACTTGACGAATACTGAAAATCGACATTGGCAAAAGATGTCTTTGATTTATCTTAAGTAGGTATTCGGAATTCTGCTTTGGATCAGAGAAAAAAAAGCATGGATATATCGGTAGGTATTTAACGATTGCTAATCGGCATTAAATGATTATCATAAATAAGGCTAAATGAATGAAAATAATAAATGATAATTTTACTGTTTTTTAATGGCCGTTATGCTAATTAATAATTTGAATATTACGCTCACTGCAAAATCGTCAACCTTATTTACAACACGAGAAATATATGTATTAAATCAATATCTTGAAAACTTCACCGCCAAACCATCTGCATCGTCTTCGCGAGTGAGTCAGTGACTCCACTCCACACCCCCAGCGAGAAAGCCGCGCCCTCGGGCGTCCCGCGCGTTTATCGGCCGTCTAGTTCCGGTCTGGCCACGTGGCGTGCATGGCTTCCGCCTAGGCGCGTGCCGGAAGGGCAGGAAAAGGAGGGGAGGGGGTCGAAAGTGATCGAAAGTTACTCCGATAGTCATATCCGGCCACGTTTTCATATTTTTTTGTTATATTTGTTTTTCCCACGAATTCATACAACTGCGTGAGAACGGTAAATGGAAATTTGATGAATTCGGGTCGACGAAGTCTGTGGTGATAGTAAGTTAGTTAGTTAACGTGTCCGGGTCAGGTTGGGACACGTATATCCAAAAATATGCCGCCTGGATTGTCTAGTTGATCGTCTCTTGTAGGTCCTGGTGTTTGATGAGGGTTGACAGTGGGCAGTATAGGAGGTGGTCTTCATCCTGCACGTTCCACAGTTCTATGTTTAATCAGCTGTGTAGCCCCAGCGGACGAGATCGGCTCGGAATCTTGTCAGAGTAGTTATCGTTTGGCCCGGTGATGGATTCAGTATATATCTTGTCAGAGTATCGTTTGGCCCGGTGTAGAAGGATTGGCCGTTGAGTTTAGACTCACTGTTTCCAGTGACGCCCGATTGTTCATGTTCATTGAAGACTAGACAGTAGCAGTAGTAGTAGTATTAGTAAACGAAGTGGGGGCTTGTTTCCAGCCCTTGATGTCACCTGGATCTATAAGGTTTTTTGTAACTACCCACATTGTGGTTGGGTAAGTGATCTGCTAATAGCCCGGTACTGCTTACCAGTCCATGCAGATATCACTGACCTTCAAGTTGGGCAGATCGCTGGGTTCGATAAAGGATCGTCCCAATAAACTGTGTCTTTTGCGATGAGGCCTGGGCAGCGACCAACGATGTGTCTTCAGGTTCTTCGCCACCTATTCGGCAGTCCTTGATCTTGGTCAAGCCAAGGTTGAATAGATGTGCTCTAAGTGTCGTATGTCTGGTGAGGAAATCGATAGTGGTTCTAAGGTTCTTCTTGCTTATGTCAAGTAGGGCCTTGGTTTTCGAGGTTAGACAGTAAAAATGTGCACAATCTTCGAGGAGGCTCCTGCTAAGTCTGTGGTGCTGAATAGTTAGTGTAAGTCTTGTTAAAATCTCTCGTGTTGCTGTTTTACGTCTCATCACTTCTCCCGTTTTGTCCATCCTCTACTGCGGCGACTGCGCAAACAAACCCTTTATCGTTAGTTTGCGTAAGGCAAAATAAATTATATAAATAATTAAATAAATTAAATTAATACATAATCCGGTATTCTATACGTTGCCTAAGCATTGTAAAGATTGCCTATAGCGCAGTCGGTAAAGAATGAAAAGCTGTTATTTCATGCTGTCTATTTTATATCAAATTAGAATTTCCTATACGCAAAAATAAATTGTTAAACAAAGAGATTGTTAAATTTAGTGTCAGATTTACGTTTAATAATAATAAGCGGATTTTTTTATGTGTGATAAGTTTTACAATTGAAACATGATGAAAGAGAATAAATTGCTAATCATTGATTTGCCAAACTTTGATTCAGAATTCTATAGAATATCTAGGCAGCACATTAAATTTTAAATGATAATTAAGCCTATTTAACAATTCACCTATTTGACATTCAGCAATATGTGGAATTGGTATATTGATATATGTGGTATTTCATACAATACCTACGTAAATTATGGAAAATCCTTATGTCATACATTGTCTAAAAGATTCAGGAATAGTCTAATTTTCCTAGGAATTGTACAGAATGCCTAGGTTATACACATTACCTGTAACATATATACTGGAATCATTCTCGTCGACTCTTTTTTTTAAACTGATGTATGTTGATATTTACTATGTTATATAACTGATATATATTACGTCAGCGCCTGTCATTCGTGTGACTGCAACTCATGTTGTATCCAGCATGGTACATAGTATACATATCCATATTGTCGTAAATGAAAATCAATCAATAAATAAAAATGAATAAATTAAATCAACCTCAAATATGAAGCCATTACAGTAGCATTCCATTTAATTTTGCCACGCAACTCAGCTCGCAAACTCAATTATGCAAAGTGCCGCCGAAGCCAATGACGGGTAACAAATTGAACAGTTTGACGGCAGCCGAAGATCTCCGATAGATAGCGTTGTCTTCTCTCTCTCGATTTATGTCATTAATCAGCACGTTATTGGCACGCATCCATAATCCCGCCACATAATAAATAATTAGTATTGCGTGCTTGCTTTGCCGAACTAGGACGTTGACTGACTCAGTCCTGTCTTGATTGGGAAGATTAAGCACCTTCCAGTCAAAGACACATCGATAAAACATCAAAGGATCACTTGTTGTTAATCAGTAATACCTACTTTAAATTTCTGATCAGCAACATGTACCTATTCATAATAACTGAAAGTCTTCATCTTCCAGAAATCTTGTGTCTTCAGAGATGGTGTATCATCCTCCATTTTGAAAAAGCGTCTCGTTTACGATATAAACGAGGAATTACATTCGTTGTTTTTGAGCAATTAGATTCGTCAGTATAATCGCCATGTATACAGAAATTTCACAAAATTTCTCCATGACACAAAATTTCCTCCGTTCACAAGACGGAAAATCTTGAATCTAACTTTGCCGAAAGTGGCAGTACCAGCGCAAACCCTTCCATTAAGTCTCCCGATGCATAATGACAATCTGCTGTAAAATAGGTTAGATTGACAAAGAAAGCTATTTCGAACCTTACTCAGTCGAGCTTTAAAATGACGCAAGTCTTTCTTACGCTTATTATTATTGCCCATTATGCCACTATGGCGAAAGGTTTGGAGATCGATATATTTAGAAACGACTCAATGGATCAAGGTTATGAAATATGTTTACCATGTAAGAATCAAAGAAAGGGAACAACCACATCGTGAAAAATATGGAAGAAGATTTTAAAGAAAACGACAGAAATCTACGTACTGGTAGAAAATGGATTAACTTAATGAATGAAAACAGGGGCTACTAAAACTATTAAAATTAAATTCCACTCTCTCCACATCCCAATTTTTAAGTAAATCACAATTCTAGAAATGGCTACTAATACATTACGCTTTGTTACTATTATCCTACATATACAATGAGAAAAATATAACACTGTAATACACGGAAATACTCATGTTTCAAAAGGGATTTCGTATATAACATATACTGTGGTCCGTACGTATGTATCAACATGATGCGTAACAGTGTAGTTACCATGTCACGGGCATGGTAACTATACCGCAAATTCATTACTGCTCATCGAGATCTTGCTTTTACCATGACAAGCATGTTATTACATATGTAAGGTTACAATAATCATGTTATAGTCAGTTACAATAATCATGCTGAAGCTACATTATACCATTATTTTCGCATTACCCATACGGAGCATGGTGAAACGTATACTTGAGTAATGGAGTTTCAATAAATTTCGTTTTTAAAATTCAATTAAATTACGATTGGAACATCATTATTCTGTATAAAACCGTAATAACAAATCGGTAATTTAGAAAGAAATCCAATATTTTTCTCAGTGTACATAAAATACCATATTTGTTTGTTTGCTTCTACTTTTTATTGTGAAATTTCACAATGGGCGGGTTTATCGTCATACGACAATT
The DNA here is from genome assembly GCA_944548615.1 of Micropterix aruncella. Classification (NCBI taxonomy): domain Eukaryota; kingdom Metazoa; phylum Arthropoda; class Insecta; order Lepidoptera; family Micropterigidae; genus Micropterix; species Micropterix aruncella. The sequence goes on along the minus strand of OX155960.1, from coordinate 28,444,907 downwards.
TCCGATAACCAACCCTACTATGAAGTGTTTATAAGTATGTGTAGGTACGTGTAACATTTGTGTAAACGTGTGTCTTGTTATTGCATTCGATATATAGAATTGAAATGCAATTTCGTTAATTGTATACCAACCGAAAATGGTGACCTAGCGGGGAATCTAACCCGGAACCTTAAAATGTAAGATCAGGGGACCTAACCACTATGCCACCTGTATATGTATGCTCTTTGTTATGTCTGAAACTAGATCACATTTTAGAAACAACTTTCTAACAAGCGAACATAATTTTGATATAATAATGTGATCAACGTTTCCAAGACATCATTTTATGTATCATTCTATATTATTTATTCTTCTATCTGTCATTGCCTTTCCAGTTACCTTTACGTTATTTAATGTATTTTTTTTTATTTTGTTATATAATAATGGCTATACGTCGCCATTATCTACCATCCCGGTAATTTTTCACTTTGCTTTTATCATTATGTCGCAACACATGCGTTACCTCAACGTGGGCGGTATTTCGTATTACCAGAACAATCCATTTCTAGCCTTCATCTCTGAATCCAATACGGAGCGACATGATTTATTCTCATTGCAGACAATTGAATGGTTGAAGTAGATACCCGCGATGAATGATTGCAGTTATTATTTTTTATGTAACTGTATGAGCGCGTGCTCTTCAACAAAGTTGATTATCACCAGCGCCACGAACAAAGCCGCACACTCAGTATTTTAATTGAATTGTCAGGAACTCATAAACTTTACTATTGTTGGCGTAGTGCTATTCGTTTCACTATGCGAACTTCGTCGGTGGCGCCGTTTTCTTTAATTTTCGACATTCGACGGGCCTATTCTGTTCTCTTTCTTAATCTTTGGCAACTCTCATAATAGTTAAAAATTTCAACTGGCAGGTTTCAAACTTAAATTTCTGTTGCTACTTCTGAAACAGTAGCACGATTAAAACCATTTTGATGCTCAAATAATATCATCATAAAATGTTCAAGTCAACTTAAAAAAAAATATTTTTATTAATGATTAATGGTGCTTTTTTTTAAATAATTTTTCTGATTACAGATTATTTGGATTATTTTTAGTTATTTTAATAAACAATTCCATTAATTTTGATGTTGTTTTAATAAGTTTTAACAGGTTGTTTTAATAAACTATTCCATTAATTTTGATGGTTTTGATTTTTTATGTTGATTTCATATTTTAATCGCAAATGTTTTAATTTTGTATTTTTATGTTTTAAGCATATTTCTAATTAAAATGATAATTTTGTTATCATTGTATTTCTGCTAAATATAATTCACGTATTATGGTTTTCCTGCTTATTTCGATAATATTGAATTTTCATTGTGCAAGTCTTTCCAACTTGACCGGTGGTAATAGGTACTTTAAGATAGGATGGTAAAGGAAACTTGCCTCAAGTCAAGGTTGATGATTTTATGTCTTCTTCTATTTGGCAGTCGTTTAACTTGTTCTTTTTTTTACGCAAGTAGGTAGTTTTTGATAGCAACTTTTGGACTACCATGGAGTTCTGAACTTGTAACAATATTTATTTATTTATTTATTTATTTATAACGTACAAGAACAAAAAAATACAAGGACATGCATACTGTTGTACATGAGGAATAATTAAGAACAAACATTATAATAGCGAAAAACATAGCTCTATGGATATAAATATGCTAGCATATCCGAATGAGGCGAAATCGCACAACCAACTAGACCTAGAAGGTCTGTCTCTGGCTGTGCTGTGTTATACCAACTGTATTTTTGTAACTCGCGAACTGACGAAGGTGATCAATTTTAAATATTTCTAAATCTAACAAATGTGTTGTTTACACAAATTAAAGTAAAATTTAAAGTAGAAAAAAAAAATATATATGTATGCAATTAAGGGCTAAAAATAAAGTAAACTTTACATTATATACAATAAATTTAAGTGGAAAATAAGTAATAATATATACAAATATATGAATAAACACTACATTCTAGTATATATGTTTAAGAAAATGATATGTAATATTGCACAATTTTACAAATACATATTTTTTTTAAATATTCACTTACTGGTTTCTCTGTACCGTAAGTATGTACCGTCTGGACTATCCGTTGCACCTCGACGTACGATGCCTCCTCTACACATCGACAGATACATCCGCAGATGCGATCTGCGGATGCGTCCGCCGATGTGTAGATATTTGCTCGTCTGTCGTAGATATGTATCGTCCGCCGATGCGTCTGCCCCTTATCCGTTTAGTGTCGGTTTTTGCGACACGGATCAAAGGATGACAGAGCGAACGCAAGACGTCTGTCCACACGTCTGCCGATGCATCAGTATTGCGCGGAAAGTAAATGTAAAAAGAAAGTAAAAGTAAACCATAGACGATTTTTTTTGTAGAAGGTATTCAAAATCGCTGCAGGACCTCTGAACAAAATTTAAAGTCTCCAGATGGCTCAGCGTAAAGTACTGCAAGCTAATTTTTGATGCTCTTCTTAAACAAAAATAAATAAATGTCATAAATTAATAAGTTAAAATGTCATAAGTTAATAACGTCAAAATATGTATTCCCTACCTACATACTAACTATCCAACTACTAACATTATCATACTTAACTAGTCCGAATACATTTTCAGTAATCTTTGTTCTATTTCATGTATAGCCAGCATCCACCACCTTCTTTTTCTCCACTTTTTTCTCAGTAACTCGGCTGCGGCTCACACTCAAGTGGTAAGTTAGTTATAAGTGCTAAATAAATAAATAACAGCGGCCGCTACTGTCTCCATATCCATTTCTTGCGGCACGAGCTGTGTCTTTCGAGGTTGAACACAGACTGTATGACTCACGGACATGTGGACGGGTCGCGAATGTATCCGCGGATACGTCTGCTGATCCATCTGCGGATGAATCTGTCGATGTGTAGAGGAGGCATAAGAAGCACGTACGATACGACAGTCTTTCTGGACTACTGATGCTGACTGAGTCATTTCGCCCTGCAGTGACATCTTCCACATTGCGATGCGCTTGCATCTAGTGCAATGGTTTACCTACTGGTACCTATAATATTGCGTGTCTTTTGAAAGATGTCTTTGAAAAATGTCTTTTGAAAGATGTCTTTTGAAAAATGTCTTTTACGTTAAGTCTAATTGAAAATACTATACGAGGCTTTCTTACGTAAACATGATAAATGGAAACCGCTTTCTAACGTAATATTAAGGTTTACGAGTGAAATTATGTTTCCACATGCATCTAAATGTTGCAGAGAGCTAATGGAAATATGGACGATACTTTTAAGCATATATTTTTAAATAATTATGATACATGTAAAACCACTACGCTCATCTAGGCACGTATTTTTTTTTTATTTATTTTTATCACAAAAATTACATCAATTACAATATCACAAAAATTACATCGGCAATATAGTTTGTGTCGCTCCGAACTAGGCAGAGCCTGTTCTGAGGAGGACACCGATAAAAATGATTATAAAAATAAATAACCCAAATAAAATTTGGAATTAAATTACATTGAAATAACAATTTCACATCTATAAATGAGTAAAAATAAAGAGTAATTTTTCATAATTATTAATTATTAGTACAAATAGATTTATAATAAGTAATTAAATAGAATAAATAAAAATATGGCTTTAGAGAAAGATATATAAAATATATTTATTTATTTTAAAATCGTTATACGTTTTTGTGTTTCTACATGGTTTTTCCTTCTGTCGTTTACTAAGGTTAATAAGTTAATTAATTAAATTATTTGTTGCTAGGTAGCCATTGATATAGGTATTATATATTTTTTTGTAATGCTCATTCCTAATATGCTTTTACTCGTAATATTAGCTATTCTTGGAGCAAGAAAGTAGTAGTGACGGTGTCTAAAAGCCGTTAGACGTTTCGGTACTTTAAAGTTTTTTTCTCTACCTCTTCTATGCTACTCGTACTGAGGTAGATACGATTAACATTACAGAATGACCTGGCCAGATGCATGCGTGTGATATACATAGGTACATAATGCAACGTAAGTAAGTGAGTACCCTCGTTAAGAGTACACGAAATCTAATTTGTCGGACGGCACTTACGTAACGAAATCGTGCACATGTCGTTTACATTGCGCCCCCAGCAAGCGCGCCGCAAACTACCACGGCTGCCTGACGCGCTATTAGCTCTAATTAAATTTGTCACAATCCACTTACCAGCAGAGCGCCCGCCATCCATTTCACTCACTAAACACGGACAAATTCGATTGATACATTCGTAAAACAGCCTAACAGAACAAACAAGTTGAAAATTAACAAGACAAGGAACAAGTAAAGTGAATAGTAAAAGATACCGCTGCGTGATTCACCACTAGGGCGTAGATACCGTTGCACGATTCTACGCTTTGCCGAAAAATGTGAGAACTGCGCCGAACATAACATGTTTTTAAAAACAGACCCAGGGAACATTTGAAATCTTTCACAAATATTCGACAACCTTTTCCATTCTCCTTCTTTTTAAACCTTTGCTTCATTATAGGCTTTAGTTTATTTTGGTGTGGCATGTTCGGCGCCCTCAATTTATTTTGTATTTTGCGTATTATCTTTCCAAATGCCAAACTCATTATATATATTAAATTAGTAACTATCCGCAAACAATGTTCGCAAATCGCTTTTTCGTATGAATAAAGTTTTATTCGTTTATTATTAATATTACTAAAAATCTACTTACTGGGAATCTACTACTTAGCTTATCTATGTTAGCTTCCAAGGCTGCATACGTGAATATACTTACGGCCTCAGAAAATTTGACCGCATCACAGAGTTCAAAGAAAAGCTTCATTGGCTGACGATCCGGGAGAAAAGACACTTGATAGTTCTATTTATTTATTTATTTATTTATTTATTTATATTTCACACACATTTATAATACTAGATTAATAAGATTAAAATCTACCTTGCTGGAGTAATGCCCGTACTAAGGTAGACTTTTATGTATTCTTTTTTTCCTTTTTTTTTTTTTAGTTGGTAAGTGTGACATAATGTAGCATTGTTTTACGTGGTAGCTCTATATTTACACAAATTTTACATATACCTACTTATAATTTAGTAACATAATATACATAATAATATTAAATAATCATATATACACATACACATATAAACATATACATCTACACATATACATACACATATATACATATATACATTTATACATATAATCTATACATATACATAAAGCAGTAATTTTATGTAGTTTGGTATTCTTATACAGCACTATAATTAACTAATTTCTCCGTTTCGTTTCTTCCTAGCTCAATCAACCATTCCGTCATAATTTTTCTTCCTCGTATGGTATCTAACTTCACTTTTAATTCCGAATGTATTCTATTGTGTAGTCGGACAGCTAGAAAAGAAAAATGTCGTTGGGCGAATTTAGTTTTCATCAGGGGAACATCATGTTGCATGGCTGTAACTGCGCGTGTTCTGATAGTATGAGATTTAATCATATGCCGCTCTTTGTGGGTGTAATAAAATATTGTCGATACTTTCACATATAATTGGCGTATGTCTAGGATTTGGAACTCTTTAAATAAGTGGTCGCTGGAGAACCTAAAAGGCTTTTTATTTATTACCCTTATTATTGACTTTTGAGCCTTAATTAAGGGATCTAGAGCTGAAAGTGACGCGCCACCCCATCCAAGGATCCCATATGATAGTATACTATTGACTAAAGCGTAATAGATGGTTTTGATTAAGGGTTTTGAGATTACACTCCTTAGTACCTTAAATATGTGAATAAGTTGGCGGACTTTTGATGCAGTACCCTGTATGTGGTCCTTCCAGTTGACCTTATCATCTACAATAACTCCAAGGTACTTTATTTTACTCACTTTCTCAATAGTCGTATATGGACAATATGGGCAATTGTAGTCAGCATGTACACAGTCGCGTAAGTGAAGGTTTGGCATACTACCTTGGAGGCGATTGATGTTACTGATGGCGAATGTCATATGTTTAGTTTTAGCTATATTCAAAGTAAGTAGGTTGTGATCGAGCCAGTGCTTTACTCGGCAAAGACCGCGTTCAGCCTTAATATATGCCTCTTGCCATGATTTGCCTTTAAAGATAATCACAGTATCATCTGCAAACATCAAAGCTTCGCCCCCTTCTAAGTCGACGTTAGGTAAGTCATTGATATATAGCAGAAACAGCAACGGACCGAGTACGCTTCCTTGTGGAACGCCAAATTTAATTGTGGCTTGAGAACTTAACGTCTCTCCTAGTCTAGTCTTCTGAGTCCTGCCAGTAAGGTAACTAATCAACCATTTTTTGGACAAATTGCGAATTCCAGCGTTTTCGAGTTTAGCAAATAAAATACGATGGGAGACGGTATCAAATGCTTTCGCAAGATCTAGAAACACAGCTAAGCATTTTTCTCCCTCGTCAAGCGCTTTCACTACTTTTTCCGTGAGAAATGCAATTGCGTCCTGAGTACCCATACCTGATCTGAAGCCGTATTGCGCTGGTGAAAAAATATTGTTTTCGTCGATAAACGCAACGATGCGTTTCTTTACTACCGTTTCCACAATTTTCTATACGCGCTCTTCAGGATCTTAGAGGGCGTCACAACACATTATCCCGCCACCTGATTTACTCCAGTATCGGCTCATAGACGCTCTCTGAGATCCGAAATTAACTTACTGCTCTCTATCCTTGATCACAGAAGTGACTTCTTCTCATTACCTTCACCACGCATGGAGCTAGTCTCAGCAGGAATGTAAACAAACATAAATATAAACAAGTAGGACGAATCGAATTGAAACGGTATTACTTAACATTATGTAGTCTACCAAAAATATGCCATACCGTTAATATTCCCAATTCTGCCAAATGTGACCTGCAGCTTCTTGTTGGCGGATGTTAAGTATGGCTCTTAATACATCGCGCCCTACCCCACATCAGTATGCCATAGCTAAAATAGGATTCTTGAAAAACAATACTCAGAGTACATTTGAAAATTACCACATAATTTCTCTTCCTTTGCAGTAAACTGTTGGAGTAAAACTATACTATATTCTATTCTATCTACTCACACACAGGTCTACTCACACACTCTACTCACACTATCTACTCACACACTCTGCTGGCAGGGCTGAATATTCTCCCGCGCTGTTCTGACACTGTACAGTACGTCTGTCGTTAGTCTAGTCTCCATATGGTCGAAATCTTTTAACAGTTCTAATTTGTCGATCTGCAACGGAGAAGTCGGTTCGTGATTTCCAAGAGCTGACGACAGGGGCAGCGCGTGGATATGGTGATCTAAATTATCACGGGTTTTCGAACAAGCAGAGATATGAATATCAAACAGTATATATGTACACCGTGAGTTTTTAGTTACCGGCATCCTTGACGGGGTTGAATCAGTACGAGCAAATAAGCAACGTTTGATATAAACTTGTGAATAAAGGATTTTTTTTTTATATCAGATATATAGGTATATATTTTTTTAATGGTATAAAAAGCGTTTAGCACGATGCGCTATATAGGGGTAGGAAGGTAAAATATCACTAATATTGTTTATATGCGATATTTTATTGACCGCTAGATGGCTCAGTGCTTTCAAAGCTTCTCAAAATTTTTCAATCATTACCCTTTTTTGCTCGTACTGATTGACCCCTATAAAGGATGCTGGTAACTAAAATCTCACCCTGTATAGAATGAAACGTGGTATGAAAGGCTCAAACAAAATGGTACATTGCACAGCACACTAGGCTCAGAAGCCGAGACCCCAACGCCTTCTAATCTAATGTAACATTACATTTTGTTTAACTGAATTTATAATAATCATAATTTCTGTTCACCAGCTTGTCTAGCCAGCGAGGAGCAGATCGTATGGCGCAACATCAGACATTAAAATAAATTTCAAACTGCCACCAGATTCAGTCCTGATCTCAGTCATCTCGATTTAACAAAACCATTTACCACCAAGAATAATGCTCCTAGTTTCCACGCTCGTTTTCGACGTCCAAAGCGGTTTTACGGAGTTATTAAGTCTCTTGTGCGCAGTTATTTCTGTTCCCTCCCACACAGTCCATGCATTGTTGTGCAGCGGTTCGCCAGCGCTGCTGACGATTTAATATCTGCTGAAATTGGTACTCTGAATTTCACCGCTTGTGCTAACTGCGAAATCATTCAACACGGCTGCAAATGGAAATGAGCCAGTTGTTGCTATTACGACCTGAGTGCAACACTTGAGATCTCAAATGTATTTATTCCTTATCTTTTCCGCTCTTTCTTAGTCATCGTCTTCTGCTCTTTCTTGCATGTCTTATTCTGGTATTTATTCCACTTCTTTATCATAACATTTATTCCGCGTAGACGATAATGAATACATCATCAACGTCATTAGCGCTACAACTCATTGTGTCTTGGTTTAGTTAGGGATCTTCTTCCATTCCACTCTATCCTGAGCTTTGGTTTTCAAGTTATTCACTTCAAATGGATTTAGGTTTTTAACCACAGAATCAAACCATCGCGGTTTTGATCATCCTACTTTACGAAGCCCTTTAAGTTTTACTGAAATAATGCATTTCAACGGCTGTCCATTTGTCATCCTTTCCTCGTGCCCTAACCCCCTGTTCCTTCCGATTTTCAGGAATCTCACAACATGCAAATCAATATACCTACATATTATACAGTTCTTTGTTTATTCATGTACTCCACACGTCATCCTTCTACATGACACCGAAGATCTTACGATGTAATCCTATTTCGCATTCGAAGATATCCAGTGCTTTTGTGAAAGAAAGGTTTCCATACATCATTCGCTCTGGTGATAGTCCATGTTCCTGTAGCATACTGGTCTGATGAGTGTCTTGTCGAGTATTGCCTTCATCCTCCGGGATAGCAGAAGAAATATCCTGTAAGACTGAACCATGAAGTTCCACCTATTTGAAACCACTAAACGCTTATCCATCTCTTCTCTGGTGCGGCTGTCGCTAGAAGTTAACGAGCCGAGGTATGTACGTAAATTGATTAACAGATTTAAAAGGCTATTTCGATTTAAGTACAAGGAATTTTGTTGAAATTTCACTACTCGATTATAGGTATCAACATTTTTCGTACGGTTGATACGGAAATATCAGTATACTGTAGTTTCAATATGATTCATGTGTCCGACTATAATCGTACATATACTACTACATGCTGTCATGTTAGGAAGCGAGATCCCAAGGCCGTGACGTAATAGAATAACATTATGTTTTAACAATAGGACATCGTAACTACCGTCACGCCCACATTATTACGCGTCATATTTCATAAGTATGGACCACATTCCGCGTTGTATACGTAATCCTTGTTGAAACATGAGTATGTCCGTGTATTACATCGTTATAGTTTTCTCAGCGCATCTAGTATCGGAGGTTCCGCGTCCAATCTCCCGTAGACGTGGCGTGCCCCTGCAAAGGCGAAAATTCCACGGCGTATTTTTAGGGAAATTGTAGTTGGGTTTAGGGGCGTCGCGGCGCTCGACGACGCCAGCTGACTGCCAAATGTTGGAGCAGCTGTCGGCCTACCGATTTAGACTGAGCGACGCGTTTGAGGACCGCGTCCTTTGACACGTCTCACGTGTGCTGCGCCGGCTGCTGCCGTCTCCGCGAAGATGTCTCCGCGCGTGCGATTAATCACCGGCCTCTCCGTGGCGTGCCGCGCTTCCACCAGGACTCGCGGTTATTTTCACCAGTAACATGTCTAGCCTGGCTACACTGGCAAGGTATGCGCATAACCAATCTGCATACCTGGCTGACTAGCTCACGGTAATGACAGTGATCGTGGGTTATGGCCCGACAAATCTGACGCAAAATCCACTAAGAAAAATATAACGCTGTAATACGCATGTTTCAAAAGGAAATACGCATGTTTCAAAAGGGATTACGTATATAACATGTACTGTGGTCCGTATGTATATACATGACGCGTAACGGTGTAGTTACCATGTCACGGGCATGGTAACTACACCCCGCACATTCATTACAGCGAACAACGAGATCTTGCTTTTAGCATGACAGCATTTTTTTACATACGTTACGTTACAGTTAGTAACAAAAAAGAATCATGTTGAAGCTACATTATACTGTTATTTTCGTAATACCCGAATGAGGAAACATATAATCGAGTAATGGATTTTCGACAAAATTCCTCGTAATTCAACAAAATCACGATTGGGACATCATTATTCTGTATAAAACAAAATTTTAACAAAGTTTTTTACAAAATCGGGAGTCTATATAGGGCGTCTCTGTAGTAGATTGCCATTTTATATATCGTCATTCAAATTTTAGTTCTATTTTATGTATTTATTCGGGAGATATTTTAATTAATTGTATTGTATAAGAAGTGAACTATTGAGGGCACCTCACTAGATGACGATTTCGAGGCATTTTTGTTGATAATTTTCTCTGAACCAGTAATAATTTAATTAAAACAAAAATAAGTCGAAACCTTGGCAAAGACCTTCGCCTTCCTTTCCTGGCTACTTAATAATTTTTTTTTCGGAAAATCGAGGAAAAAACTGTTCTGCATTCTTGTATCGTAGTTTTTTGGTGGTTCATACATTTGTTATTGAGGCGGAAAAGAAGAAAATGAATATGCTGTAGATCCTGACCCGGCGCCTTTTTTAATTTTTCTTTCGAAATTCTAAAATAATTCTAATTTAATGAATTTGAAATCGATCGTCAGTGAACATAGGCATCTACACTTTTTTATCATCTAGAATTTTACAGAAATATTTACCAGAGCTATGCACAAGTGAATCATATCAAAAAAGTATAAAGTTTGGGGAGGCATTGACAAACTGACAACTTTTTTTTAAAAATTTCAACGCAGATTTTTGAGATGATGAAGCATCTTTGAAGATCGTTTGGCGAGAATCCAAGTCGCATTTCCTGAAATATTGTTTTCAATAACACCGCGACAAAGCTTTCGTTGCTTGCCAAAATCTATGTAATGACCCACAGTAACATTTCAAAGAGAGTGATATTTTTTGACCTGATGTCGACAAAAACAAGAGGAGAGTCTTTTCCTAAGAAAATAGGAGATATTCGCATTTGTTTAGATGTAGGATAAGTTTTATTATAATTCTTATATGTGACTTTGTGCAAAACTAGGGCTTGACATTTTTGCAAATTTTCATAAAAATACATCGTTTTTGTATATTTTGAAACTTATTCGTTTTTTTACGAATCGGAAACCCTGGGGTACATTTTCACCTTTTAGCTTCAGTAAACATCGGCCTCAACAAAGAAGCAGGAAAAGGAGATAGGACATTCGATATATATTCGCCGTGAGTGGAGTTATATTTTAATTATGCAATTATAACGATGGCATAAAGAGACTTATTATATTCGCGAGAATATTCTCCAGGAGCCAGAGAAATGATCAAATCGGCTGTCTTTCAGTGGATCGCAGAAAAGATTTGTTCTTGTAATAATATGCTAAAGTATTTTATTGACTTTGGGTCCCGCTTTCAACAAATAGAGTTGTCACTACAACGGGCGAACCCGTCACCTCAGGAAGTTTTAACGATTGGTCGTTCTATCTCCCGTGAAGTGAGCGCAGAAGACTTGGACAAAATAGTCCACCGTCAAGCTCCTCCACATGCCCGTAAGAGGGCCACGCCTTTTCCGCGAGGTAACCAGTTATGTTACCCAGCGGGCTTACACTCACGCCCTTACTTCCAATTGCGACCAGATTACTCCGGTCTCTCGATTGGTTACGAGTTCGAGGCCGCTTGCGCGGTCCTCTCCCTTACGAAGCGGTGAAACGATGTAAACCGAATCTATCGCGGACCATAGCATCTTTTGCCCGGCTGTTCACCCAGGATCGGGTAGCCGATGGTCGTTTCAAGAACAGTCGCCGTAAGGTCCGCAACCACCCCCGCTCTATAGGAAACAGTACTGCTTCCAGACTCCCGCGACTGTTAGACAGAGTGCACAATCGTTTGGCTTACGCCGCACGGTGCGCAGACGGTCCAGGAGAGCCAGAAGGTTAACTCAAAAGGGAAACTAGCCCTAAGGTCAGAGTCCTGCCCGTGCTCGCACTTCATGCGTGGAGGCCGCCGGATGGTTGTTGACCCGTGAGTGTGACCAACCCTGAACAGAATGGGTCTTCGTGGCCAACTCAGCATGGGCCCATTAGTTCCCTACCGCTTTCAACAAGCTTGAAATCTTATGAGACATGTGTGTGTCTATATATACTACATATAGTGCATCCATTGAGGATGTCGGCTGGAGCGCATCCCGTCCGGTGGTCGAGTTGAGAGACGCGTTAATTCGTCTCTTATCCGGTCATCAAGGCGCCTTTGACTGGCGTTTACGACCGACGCATATGACGCGCCACGTGCAATATGACGTGCCACGTTGCGACTTGCCACTCAATACGCGGCCTTAAGGAGATTACAGTTCGCTGAAATTTCACAGTCATTATCATTGACATTTCAGTATAAGCGATTTTCGAATCATGGCTGATATGGTAATTTATTTATTTTATATATTTATTCATTTATTATTATTATAAGGAGGTTAACGTACAGGTGGCGTTGCCTCTCAACATTGTGACCATTGTAACTATAGGGTGTGTATGTATATATTAGGTTCATAAATATAAAGTTGCCTTTATTTAAATTAAACTAAAATGACAATTTGTATCAAAATATGTATTTAATCACTTGAATTTTTGACCTCAAAATCTTTGCAGTCTTGCTATTGTAATGGGCGTTATTAAAAATGCCCCTGCGTAAAATATTAAATTAAGCCTGAATATATTGTATGTTTGTTTTTAACTCTTTATTTGAAATTCCACAATGGGCGGGTTTATTATCATTACATTTACATTACATTACATTTTCGTCGTGTCCAATTGACGGCTAAAGACCGCTCTTGGACGTGTCAAAATAATTGGGTAGTACGTCTCGTTACTACTCTTTACTGAACATACATAGGTAGTTAAGAATTAACTACTAGATTGTCAAACTATAAATATAAATAATCAAAAAAGAAGCCTAATATTTGAAGTAGTTAGTAATTCGAAAAGATACGTATTAAAATTAATCATCGTAATATTCAAATTGTCAGTAAAATGTTAAATAATCAAATTAAAGCTACGTTATGCATTTTAAACTAAAAGTACAGATATAAGACCATATAAAATAATCAGACAATACGGTTCTACTTTTTTAAGTAATTTAAATGGGCACAATATTTGAAAAATCATGGCCCTCAAATTCGGCCAGATTATAGAAAGGGTGGCTTATCAGCATCTCCTTGATGTTTTTTTTTAATTTTATGTCCTCCAGCTGTTTAAATTTTGTAGGGAGTATGGGCCCGATTGCGTTTCTTTGTGAACTAAAACTAAAATTAGTCCAAGCGAACGAGACAGAGCGATACGTTAGAGCGGGATATGAATTGAAACGAACGATCGTCGATAAATACTACCTGTCGAACTTATACGCGTCCGAATAAATTCGAGCATATTTCGTGCGGTGTAAGATTTGACCTTGGCGGGCAGTTTTAATGCGAAAAAGTGACAACCGGTCATCTCACACTCCGCTTTAGCGTATTGCCCCGTCTCGTTCACACGGACTAATTTTCGATTTTAGTTCACGAAGAACCGCAATCGAGCCCTATATTATAGAATTTAATGCTAAGGTACAAGTAGCTTTTCTGTACTTTTGCCAGTCGTATTCGAGGCACGCATAAAAGGGAGCTACCTCGGGTATGACGCGAGTGAATGTCTGCATTAATTGCAGTTTCTGCGAAGTGCTGTCTTGCATACATTAAACACTAGTATATGAACGCCAAATACATAGTCATTGGGCCCGATTGCGTTTCTTTGTGAACTAAAACTAAAATTAGTCCAAGTGAACGAGACAGAGCTATACGTTAGAGCGGAAAATGAAACGAACGATCGTCGATAAATACTACCTGTCGAACTTATACTCGTCCGAATAAATTCGAACATATTTCGTGCGGTATAAGATTTGACCTTGGCGGGCAGTTTTAATGCGAAAAAGTGACAACCGGTCATCTCACACTCCGCTCTAGCGTATTGCACTATCTTGTTCACACGGACTAATTTCCGATTTTAGTTCACGAAGAAACGCAATCGAGCCCATTACCGTTGCCTTGCTGAAATATTCTTTGCATGAGGTCCTAGTCGTTACCTGATACATGCTGCGCAGTGCTCTCTTTTGCAAAAGAAAGATTCTTTTACTCTCATACGACAATTATACGACATTCTATTATAACCAACCCAACTATGAAGTGTTTATATTTTTGTGTGCGTGTAACATGTGTGTGTGTGTGTGTGTCTTTGTTATTGCATTCGATCGTCAGAATTGAAATGTAATTCCGTTAAATTTATCCCAACAGAAAATGGCGACCCAGCTGTTAATCAAAACCAGGAACCTTAAAACGCAGAATCAGGCGACCTAACCACTATGCCACCGATGTTCCGTGATTTTACTAAAGTAATTTATTATAATTAATTATTATGAAACATATTGACAAGTGTTTCCCCCTAATCACTATGTTAAATCATGAAGCCATTCTTCACAGTACTATTTACCAGTACTTCTTCACAGTACTACTTACCATGAAGCCATTCTTCACAGTACTACTACCAGTGCAAGTAGGTGAATCGGCACATTTGGATCCACTTTATATCCACTTTGGATCCGCTATATTCCACGATATATGTAGAAGTCATGTCACTAGTCAATCTTTCTTGTGCCACGGACGAACAGATATATTATTTCATAATTTTACATACTGAATCTGGGTAGTAGATGGTCAATAATGTCACTGGTAGTATTTTACAAACGTGTAAAATGATGCTGATTTTATGGCGACTTTTTTCCTCCCCAAGTGTGATTGAGATACACTTCAGATTCCTAACAAATTTGCATGTTTTTATCAGACTTTCGAAATATACATACTTTCTATTCTCATTTTTGGAGTTTACTTCTTAAGAATCGATTTCATTTAAAGCCTCCGGTATGACAATTTGATGGGTAGTAAAATGTAATAATAATAATTACAAGACTCTTTATTCTTAAGAAAAGGCGAGCTTATGTCGCGTTAAGTAGTGTTAAGATTTGTGAAGCGATTAAATTTCACTTCTTTCACTAAGCCCACCTCCTATGAGGAATCCTTAAAAGCCCGCAAGTTAAAGTCATTGGAGAGCCGTAGAGTCTTGATCGATGCCGTATTCTTGCATGGGTTGGTAAATAATTCCATCGATGCGAACGCGATTTTGGAGCGCATTGAATTTTATGTTCCTCCCCGCCCTGTTCGATCGCATCGACTATTTTATCTCCCTGTGGTGAAAACCAACACATCTCAAAATGAATTTCTATACAGAGCGTGTCATAGATATAATACAGACTTTTTAAGTGTGGACATATTACACTCATCAAAAACCTCTTATAAAAACTCAATAAAAAAAATCTAGAGTCTATCTAGATGATCACAAAACATTTATACATATTATATTTCATTTAATTTAGTTCAAGGACATAATTTTATCTCAAGTATATTCATTATAATACCTATATATCATACCTAAAATTGATTATAAATATATTTATATACATACATAAAATATTTTTATCTATTTCGTCTCTTCCTTTCACCTCACTTCCCATCCTGATTCCCCCCATTCTCAAGCGGAAACAATATAAAATTATATTGCGTTCATTTTGTATACTTTATATTCGGAATCACATTAATGGATTTTTGTCACTTTTAAATAGGTTTTTATTGCATTGTGTGTAGTTCTGTTTGGTTCCAGAATAAAAAAATAAAAAAAATAAAATAAAATAAGAAGTAAATGTAGTGTTAAGAAAAAGCGTTTTGATTTTATTAATGAATTAATGTTAGCGCTATCTAAGCAGCATATTTCCAAATTAAATAACTATTCGTAACAGAGTAATATACGTTCCATTTATCAATCAATCAATCAAGCAATTTTATATGAATAAAAGTATATACATGCTTTCAGTATTATAAGAGATGCGTTTAATTACTTCCTTTGCCTATTGTATATTCAATGAGAATCGCACTCTGCGCGCGTCTGAGCTGACACGCATATTTTTATTGGAGATTTTTATTCTCAACAATGGACGAAATCCATAGCTGTCATAAATCGAATTCTCGGTCACGGGATCCGATAACTACTTATTTGTTGGTGTATTTTGCTTAATTTTGTTTTATTTTTTTACTAATTTTTAATTTATTTTATTAGGTTTGTCTATATCACACTATTTTTAAGCAATTATGATTATCTATTATTATTTATATATTATTATATTGATTATATATGATTTTTTATTTATTTTATTTTCATTATTTATGAATTAATTACAATAAAACATTGATTTGCTTACAAAAATAACAGGAATCAAATGGCAAAACCTTAACCTTTTGCTTATTTGATTCTGTCACCCAACTGGGACTAGCCCCTTCTAGGGTGGACAGGACTCTAATATTACAATCAAGCTTGATGGCTTGATTGCTTACAAATGTACAAGGTTTAGTAAAAAGCTAATAACACTAAATTGCCCTAAAATTTGGTTTTCAAAATAATTTTAATAATAAATATTAAAAATAATATAATAAATACAATGCAATTTCATTATATAATCGGCAATAAAAATTATATAAAATTTGATTAAATAATATAAATGAAGTTATATGCGGAAAAAGAAAGAAACAATCATTAATATTTAATATAAAAATACCTAGTCAAAAAAGTACAATTCATTATCAAAATAATATATAACAACAAAGTCAAATAATTTTTGGTAGTTATTTTAATGTTAAAATATACTCAACAACATATGATTATATATTAAATATTAATAACCATGTTAAGGTTAACAATTTTATATTATCAATTTCACTTTTATATTATCAATTTTATATTAAATTTTCCAGCTTGTAAAAATTAATAATAACTTTTAGTAAATAAATACTCCCAAATTTTGCATAATCTACATTACTTAGTTTTTATCTTGGCTCATAATATATATACAACAATTTAAATGTCCGCTTTAGAACAGGCTATTGCCTAGTTCGGCGACATTAAAATAAACAGTTTCTGGCAAAACATGTTATCAGATTTTTGCTATTTGATTCTCGGTTATAACATTGTAATTGTATATGTCCATCTACTGTAGATAATTGTAAAGTACCAAATAAATAAACAATAAAAAAATCGATATTGTTGTTAATTGCCGTCTTTGCCTTTATTCGTGATTTTTAAACAAACATCGTTTTAAAAAAAAGTATTTTTTGTGACTTTTTAAAAACAGTTTGTCTATTAAATGTCCAATACTTCTAGAAAATCCTTACTATAGATGTAGATGAGTGTAAAATGTCATATTATGCAAATGGCATATTGAATAGGAACATGTCATCGAACTTGTAATGGCGTGTGGCCAACTCCCTAGTCCGTGTTATCAAAGGCGTCCGTGTTATCAAAGAGATCCGCGAACGTTGTAGATTTATGGGTTCCGGCGCTAGTGCAGTTTCTATTAAAATTCGCCCGGATATGCAGCGACGCCGGTGAATTATCCTTGAGCGCACCGGCGAAAACGTCAAGGCGTCACATTTATATTTAGAGGAAAAGACCAATGTGTTGCGCGCACATGTCGCCCAGCCGACAACGCCTAAGCGTCGCGACGCCGCTGCGGGAGTGGCTCCGGGCCCCGAATTCCCGCCTTGCGTTGCACAAATATGCACACGACGACGCGCGACGCACGGGCGAATGCATTGTGTTACTCTCAAGCGGCAGGGTTAGATTTGTGATCATTTAACAAGTAGATATATTAAAAATAATAAGAAACTGCCGTTACAGATAGTGTTAATATTTATAATGCTTTTTATTACGTTTTTTTTTATATATTTGCCGTCTATGTATTTATTCTTATAATTGCACGTATATTTCCGGAATGTACTAAATCAGACCTTTCATTTGACACTAAACACGATATATTTGTGTTAATTTATTGATATTTGGACATTTAGATACTTGTTACTTGGTCAGTTAAATTACCCTATGACACTGTGGATGACATAACGATTCTAACAATACCACACACTTCTAACTCGGGTTGAGCGTTTAGAAGTTATGGTGGAATAAAGAAACGGAAAACATAAATAGATGAACGAACTCCTATTTTGTTCACAAAAAGGACCTATTATCCGCTTTTGGCCCAACATGTCATTTAAGGCCCGGTTTCAACAATAGAATGATATTTTAGTACATTATTTTACTAAGGGTGGTAGTATAATATAGTAGAGAATAGTGAAGGATTTTAGTGTATTACGGTTTTTTTCTATATATTTGTGGTTTATGTATTTATCCATATAATTGCATGTATATTTCCGGAAAGTACTAAATCAGACCTTTCATTTGACACTAAACACGATATATTTGTGTTAATTTATTGATATTTGGACATTTAGATACTTGATACTTGGTCAGTTAAATTACCCTATGACACTCGGGATGACGATTCTAACAATACCACACATTTCTATTCTAAAAGTTATGGTGGAATAAAGAAACGGTAAACATACATAGATGAATCCTGAACCCATAACACTCCTTTTTGATGGGCAGTCGTGTAAAAATTGAGGTAATAGCCCATAGGGTCAATAGGGAATACTGCCATTTTCTCACAGCCGTTTAATGTCCTTTTAGGTAGCGAACGGTTTCGTGCAGCTTGGGCCATAAGATCCCTGTGTTTTTAGGTCGGTTCAAATCACGATATAGCTCCTATTGAGTAACCTCATGGTGTGGAGGACTATCCCGGGTAGGACTCTCGCGTCTTAAGCCTCGCGGCTGATAGATCGATTTTCCTTGGAGGAAGACCTTCCGGCGCTAAGGGAAAGCATATCGTGCACTTGCTCGTTTGGGATAAATACAATAATTCAAAATTTTGAAAAATAAACCTGAAGACATTAAGTATTAAATCACAACGAGACCTGAAGATCTGAGACCTCAAATCCTGGTCGATCCGAAGTACTCATCTCATAATGAAACAATGTCCCGGAACTAAGTTCACCTAAAACAGCACATGTCTACCTTTTATATTTAAGTCACTAAAAGTAGTATTATGTATTAAAAAAATAATTTAAATCGTTAGGTCATGTTTATTGGTCATATTATCAACAATTATGAATTATTATCAAAATAAGTAAATTTATCGTCTCAAGTATTTAAAACAAGAGACTTTTCCCTTTTACTGCATAAATAGTTAAAGAGATAATACGCTCACAAATAAGACACTCACAAGAAGACACTCACAAATAACGGTATAATAGTCAAATTGGCATGCAAATACATCCATACATATGCAGTAAAAATATAACCCTTCTTTTAGCAGTCAGGAAATAAATCATAGCACTCAGTACTAACCGAACCACACTCATAATTTCATCACAGGTAAAAAGTTTTACCGCCCAACGAAGTGGGCACGGGTCAGCTTGTATAATATATTTTGGGGGCAGCCGATACGGTTACGCGCGGATCTGTCAAACGACGCAAAATGCCTATAGGCATTGTTGGCGTCCGACGGAATAATTGGTTAGGGACGGGTAATAAATACCTATTGCCGGCAGCGGAACGGTACAACAATACGTAATTAAAAACTGACCTAATCAGACAACGATTGAGTTCAATTTCCACGGCTTGCGCGCTCACTTAACAAGTTGAACGCCAAACTAAAAACCATGTTTAGCCCAGTGGCCCGCGGTGGACATTTTGTGACTGCCAGTATATTGGGTCCAGGGATCCGCGATCACAACCCTTGATCACTTCAAAAGTCTGTAGGCGGCCAACGGACAGCATTTCGACTGTTTTTACTAAGGCAAGTGACCCGCGCGGCCCCACAGTACAACCTGACCACTTGGACCACTGACAAAAAAGGAAAGACGGCTGGACATTCTCACAGGCTCAGTGTCTGCCATTTGACATCTCGGAAAATAATGAGTAAATCGCTGTTTCCGTAAGTCACCCATTATTTTTGAGTTATTTAAGGTATTTATTTTTTTTTGCGAAAAAGCACCTCAACGATTTTTGGACGATTCTAGATTTATTGGTGCGGCCCCGGGGGAAAGTATGCTGTCGGACACATGGTGTTCGTCATGGCGTTCAACTTGTTAATAAATATTATATAGCTGAAACCCGGGACTCGCAGAACACATATCTATTATTAACGTATCGGATTCTGATTAAATACCTGAAGAAGTCAGTAATACAACACTCAGGCATCTCCTGCAGAGATTTTGATAGAATTCACAAATTAAGGCTTGACAATACAAGAAGACCAAGTAACATTTCGTAATTTTACGAGATAACCATATTAATCGGTTTCATTGAGAATCCGTTAGGTACAAATAAACAAAATATTTACTTCGCTCCGTTTGTGTATTATTAAAGAAAATACATTCACAGAAACCAAATTCATTTAAAGCTAAGGATTTATATTTATATTTAAATCAAAGATTCTTCGTCTTCTTATTTCATGATTACCTACTTGGTATACTTGTATTTCCAAGCCTCCAAATAGCCAATGATTAAACCATTGATTAAATAAAGTATTAAGATTACTCGATGCCGTAGTACGTTTTGGCAACTATTCTGCGCCGGCGATATGCAGGTGCGGCTGATAGCATTGTTCGGCGAAACTATTAGCAATTTATTTGGCCATCTATAATGACATTGATATTGTTTTTTTTCGTAAAAGACTGATTATAAAAAACACTTTATTTAACCAATGATTTCAATTATTAGTACCATGTATCGCATTTTTATAGGCTTATTAAATAACAAAAATAATAAGGGTAGATTAGAATGCCATCTTTCAATCTATTTGAACTTTAAAGCGCGTAATTAATACGTCTTGAAACCTGGATACCAAATTAAAAGTTGACGTCTTTATTGGTGGGTCTAGGTGCAATATGGCCGCGCCGCCTTAGTTCGATATTGCCATGTATCATCAGTGACTGTGCCAAGGCATAATGTATGGATCTCATAGTTTTCATATCTGAAACATTTCTGATACTCCTGAGGATATATATTAGTTTACGGACCTTTTCGGCGACCTTTTCGATATGTATTTGCCACCGGAGATGTTTATTCGACATGAACACCTAGGTACTTTACAAAATGCACACGCTCAATTTGTGTACAGTTACAATCAAGACTGTCGCTTTCGTGTAGGACTAGGTTATAATTTTTGTGGAGGTTGCTGACGAGCATCTATTTTGAAGGCTACAAGCTTGTTTTATCTACGTTTCGGCGTTGACAGATTGTGGTCAGGCCAGCCCTTGACACTTTTAATTGCGGCAGCTGCCTTGTTGTATGCACTTTCCCAACTGTTCGATTCGAGCTGGAGGGCAGTATCGTCGGCGTGGGATAGTATATCTGCGTCAACGTCCATTTCACAGGGCCCATTTGTGTAGAGTGAGAGGGGAGTCGGTCCAGGAGTGCTTCCTTGTGGGACCCCATGATTATTGTGGAGACTATTACTGGGTGAATCGCCTGCCCGGGTACGCTGTTTTCGGGATCCAATACAGCTGCGAAACCAGTTTAGTTCGATACCTGTAATACCATATTTCCCAAGTTTCATTGGGAGCATTTCATGGGATACTGTGTCGGGGGCTTGCGCGGGGTCGGGAAGTACAGTAATACACTTTTTGTTGGCGTCTACATACCTAGTGATATGCTCTGACATTTTTAGTACTGCATCTTGTGTTCCCATTTTTGGATCTGAAGCCGTATTGGTTTTCGGATGACATGTGATTGGTTTCTAGATGATTACAGAGTTGTGTAATTACTATTTTTTCCAAAGTTTTTGCTAAAACATCGGGTACTGGTATCGGTCGATAATTTGAGGGATCAAACTTCGGTCCATATCTGTCACCTGATACTTGATAAGAAAAATATTTTTTCGGTTGATTATGTTTAAAAAAAAAAATGATAATATTATATTAATTAATTAAATTCACAAGTATATGTGCACAGTAAGAAACCTTTTTAGGCTACTTAATTTATTGGTCAATTTAGTTATATATTAATCTATATATTTATTTATTTTACTTATCTATAAACTTAAATATTTTCTTTTTCTTTATTTAATAATAGTTCTTTATTTATATACACATTTATATATTTATAATAACCTTAAAATTTATAAGAATGAATGAGCGATCGGAATGAATGAGAAAAAAAAAAAAAAAAAAGAAAGAAAGTGAAGTCACTATGATTAAAGTGAAGTCTTAAATACTATCACCCCAGAACAGATATACAATCTAGTGGGGGGATAAAATCCACACAAATGCAATCTTATCTGCTTCGCAAAAATCAATTGTATTGTTTTGGATAATTTTATAAAATAAAAAATAAAATTATGTAGTTAGTTAGTTAGTTTGTCTGGGCTTTTTTCTCGCACTTGGCCTCTTGATTGGGCCGTTGTGCGTGGCTCACGTTTCTATTTGTGTTTATGTTACTCCAGCCAACCCGGGCTGTCCCAGAAGGTTAGCAGCCTGTTTGGGTTGCTACAGGCCTCCGGGACAGATGCTGGAGATTGTAGTATTTTTGCCCGTTGCTCTGCCACGCTCCTGCATTCCATGAGCACATGCTGTGGCGTTTCTTCTTCCTCCATGCATCCTCTGCATAGAGGGCTGTCTGTCACACCTATGGTAAACAGGTGTTTGTTTAGGGGCAGGACGTCTTTATGTAAATAATATTATAATACAATAAAAATTCGTTTGTTATTATGATATTACTTTATTTTGAGATAAGATACTGAATAGGCGTGTTTAGAAAGCCATGTATTGGGCTACTGAACTATGAGTGGCTTCTACGCGATCAATCGAATAACCTATGGTGAAGCTTTTCAAACCCTTATTGAAGATTAGCTTCTTCATAAAAAGGTATCCAAGCTATCATCTACCATACCTAACTAAAGCAATAAAAACTCGCACTGTAGCAAATTAGGTGATTCTCATAAGAAAAAAATAATTGTAATTTTTATAACACAGCAATTCATACCAATAATTTATAGATAGTTTTATTAAATGACAGAAAGGGCAACTTTTTGAACTTTTTTTTTTAGAAGAGGACTGTCCATAATGAGACATTGAAAGTGCGGCTTCGTAATCAAACAGAAAACTTTATTAATCTACTTAAATAACAATGTCCATGCTGCGAAATTTCAGAAAATATAAAGAATCAAATGTGGGGAAGATGAAAAATTAAAAGCCGTTGAAACGAATTGAATCTGGAAAATCAGAAAGCCAATGTAAAGTAAATGAAACGACCAAAATTGCAATGTCTTCACTCTGTCGTTGTTAATTTCGTGCTGTCGTTAACACAGTGAACAACTAGAAAGAACAAAGAATAGCAGAAAGATACTTCAAGAAGCCGACGAAGCTTTATATAAACTTATATAGCGTTTAGAGAATGGCGTACCAATCATTAGTTTTTTCATACCAACCAGTATCCTATAAGAATAAGAGTCACTCTTACTCAAGATATCATTCATAAAAATATAATATATGATGCGGGTGTATACCTATCCTATTAAATATGGAATGCGAGACAACCGGTATTATTATTAAAGAGTAGCTTAGAAACCGTCCAATGAAACTGCTCGCTGAACACCTGCTTGGATTCGTTCAACTCGAAGCTAAGACACTTGAATAGCTATCGTTGGAAATGTTATGTTAACCACCTGGTTCGTTCGGCCTTTAATGATATAATACCATGAGTACCTTTTTTACGTACCTACCTGTTCTTGCTCTCGAAAGGCACTACTAAAAAAATCTGGATTTATACTATCATCGTCGTCATTATCATTAGCGCAGCAACTCATTGCGAGTCTTAGCTTCGTGCATAATCTTCTTTTATTCCACGCAATCCGGAATATCGATTTTTCAGTTGTTCATTCCAATCTGGCTCTTGCTAAGCTCCAACATGAGCTGGATTCACTCTTTCAAAGTTGGCAGCCATGTGGTTGGTTTCCTCTTGATTTATCTGCAGAGCCATCCATTTTGCTGCACTGTCCAATGCTTAAAAGGCTTCTTTGAGGAATTGTGGAGAACGCGCAATGATAGCAATCTTAATTTAGGCAAAACAGCAGTAAATTGGTTCAACATGGTAAAGTCTACAACTGCAAGAGTTATAATCGTTTACGTTCCCAACCAACAGGGCAAGAAGTAATAGCATAATAATAATAATAATAATAATCATAATATTAACGATTTATTTGATAAACAAATCGGCGAGCTTATTGCTTTAAAGCAATATCTTACAGCTAATCTTTACCTAATCGCAAAATATGTTTTCCGAAAAAAAATAGAAAAAACTCCTATTAAACTCACTTATATCGACAGACACTCATATTTATGCAGCATTAAAATCCAGCAGAAAATGAAACATATATTTCAACATTTAAAAAGCAATTTACAAACCTATACTGCCGCAGGGAAGCGGGGGGGCGGGGGGTAGAGGGGTAGACGAGAGAATTGTATGAGCTCGTGTTAAAGTATTGTTTGAGCATGTGTTTAACGTCATCTAAGCTCGGTGCTGTCCTTACATGTTTGGGTAAAGCATTTTAGAGACGGGCTCCATGTACAAAGAAAGAGTGCGAGCAGAAAATACTACCGCGATCAGGAATCGAGAGCATTAGGTTGTCGTCAGATTTCAGATATCAGAGCTCAGATAATATGTAAGTACGTACATATGTACTTTGAAAATTCAAGATTAAATATGCATAGCAATTGTCTTATTTGCGTTCTCTTTGGCTTGCTTGTTTGTGTTATTTTCAATTCTTGATTAAGCGTACACTTATAAGACATATGAATGTCTATGAAGGTACATTGCTATTCAACTTAAGAATGTTTTCGCTTGCAGAGTCGTTTCTAACGTAATCATGTATTGGAAATATTGCAAAACTCTTGATTTTCACACTGCTACCAACGGAAATAACCCCAAATATTTCCCCTACTTATAGACCTAAGATTAAATCCTAGTGATCTATGGCCCAAGAAATCATTTCCGCCGTTCAGACCAATTTTAAATCTCTCTGTGTAGATTTACTAAGCCGATCAACGGCCTATAAATCCGTCGACGTCGCTATGCGATGCGAAATGAATTATTTCGCCTGCGGCTCAATTTGTCACTGAAAGAGCCGCGCGCCGCGGAAATATCAACCCGATAATGAGTTTATTTCATCCGACGCGTTATTAGTGTGATTCGCGGCATGGCGTGGGCGGGACTCTCTGCGCTACATCGCACACCCGGCGAGGGACGGAGATGCTCGAGCTTTGCTTACTTTGGCATTGAGCGCGACCTGAGGATCTGAATATTAAATGTGGATTTAAAAATGCCACCAGCAGCGAGAGATGCAAGCCACAAAATAAAAAGACTGATTCTTTGCTTCTATCGCTTATCCTTCACGTTTTCCACTTTGGATATGGGCTATTTCTACTTTTGAACAAATTATTTTTGAACATTACACTTCTGTTAATCACTGAGATGACAATAAAGATATTAGTTACATTCGACACTTTATGTTAGAACAGACAATTGGTGATTAATGTTATTAATTTAAACATAAAATATATTAATATTATAAAAACACAATTTTAAAAACAATCTTTTATTAAAGTGCTCTGTCCCGGGCCAACCCTGTGTGCAGCAGCCATGTCATAGTAAAACTTAGAACGGGCTATCATAATTGAATGCATATACAAAATTTTGAGTCTGTGCTGTTGACCGTTGAGGAGTACCCTCGTAGGGAACCAACCCTGGGCGCAGCAACCATGTCATGGTGAAACTTAGAACTGGCTATCACAATTTAATGGGTATACAAAAATTTCGTGACTGTGCTGTTGGCCGTTGAGGAGTCCCCTCGTCGGGAGCAAACCCTGGTCTCAGCAGCGATTTCATGATGAAACTTACAACTGGCTATCATAATTGAATGCGTATACAAAATGTCGTGTCTGTTGAGGAGTACCCTCGTCGGGGGCCAATACTGGGTGCAGAATCAGGTCATGCCTACCATAAAAATGCATTGTCATCGGAACTGAACCAACATGTAAAATTTCAACTTCATAGGATAAGAGGACATGGTTCTAATTCTGCTTGCAAGATTTGACCCAAATAAACATACTGACAAACATGGCAAGGTAAATAAAAGCTTGTTAAAAACGATATATAAACGACTATATGAACGAAATATAAACGTCGACTTAAAAAAAACAAAATATAATTAAAACCTAATTTACAATATTATTTCAAACAAAAATGTTGAAAATTAGAAGTCTACCTGTGGCACCTTACTAAGCCAAGGAGACATACTAAACGAAAGGCATTAAAATTCAGATTAATAAGGCGCAGAAATTAAAATTAAAACAGTTATAATCATATCCGTCAAGAAGTTATGTATTAATATATTAATCATAATAATAAATAGTATCAAATAATAATTGTAAATATAAGAACACTTATAAGGTAATATTATGAAATCATTATTGTATACAAATCATTTTTTTTTTTACTTTGTAGATCTTGCAATCAGTTTTAAACCTTAAGCAGTTTTTTTGTGCGGATATTGAGTATACAAATACTCAAAATAAAAGAAAACTACTTGAAAAAATAAAAAATAAATGAAATTGTCAGCAAAATCGGTTTCTGCTTCTAGGAACAATTTATTGATCCACTTCTTAATTGGTGTAGTCAACACTGGTAGCTCACGATATAAGGGAGCTAACAGGCCCTTGCTGAGTTGGCCACGAAGATCAGGGTTGATCTTCTGATCAGGGTTGGTGACACTCACGGGTCAACACCCATCCGGCGGCGTCCACGCATGAAGTGCGAGCCCGGGTAGGACTCTGGCCTTAGGGCTAGTTTTCCCTAGGAATCAACCTTCTCCTGAACGGTCTGCGCACCGTGCGGCGTAAGCCAATCGACTGTGCACTCTGACTACAACTAGGGTTGTCGACTACAGCGGGCGAGCCCGTCACCTCAGGAAGTTTTAACGATTAGTCGTTCTATCTCCCTGGAGTGAGCGCAGAAGACTAGAGGACAAAACAGTCCACCGTCTAGCTTCGCCACAAGCCCGTAAGAGGCCAACGCCTTAACCGCGAGATAGCCAGGAGTGTTACCCGGCGGGCCTACACTCACGCCCTTACTTCCAATTGTGACCAGATTACTCCGGTCTCTCGATTGGTTACGAGTTCGAGGTCGCTTGCGCGGTCCTCTCCCTTACGAAGCGGTGAAACGGTGTTTACCGAATCTATCGCGGATCACAGCGTCCTTTGTCCGGCTGTTCACCCAGAATCGGGTAGCCGATGGTCATTTCAAGAGCAGTCGCCGTAAGGTCCGCAACCACCTCCCTCTATAGGAAACAGTACTACTTTCAGACTCCCCCGACTGTTAGTTTGGGTCGATTTCCGCGGATTGTTATCCACGACATTCCGCGGGACCTAAAGGAAGGAGAGGTAAAGGAGCTTATTTGGTCGCAGAACCTCGAGGGCCGCTGCTCGGTGAATAAGTCAACTGCGCTAGGCTCGACCCGCCGGGCGTTCGCGTTCGGCCAGAGGGACGGCCCTGTCGTCCAAAGTGTTTGGATCGTGCACCCGGCGGTGCGAGCGGTGCTTGTGGCGGAGGGGAGAGTGTTCCTGGACTGGGACTCTTGCAGAGTGCGTGACTACATCGGGGCGGTGAGGTGTTTCCGCTGCCACAATTTCGGGCACACCCAGGGGAAGTGCTCGCAGGAGGTAGTCTGCGGACATTGCGCCAGCAAGGGACACGAGAGGTCGGCTTGCCCTGCTAAGGAGGCACCCCCCAAGTGTGCCACATGCTCGGGTCTGCGTAAGGAAGCAGCTCACGTGACGGGCTCGTCGGGCTGTCCGGCCTATCAGCGCGCGGTGGACAGGGAGATAGCCACCACGAACTATGGCGGGGCATAGTCCCCAACTAATGATAAGTTGCGCGCAACTGAATCTGCAGAGAAGCCGGGCTGTAACGGCCGAATTCGGTCGCACGCTTGAGACGATGGGTATTGGAGTGGCGTTTGTGCAGGATCAGTACACGTTCCTCGGTAAAACCCGGGGTATAGACGGGCGGTGCGTTGTGCTCGAGAAGGGGCACCGACCCATGGCAGGGATCGCGGTGAGTTCGTCTCTCCCGCCTCCCCTGTTCCTGGATCGGCTCTCCAGTGAGCACCTCGCCTGCGCGTCCATAGTTATCAACGATGTGGACTGCTACTTCATCAGCGTCTACTTCCAGTTTGGCGAGGCTGTGGACGCCTACATTGCTGAACTCGCCGCGGCCCTTGACGCTCTTCGGGGTCGGCCGGTAGTGGTAGCGGGCGATTTTAATGCCCGCTCCCCGTCCTGGCACGACGACGGCAACCTGGACCGCCTGGACAGGGTCGCGAAGGGAAGAGCCGAGGCTGTCGAGGAGCTGATAGCGACCTATGGGTTGCATATTGTCAACTCCCCCGGGCAGCCCCGGACCTTCTGTGGCCCCGGCGGGTCCAGCAATGTGGATTTGACGCTGTGCTCCCCTGGATTCGCCCGGGAGCTGATGAACTGGACCGTCCACGAATCGTCGTCTTCCTCAGACCATAGACTAGTGACCTTCGACATTGGCCGCCGTGTGAATCCCCCGTCCCCCTCGGAATGGGCGTACCGCACCTCGGATGTGGACTGGGACCGTTTTGGGGAGTCCCTCTGTGAGAGGCTCTCCCGGTTCCCGTCCCCTCACTCCAATTCGGCCGAGGCACTTAGTGTTGCACTTCATGAGGCAGTTGCCTCGGCCTGCGAGTCGGTCCTCGGTCGGAGGAGGCCCTTCGGCGGCTTTACGGCCCCGTGGTGGTCTCCGGAAATATCCGACCTTCGCAGGTGCTTCCGGCAAGCGTACCGCCGCATGGGGGAAGCCCGCAGGGGTTCTCTTCCCCCTGAGCGTGTTGAGGTACTTCGGGAGTCCCTGAGATCGGCTCGGAGCGTCTACCACGCCGCTATTAGGCGTGCCAAGACTGATTCCTGGCGTACATGGGTTAACGAAGTTGGGAATGCAAACCCATGGGACATGAAGAACGTCATCGACAAAGGTGCCAAGCGGGGTGGGAACTACCTCTCTAGCATTGTCGAGGGTACTTCCACCCCGCTTGACACCGAAGGCACTCTTTCAGTTCTCCTCGGTTCTTTGTGTCCATCGGATCGGAATGACAATGACGATCCCCACCACGCGCAGTTGCGGCGGCTTATTGCCGTAGACTCGCGCGTACCTGATCTGTCAGAGGTAACAGCGGACGAGGTCGGCACCATCATCGGGTCGCTATCGCGCAGAAAGGCACCGGGGATAGACAACTTTACGTCTGATATAGTGAAGCGGGTGTGGGAATTCGCAAGATGGGAGGTGACTGTCCTGATGCAGAAATGCATTAGGGACGGTCATTTCCCATTATGCTGGAAGGCTGGCCTCCTGCGGGTGATTCCCAAAGGTAACGACAAGCCGCGCTCGGATCCGAAAGCGTACAGGCCCATCACGCTCCTTCCCATAATGGGTAAGGTGCTCGAAGTGCTTGTGCGCGAACGGCTGGAGAGGACTCTGTCTCCCCAGAACGAGCGTCAGTTTGGCTTTACCCGAGGGAAAAGCACGGAGGACGCCATCCTGTTTGCGAAAAACTGGGTCCGCAACTACGACGGCCGCTACGTGGTTGGCGTATTTTTGGATATCTCCGGTGCATTCGACAACGCGTGGTGGCCGATGCTTATATGCAAGCTTCGCGCCCGCCTGTGCCCGAACAATTTGTTGAAAGTAGTGAGGAGCTACTTTTCAGACAGATCTGACACTCTGAGGTACGGCCCGACCAGCGTCACCAAAACCCCGACCATGGGCTGTCCACAGGGGTCAGTGTTGGGTCCTAGCCTTTGGAACATTCTCTTTGATGATTTCCTCGGTCTACCTTACCCGGAGGGGTGCACCGTCAGCGCTTATGCAGACGACGCTCTTCTCCTGGTGGGCGGCAGGAGTCGCGCAGAGGTCGAGAGAAGGGTGGCTGACTCGCTGGACCTGATCCTCGGATGGGGTCAGCGAAACAGACTCACCTTCTCTCCGACGAAAACTCAGGCGCTTCTCCTGAAGGGACATCTTAAGCGGAACCCTGTCATCAGGATGAACGGTCGCCCGGTATCCTTCCCGGCCACCGTTCGATACCTGGGGGTGACGCTTACGGCTTCCCTTTCCTTTCTTTCGCACGCAAAGATTACAGCCGAAAAATCCCGGGATCTATTCTTTGCGCTCCGCGGAGTGAGTCGGGCCGACTGGGGAATTCGTTTCCCGGCGGTCATGACTATCTATAAGGGCGTCTTCGTCCCGCGTGCGACTTATGCCGCACGCGCTTGGACGGAGTCTGCTGTTCCTGAGGCGACGCGTGTCGCGCTGCTGCGCGGACAGCGCATCCCTCTCGTGGCCCTGACCGGGGCGTACAGAACGACGTCCACTCTTGCGTTACCCGTCATCGCTGGCGTTCTGCCGATTGACCTGGAGATTCTGGAGCGAGCAGCGTTGTCGCGGTACCGCCGGGGCGAGCCGGTAGTCCTTCATGGCCTGTCGATCGACCCGGTGGCGCACCGAGCTGGGGAGTTTGCCCGCCTGATTCGGGTGGAGTCCTTGCGTGTCTGGCAGGCTAGATGGGACGCCGGGGGTACGGGCCGCCTCACCCATTGCTTTTTCCCGTCCGTCGCAGTGCGGATGCAAATTCGTTTCTGCGGTTCAACCACCATACCACGCAGCTGGTTGGGAGCCACGGAGAGTTCAGAGCCAAACTATTTGACTTTGGACTTGCCGATGACCCCCGTTGCGCCTGTGGGTATGGTCGCCAAACTGCGGAACACGTAATTTGGTCTTGCCCAATTCTAGCGGCTGCACGGGAGAAATTGATGGATGCAGTGGGCGCGTGCGTTGGGCGCTCTCCGATTTGGTACCCGGATCTGGTCAGTTGTAGGAGCTGATTCCAGTCGTTTGGCGAGCTTGTGGAGCACTGGGTGGCTTCTTGGGAAAGCATGAGGCCTCGGGATACCCCCCAGGGGGTACCCTCTTCCTTGGTGGCGTGATTCGGCGGCTACTTCCAGCCCGAAGTGCCCGTCTTTGTGTCCGTCTCTTTACCGCCCCGAAGGGCGTTTCGTTATTTGCAGGATCCAGGGATTCCTCCCCCCCGTGGCTGCTCCGAGACCTGCCCACGGACCGTGCGCCTCCACCATCATCGTTTCTGGAGCGTCCTCTACCCCGCTTACCGGCCCTAAATTTGTTATTTGTTGTTTTATTTTTTTTTTTATTTTGTGAATATGGTAAATTTAGTATTATTTTTGTAAATTTTTACTTTGTAAATTCTTTTATTATTATAAATAAATGGGTTCTCGGGGCGGTACGGGGGGGGGGGTGGTTTACCCTATTTCACCCCCTGCGCGTTCTACCCTTCTGGTACGCGCAGGGTTGTCGTAGCACGACATCCCGGGCAGACAAGACGACCCTCGTCGTTATAACTGCCCGGGCGGTGGGCGGGGTTTGCTGCCCTCACCTATCGCCTTGAAACTCTAAACTGTTAGTTTGGGAGCTAATGTGCCCTTGCTGAGTTGGCCACGAAGACCTATTCTGTTTTCAGGGTCGGTCACACTCACGGGTCAACACCCATCCGATGGCCTCCACGCATGGGGTGCGAGACTGGGTAGGACACTGGGTCAACCAGTCTCCCCTGGGAATTCAATCCTCTGGCGCTCCTGGACGGTCTGCGCACCGAGCGGCGCAAGCCAATCGATTGTGCTCTCCGACTAACAATCGGGGGAGTCTGGGAACTGTATTGTTTCCTATAGAGCGGGGGTGGTTGTCTACCTTACGGCGACTGCTCTTGAAATGACCATTGGCCATCTGATCCCGGTTCAGAGTCGGGCAAAGGACGCCTTGGTCCGCGATAGATTCGGTACACTCCGTTTCACCGCTTCGTAAGGGAGAGGACCGCGCAAGCGACCTCGAACTCGGAACCAATCGAGAGACCGGAGAAATCTGGTCACAATTGGTAGTTAGGGCGCGAGTGCCGCCCGCCAGGTAACATACCTGGCTACTCGCGGTAAGGCGTTGGTCTCTAATGGGTTGTGGCGTAGCTAGACGTCGGATTTGTTATGTCCTAAGTCTTCTACGCTCACTGCACGGTCAATAGAACGATGAATCGTTAAAACGTCCTGCGGTGACGGGTTCGCCCGTTGTGGTTGACATCTCAATATGTTAGTCAGAGAACACAGTCGATTGGCTTACGCCGGACGGTGCGCAGACCGTCCAGGAGCGCCAGAAGGTTGTTTCCCAGGGGAAACTAACCATAAGAACATAACCATCGGGGATCTGAACCTGCCGAATATTACATGGGAGATTAAACATGATAGCTTAGCTAAGCAATGTGCAGGTAGATTGGATACGATCAGTGCTTCTTTCGTTGACTCCATCTCATTCGCCGGTCTAGACCAATTTAACGGTATTGCCAATGAAAAGGGTCGCTGGCTAGATGTTGTTCTATCCAACACCCAAGTCCAAGTCACCCGCGCCACTGATCCATTAGTACCAGAGGACTCTCATCATCCATCGCTAATCGTGGATATCGGGAATGCTTTACTAACATTATTGCGCGAACCACCGCGACTAGTATATAAATTTTACAAAGCCGATTACCCAGATATTAAAAATTACCTAACAAACATCAACTGGAATGACTTAATTGCAAATCGTCCCGTAGACACAGCGGTGGACAATTTCTATAAAGCTATAAACGAGGCAATTGAGCTTTATGTTCCATACCAATCATCTTACAAATCGGCACACCCGCGTTGGTTCTCCCCAGCCTTAATAAATATCCTAAAGGAGAAGTCAAAATTCCACAGAAGGTGGAAACGATACGGTAACCCCTTGGATTACGACTCATTTGCGCTCTTGCGACGCCGGGGTAAGGCTCTTCAAAAGCAATGTTACGCAAGCTTTATTTCGCACGCACAGTGCAATATCGAGAAGGACCAAAAAAAATTCTGGTCATACATCAAGTCTGTGCGTAACGGAAATAGTATACCTCAGTGTGTGAACTATGACGGCCAAGTCGCTACTGATGGGCCAGAAATTTGTGAATTTTTCTGCCGGTACTTTCAAACCGTATACTCGAATAGAAGCTCAGCACAGAGCGATATTAGCAAAGATAGCACATCATCTGAACCAACCTTCCAACCATCCGGTTCAACAACAGCAACGACAAGCGACTGCTTGAGCTCCAACAGCATGGGTTCTATTGCCATCACTGAGGAGTTTGTACTCAAATGCATTCGGGACCTGGATGTGAATAAAGGCGCTGGAAGTGATTTAGTCCCCCCCGTCTTCGTAAAAAATTGTGCCCTTCAGCTAACACGCCCTCTTTCTATGATTTTCCGCCTGTCGTTAGCTCAAGGAATCTTCCCTAGAAAGTGGAAAGAGGCACTCATAGTCCCGATTCATAAAGCAGGCTGTAAAAACACAGTTAGCAACTATAGGCCCATATCAATTCTTTCTGTCTTAAGTAAACTGTTCGAAAAGGTGGTATACTCACAGCTATATCCATATATTGCAACTTTTCTACCTGCTGAGCAACACGGATTTCTCAAGCAGCGTTCGGTAGTATCAAACTTGGCGGAATATACTAACTTTATCCTAATGACCATGGACGGGCGAAAACAAGTGGACGCCATCTACACAGACTTCGCTAAGGCATTCGATCGGGTTGATCACCCGATTCTTCTTTATAAATTAAGGAGGCTGGGAGTGCACGGAGACCTTTTTAGGTGGATTTCCTCTTATATCACAAACCGGCACCAGGCTGTAGCAGTTGGTGGTTTCAGGTCTAACTTCGCGACAGTCCCTTCTGGAGTTCCGCAGGGCTCTCATTTAGGTCCTTTACTGTTTAACGCTTATATATTTGACATTGGCTTATGCTTCACCAGAGGACGTTATATATTATACGCGGATGATCTCAAAGTCTATGCTCAAGTGGATAGCATGGCTGATTGCCTCCATATTCAGACAGATATTGATCGACTCTTCGAATATTGCGTGAAAAATAAGCTCACTTTAAATGCTACCAAATGTAATAGCATTATATTCAGTCGCAAAAAGGATAGCATCAACTTCAAATACCGCGTGAATGGTGAATATATCCCTGAAGTTCAGTGCATTCGAGATCTTGGGGTACAACTGGATAAAAAGCTGACGTTCGATCAACACATCAACTGTATTGTTAGCAAGGCGTTGAGGACACTGGGTTTTGTTAATAGAATATGTAAACCATTCTCGAATATTAACATCTTTAAAACGCTTTACTTTTCCTATGTTCGTAGCACCTTAGAGTTCGCATCGCAGATTTGGAATCCGCAATATGGCGTGTATAAAAATAGGGTGGAGGGCGTCCAAAGACGTTTTACTAGATACCTGGACTATCGTGAGCACTTGGGACTTGGAACCTACGAGAGCAGGCTGAACTATTTCAGTATGTGTTCACTGGAAGACCGCCGCACAGCGGCTGATATGATATTATTGCATAAAATAATTCACAACAAAATTGATAGCCCTCATTTGGTAAATAAACTGTCGTTGTTAGTTCCACCACGAAAGGTTCGCTCTCCTCGTACGTTCGAAATCCCTCGTGTGAATACTAGTTACGCCCAAAACTCTGTTATGCACCGCTTGATGACCACATATAATAGACGATTCGTAGATATCGACATTTTTTACCTGAATCAACCTAAATTCAGCGAAGCTGTCCTTAGCTCACTAGGCGTCTAGGAAGTGATTACACAGTGAATATAATTTGAATATCTATATCCTATCCTATATATATCCCATCCCTCTCCTTTCCTATCCTTACAATAGTTCAATTGCAATTTAATTTAATTTAGTGCAATGCAATTTTTGATCTACCGTATAAGAAAATAATGTAGGAAACAATTAATCGGCCAGCGAAACTGTGTATTAGAATAATTAGTAATAATTAATGAAGCGCTGTATGTTTCCCGAAATAAATAAATAAGGCCAAAGTCCTACCCAGGCTCGCACTTCATGCGTGGAGGCCGTCGGATAGGTGTTGACCCGTGAGTGTGACCTACCCTGAACAGAATGGGTCTTCGTGGCCAACTCAGCAAGGGCCCAGCAACTCCCCAGCAAGGGCCCATTAACTCTGACTAACAGTTTAGTGGTTTCAAGGCGGCAGGTGAGGGTGGAGAACCCACCCACCGCCCGGGCAGTTATAACGACGGTGGTCGTCTTATCTGCCCGGGATATCATGCAACGACACCCCGCGCGTACCAGAAGGGTATACGCGCGGGGGATAAAGAAAGGTAGCCACCCCCCCCGTACCACCCCGAAAACCCATTTATTGAGTATAAAAAAAAACAAAAGAAGATAACAACAAAAGAAGATCAGAAATAGTCGTAAAAATAATAATAAAATAAACACAAAGCAGAGATTAAAGTTAAACAAAGACAGGCTACCAAACACAGACAGGATGTCGGGGGGACTAAGTGGTTAGTGAGGGGGTATGTAGACGTATGGGTCATGGGGCGGTCTCGTGGGGGACGGCCTAACCAAGGTCCTCAGGCAGGGGACGCGCCCGCGGGGGCGGTTTGGGGGACGGCACATAGACGGGCACTTCGGGCTGGAAGTGGCCTTCGCATCACGCCACAGGTGTCGGGGGGGACCCCAAAACTGGGGTTCCCGGAAGCCTCAACTCCTCCCAAAGGGAAACCCACTTCTCCGCGAAGCATCGGAACGCGCCGAAACAACGCCCACACTCGACCAGATCCGCATACCATATCGGTAGGCGCTTGGCGCACGCGCCGACCTCACGCACCAATTCATCCCGTGCGGTCGAGAGCTTTGGGCATATCCAAATGACGTGTTCTGCCGTTTGAAGTCCATGCCCACACACGCACCAGGGGTCACGGGAGAGTCCAAAGTCAGACAGCTTGGCTTTGAACTCCCCATGGCCCCCGACCAGCTGGGTGGTATGGTGATCGAACCGCAGAAAACACGCATTTTTCATTCTCGCCTCTACCGACGGAAAGAAGCAGTGGGTGAGGCGGCCCGTGCCGCCAGCATCCCACCTCTCCTGCCAAACACGAAGGGATTCCGCACGAATCAGGCGGGCAAACTCCCCAGCTCGATACCCCGCCGGGTCAACCGAGAGGCCATGAAAGACCACTGGTCCTCCCCAACGATACCGCGCCAACGCTGCGCGCTCCAAAACCTCCAAATCGATGGGCAGGACGCCCGCAATGACAGGTAGCGCGAGAGTGGACGTCGTCCTGTACGCCCCGGTCATAGCCACGAGAGGGATGCGCTGCCCACGCAAGAGAGCCACTCGGGTTGCCTCCGGGATGTGGTGCTCCGTCCACGCACGTGCAGCGTACGTCACACGTGGTACGAAGACACCTTCGTATATCGTCCTTACCGCAGGGAAACGAATTCCCCAGTCGGCTCGGCTCGCTTCACGGAGAGCAAAGAAGAGGGACCGGGATTTCTCGGCTACAATTTTCGCGTGCGTAAGGAAGGAAAAGGACGCCGTCAGCGCGACCCCCAGGTACCGGACTGACTCCGGAAAGGATACCGGGCGGCCGCTCAATCTGATGACCGGTTTACGCTTGAGGCGCCCCTTCAGGAGAAGCGCCTGAGTTTTAGCCGGTGAGAAGGTCAGTCTGTTACGCTGGCCCCACCCGAGGATGAGGTCCAACGACGCAGCTACCCTTCTCTCGACCTCGGCGCGACTTCTGCCCCCTACCAGTAGGAGAGCGTCGTCAGCATATGCACTGACGGCGCATCCCGCCGGGTATGGTAGTCCCAGAAAATCGTCGAAAAGGATGTTCCACAAGGTGGGACCGAGCACCGACCCTTGCGGACACCCCATCGAGGGGGTTTTCCTTACGCTGGTCGGACCGTACCTCAGAATAACCGACCTATCAGTGAAATAGCTCCTGACTCTGACTAACAGTCGGGGTAGTCTGGAAGCAGTTCTGTTTCCTATAGAGCGGGGGTGGTTGCGGACCTTACAGCGACTGCTCTTTAAACGACCATCGGCTACCCGATC
Organism: Micropterix aruncella; assembly: GCA_944548615.1. NCBI lineage: Eukaryota > Metazoa > Arthropoda > Insecta > Lepidoptera > Micropterigidae > Micropterix > Micropterix aruncella. Next base: position 28,407,685 of record OX155960.1, on the reverse strand, counting down.
CTGGGTGAACAGCCGGGCGAAAGATGCCGTGGTCCGCGATTGATTCGGTATACACCGTTTCACCGCTTCGTAAGGGAGAGGACCGCGCAAGCGACCTCAAACTCGTAACCAATCGAGAGACCGGAGTAATCTGGTCGCAATTGAAAGCAAGGGCGTGAGTGTAAGCCCGCTGGGTAACACTCGCGGGCATGTGGCGGAGCTTGGCGGTGGATTGATTTGTCCAAGTCTTCTGCGTTCACTTCACGGGAGAGAGAACGACTAATCGTTAAAACTTCCTGAGGTGACGGGTTCGCCCGTTGTAGTTGACAACTCTATATGTCTCTCTCGGACTTCTTCACAGCTATAGACACAAAACTTAATAATAATTAGGTCCAGAGCTGGCGAGAATCTTCATTGGAGGTAAGAAGTATTCACTCAATCAAACGAAATAATGCCCAAACCATGGCTCCATGGCCTTTTAACCGAAAATAAATTTCCATCATTTACACATCCATTCTCCTGCGCATATCTACGGAATCCATGTCCTCGGCCATGCGGTTTGCACTCTGGACCATCATTTCTTCAATTGCCGTATTGTAAATAACAACCCTAACTTCATTTCGGACATCTTGGACCTGATAATTTAACTCCCTCTTAGTCTAGATATAATCATAATCTCTGTTTCATATAATCTCTTAACTTCCTTAACATTTATAAAATCCTTTGCTAACATTCTCCACAACACTCGCTTGCTTGAATGCTAACACAGACTCAACAACATGTCTCTGTAATAATATTGTAATATTACTCCTCGTGGTTATGTTAATTATTTGTATTTTACTCTTCTATTTATTAGTCGTCTAAATATTGTCATTTTGTTTGTTCCCTCAGTGTTTGTTTTATTTGTATCAGTACCGTGAGGTCAACCAACAAATAAGTTTCCATCCAAGTATTGTGAAAACACTTAGCAGAAATCACCCTCTTTGGGTGCAGATATTATAACAAAAAAAGAAGAAAGAGAAATACATTGTCAAATATTTAAAAGACTAACCTGTATTCCATTTTAATTATTTCCTATTGTCATTATTAGTTATAAGTTATTTGTATTACAAATAACTAATAATCACAATAGGAAATAATTAAAATGGAATGGACCATTAGGTCATAGTATTAAAAAAAATGTTTTAACTTGCCGAACATAAGTACTTACAAAACTAGAGAGCTCGCTGTCTTCGAACAAGTACTGTCATTTAGTTGGGCGGCAGCAGTACGTAAATGCTAATGCTTATATCGACCGTGTTTATATACACACAAACATAAATATATATGAATATTAGTTAGACATATGCTTTGTAAATGCGTTAATTAATTAAATTAATAAATAAATGAGTAACATTTTATAGTTATTTAATTGCAGAAGGCATAATCGCCCGAGTCTGCCGAATACTTCGCAATCGTCTCAATTTTATATATATCTTAAAGACATTTAAAGCTCTGTACCGCATCCCGTCGCTTTTGCATATGTAAACTGTCAAAAAGGCGTGTTGTCAGGTAGTAAAATGTGCTGGTGTGCTGCACCGATCGCGTTGGGAGCTCGCTGTGGTGAAGTGCGGTGGCCCGGCTGGACGCCATAAAGGAGCTCATTATAACCGGCAACATGTGTACTTCTTCAAATTACTATCAAAACGAACGGAGGCGCGTGTGATGCGTCCAGATGCCGGGAGACTGTCGCGACGCGAGCTGCTGGCTTACGTCCGCACTCAATTAATTAATATCATCGTTGATGTCTGGCGCTACCAGTGTGGAGTTGCCAATTATAGTTTCGTCGCTATAGCAGTAGTACTAAAACTAATAATTTCATCAGGCTCATACAGTCATTAGGTGACGATTGCGTGGTATTTTGATGTTGTTTTCCTCAGCGGTTCCATTAAGGACGCTTGTACAAATCGCTCTCCCAGCAATTCGGAAATATTGAAGGAGCGGATCAACAGGCGAGCATGTGTGGACAGTGGGCTCGATTGCGGTTTTTAGTGAAATAGGTAAACTCGGAAAATAGTTCGGAACGAGCCAAAGCAGTGCTTTGTGTAATAAGAACGATCGGTTGTAATAAGCGGAATGTAATAAGAACGATCTTATCTTTTCCCGCACAAATCTACCTGCCGCATATAAAATAATCTGAATTAGTTTGAAGACATTTCGTCCAGTCTAAAATTATGCCGCTGCATGTTCAATTATAATAAAAATATAATAATATATCTAGTAATATAAATTGATTATTTCTAAATGTAATTTTATTTTAATTTTTCTGAATTTATTTTGTATATTAATAATACATATTAATACTTACTAATACATATATGAATATATATTATTTTTTATCATGTTTTAAAATAAAATAATAATGACAATTTTCATGACATTTTCCTACGATTTTTTATAAGGTAATTAAGATGTTTCTGTTACATTATGTATGATTTTGTTCATTTATATAAATATAATATTACAGATTTCTTAGGATAATTAAAATAAATTGTCTACCTTGGAACAGGCGGCAGCCTATTTAGGTTAAGACTTTTGTAAATTGAATGTACTCATAATTTGAACTCGATAAATAATTTTGAATTTGACTTGGTAGTTTTATGCTGGAAAGTTATTATCATTGATTTCATATTCCGATCTAACGTATCGGCCCGTCTCGCTCGCATGAACTAATTTCGATTTTAGTTCACGAAGAAACGCTATTGGGCCCAGTATCTACTTAAAATTCTTTACAGGAATTTACCGTAAACTGTGATTAAGGTCGTTCTTCCTCTGAACCCTTCAATCGGTAATTAATCACGATTTATTATTAACTTTTCGTAAGATTGGACGCTCCTTCAGTATTACGCCAACTTTAACGCGCATCTTTGCGGCGCAAGTTTATCGGCGTCGGCGGTTATAAAAACGCTCGTAAAGTGGCATTAAATCGCAAACGACGATAGTTGGCAACGCTGCGCCGCGCTGAAGGATGACTCTGAATCAAAATAATATTCTTACAGCTGCTCGTGCGCGTGATTAGTTTGTCGCCTTTGAAGCGATCCCTTGATTTGTTGTGAAAAAGTGCCGTCGCAGGGAATCAAACTGCGGGTCCCTCTTGTCCCGGGAAAACGCGGGAATTCTGTCCCAGCGAGGCGGACAGCTGATCGATCTAAACCCGCTGCTGGCTAATTTCGAGCGACGAAGACATTAAACAGTTAACATTTCGGGCTATCGCACTTTTGCGACGTTCACTTTAAGTGGTAGTGATTTATTTATCGTATCCGTTGCCCTTATTTATAGAAGATATCGAGGAAAAACAACTTCACATTAGCCTGGACAGTGTTCAAAAAACGTAGTCACTGTAAAAAAAGAAAAGATTATGTTTGAAACAACGGAAAAGCACAACAGAGCTCATGCATGATTTATTATTATTATTATTCAAGAATACAGCTCTTTCAATACATTACAAACAAAATTATTAAAATTGAAGGTCAAATATTAATACGTGTTCCCACTTAAGCATTATTTGTTTTATAAACACACATATTGGGAACTTAGGAGTTATAATAAGTAAATCAATTTAATGTGAATACACGTTATATAATATATTCATACGTACATGTTATGTATGTATGAATACATTAGCCTTAGCTAGCTATTATATTAGCCTTATATTAGATTTGTTTATAAATAAATATTATTTTTATTATATCGCAATTTCAGTAATATGTAAACACCATCATCACCCTTCGTTTAAGGCCAGATTAAGATCTTTCATTCCAAAATCGATTCATGCTTCGATTCGTTTAGGAACAAACTACAAGGTGGCATTAGTATCTCATTTCCAAAAAAAAATATGTTATTGATCATTTTCCCCTGAACCCTTCATCTATACTAGTCTATACTGATATTATAAAGAAGTAATGTTTGTAAGTTTGTCTGTTTGGGGTAATCTCCGAAACTACTAATCCGATTTCAATCATTCTTTCACTAATGGAAAGCTGTATTATCGATGAGTGCTATATTTTATTGTGATAGATATTTGTTTTCATTAAGAAATCACGATATTTGTAAATCAAGTCGGAAAAAAATGAGCTGGTGAGTTGCTTTATCGGCGTGCGCTGAAGAAACGGGTTAATTATTGATTAAACTTTAAATGAAACTCACTATTTAAATACTACACCACCATTTCATATTAATTTTAAACAAAAATACATTTTTACCTATAATATATTATGAACATCAAAAACACATGTTTAAACCTATGTATGATTTATTATATTATTTTATTATTATACTATATATTATTTTAAAATCTAAAAAAATGAAAGTAAATTATGAAATTAATATTTATGGATAATGGTATGAAATATGTTTGAATGACTACTCTATTGTTACAACAAAATAATATTACGATGAAAACTATTGAATTATTACTGAGAAATTATTACAACAGACGGACTAGTGCTGATGTCAATAAAAAAAATAATGCTATCTTTATGAATAATGAAAGAAATATTTTATTCTTTTGCGTCAAAATATTCTTACTGGTTAGAGCAATTGAAGAAGAAGTAGACTGTCCCAACACCATATAATAGAAAACATGTGCTATTAACACCTGAATAACACCTTGAATTCTGATATTTATATTGAAGATATCGATACTTAATAAAAAAAATTACCTGATACGTATTTTGTTATACTACGATTGTATGCTTTGACACATCTCTTTTCAATTATGGTTTTCTTTCATTTTGACCCTATTCTGCTGTTATATTTTCGTTTCAATCCAACCGTCATATAGTTAGCTATGTTTTAATTCTAAATTCATACTATACGAGTATCTGCCTTTACCAATGTTTTCTAATCGCCGTAACTTTGATAAAATTATAAGGCGTATTGCCATTTCTCTATGTCTGAAAATCGAAAAAAACCTGTCTCCTTTTTAACTACAGATATTTAATAAAATCAGTCTTATTTTGTTGTTATGTTCAATTGAAATCAAAGTATATTTAATTATTCACCTTTTCATCCTGATATTTTTTGATTATCTTCTTTATATTTCATACATTGATGCAATGCATCTTTCATTATCTTAATGACATTTGATTAAAACCTCAAATAATCATATAAAATTTAACGCCCTCTATAGTCATTTGTATGTACTCTTTCGAACTATATTTTTACATTAGTACCATTTCTGCTCCCTTGATGTAATTTAGTGTTTATTAGTGTAAACAAAATTGATGACAGCGATTTGACCCCCTTCCCATGTATTGAGCGATTTTTGCCCATAATCAACCATTACCCTGAAGGTCTAAGCTATTCAAAAATATGTATTTCATTGAGGTACCGATTTTCCGTTAGCTTCTGGAATCATTTGTGGTACTTTACTTGTAAATAAAATTCAAATATAAAAATATTGGATTCACTCCTTTAATTAACAACCAAATAGCTTTCTTCTTGGTTTGTAGACTGCTTTATTTCTTCTGAATCCCGGATTTATGACCAAATATATGCTACTTTATCACTTTGGCGGATGTAAAAGTCTATAACTGTGGATGTACTTATAAATAACCTCCGTGCTTACCCTCTGTCTGGACTGTCATTTCTCTTGTTGCGCGGCTGGCGTGCTATGCAGGCGTGGCGGACACACGTTGGCTCGTGGCAGATAAAAGTTAAAATGGTCCACGGTGCACCATATGGCGAACAGATTACTCCGCCTGTTGGCGATATTTAAAGCTATCCAATGATTCCTACTAAAAATAATGTCATAGCTAACGAGACGCCTTCCGAGAACGCTCACATTTCACAGGCACGCTGTCTAACTCGATTTTCAAAGCGAACTGTCGTAAACTTTAGTTAAATATATGAAAATCATACTTGGATTAACAATAATAATACTTTATTTTTAGAGAAGCAAAAATGGTTTGTACACAAAAATTAGGATATACCCGTACTAAAGTAGATTCTTATCTTTTATAATTTAGAGTTTTCCTGTGCGAACGTAATTTTAAACTCAAATTAAAATCTATGATACTATATACATATATATGCAAATTTATACATTTACCTACCTATAACATTTACATAGCAATTATTTCAATGTTAGGAATGTTGTATTTCATGCATACATATTTATTACTGATAGTAGTAACGCTAAAAGGTTTGTCATTTTAAACGATAATATGTGAAATAATTGCATCCCCCTTTTCTCAGCTGGTATTCATCAGCCACAAAGTATTTTTTCCCTTTTTTCATTCGTAAACTTCTGCATGGTTTTAAATTATCCTGGACGTAATTATAAAGTCTAAGTTGAGTGTATTTAAGATATTTTATTTGTTTTGCGTTTAAAAGACTCAAGAGCTGGTGGTTTTATTTTTTCGACACGTCTTTGGGGTTATAAAGCATCCGATTTTCATCTTTTGACCATCCATGTCCAGAACGCTCCAGATCACTTCATGCAGCTTACGTCAATACCTATTTTTTGGGATAAATCCTACAAAAAGACTGGGATAAATCGTACAAAAGTGCCTTTGGGCAAATTTAGTTTTGCTTTTTAAATTACTTTCCTTAGAATGTCGTGGTCAGTGATGCTATGCCAATGAACATTGTTGAGATAGTAAAGTAGAGTCACTTTTGCATAAATTTGCCTTATGTTCAAAAGACGTAGCTCGTTAAATAGGTCGTTTGATGGATATCGATGTGACTTTCCAGCCTGGAGCTAGGGAGTTTTCTGCGCTCTAGCGGATCTAGCGTCTAGTGTGTAGAACCTCCCCATCATATTAGGTAACCGCATATTAGGTTGAATGGCTGAACCGATTTGTCATTTTTGTTAAATGTTCGTAATAGTCCAAATAACGTTCTAACAGAAAGAAAAATTGGAAAAATTGCTTGGAAATTTGGAAAATTCGCGTAAAACTGAAAGTTCTTTTTCTAGTCACGATTGATATCGGCAATTCTTTTTTTTTTGTATAGGAACGACATATTAAGTTGATTCTTATTTTGTTTTAATCGCTATGCTCTCGCGATAGAGATATTTCAATCAAATGTATTCAGTTGAAAAAAATGTGGAAGATCTTGAGAAAAATCCGGAAAAATGCATTCCAGTCTAAATTAAAATAACATTTCATTCTTCTGCCTTTGTGTTGTTTCGCGATCTGACACGGTGTGCAAACCGCCCGGTAGCGCCCGAGGTTCAATCCCCCAGGGGAAACCAAGCAACCAGCACGATAGCCTGGGACACAGAGTCGTTCCCGGGGATAGGGGCTGTACTGTAAGTTGTGCCGACCCCGAGAACGAGATATTAAGCCATAGTGGCAGCAACCGCATGAGTAGCTTTAGCTACCAAGTAGCTACATAAAGTAGCAAATCGAACGCTTAAAAGCAAAGCCCGCCCTTTCACTTATGACTACTCACTCTCGGAGAACCGAATCTGTCGGGTGAGGTAAACGACCGATCTCGGGGTTAAGTTCAAATTTCTGACCGTATAACAAATAGCTGCTGTTGTTATATTTTTTTGTCTAAGTAAGGAATTCCATTTCTGAGTAACATCGACTCAAACGATAAATATGTTTATTTAGGTTTTAATTTAATTTAAATACTACAGTTTTCATTTAATTTCGTAATAAAGGAAATGATATATCAAAAAACTGATGCATTACTTGGAAAAAATAGTAGAAATTCAAAATCAGTTTATTAATTACCATAATATCAAGCCGTCACTAAATTGTATTAACTTTAAAACTGTAGAAACGGTGCCTCACGCCGTGAGGCACCGTTTCTACAGTTTTAGGGACGTTTTACAGTTTTAGGGCGAGGACCCAAGAACGGTGAAGCGATATCATAGAGGTGACACACTAGTGACTTTATTATAACCACATTTGGTTGACTTCCAGTAGGCAGACTAAGTATGAAATCTGTACCTGTTTGTTTTAGTTTCGTATGTACCATACTAAGCACGATAACGATGATGACAATCCGTGTTGCCTCATCGTCTGGGAGCTAATGGGCCCTTGCTGAGTTGGCCACGACGACCCATTCTGTTCAGGGTTGGTCACACTCACGGGTCAACACCCATCCGGCGGCCTCCACGAATGAAGTGCGAGCCCGGGCACGACTCTGGCCTTAGGCCTAGTTTCCCCTAGGAATCAACTTTCTGGCGCTCCTGGACAGTCTGCGCAACGTGCGGCGAAAGCCAATTGACTGTGCACTCTGACTAACAGTAGGGGGAGTCTGGAAGCAGTACTGTTTCCTATAGAGCGGGGGTGGTTACGGACCTTACGGCGACTGCTCTTGAAACGACCATCGGCTACCCGATCCTGGGTGAACAGCCGGGCAAAAGATGCCGTGGTCGCGATAGATTCGGTTTGCACCGTTTCACCGCTTCGTAAGGGAGAGACCTCGAATTCGTAACCAGACGAGAGTCCAGAGTAATCTGGTCGCAATTGGAATTAAGGGCGTGAGTGTAAGCCCGCTGGGTAACATACCTGGTTATCTCGCGGATAAGGCGTTGGCCTCTTACGGGCATGTGGCGGAGTTTGACGGTGGTTTGTTTTGTCCGAGTCTTCTGCGCTCACTTCAAGCTAGTTAGTCTATAACCTATGTAGTTAGGTGACATTGAGGAGGATCGTTTGTAACGGTTTTTCTCATATCATATTATCAGTTTATGCTACTGGATTTTTGTCTATGATATTTTAATTGTACGAGTTGTCCACTTTACTGTCGATTATTGTAAAATACAAATTAAATTAAATTACGTTTATTTTTTACTTTATATTTATATAATGTTCATGTTTGTATGTCAAACACTTTTTGTAAAATCACCTTTTAGAAAAATGCGATAAGCGACTACATATTGTATTATAGTTTGTATGCTATTAGAGGTATGAAATTAGAGCAACATTTTTTGGCTTATCATGTTACCAGTTTTTCGTTACTGGATTTTTGTGTAGATTATTGTGAAATAGAAATTAAAATTAATTACATTTATATTTTTTACTGTTTATTTATATAATGTACATGTTTGTATGTCAAACGCTTGTATACAATTTCGTAAAAATGCGGTAAGTGACTAATATTTTATCATAGATTGTATGCTATTAGAGGTCTGAAATGAGAGCAACTGTTTTTGGCGTATCATGTTATCAGTTTCTTGCTAATAGATTTTTTTCTATGACATTTTAATTGTAAGAGAGTTGTATATGTTACTGTAGAATATTGGGAGACACAAATTAAATTAAATTACATTTATAGTTTTGGCTTTACATTTATATAATATACTCATTTGTATGTCAAACACTAGTATACAATTTTGTAAAAATGGGATAAGCGACTACATTATTTACCATAGTTTGTATGGTATTAGAGGACTGTAAACAGTCCTATCAGGTTTTTTTTTTAATGTTTTAAATTCTCATTATTTCTCTCTTGCCTCGAAAATGTATCTGCATTATAAGACGCAGATGGTTCTAGTTCTATTCATTCAGCATGACGTGTCAGAAGAAGACCAGTTTTCGGATAGCTATAAAACCTTCCTCCCAGACTTCCGCATCGCGAACCCTAGCTGTAAGGCGGCGGCCACTTATTCACGACCACAAAAGGCGACGGCATATCGACGTGTTGGAATGTTTTGTACACATGCTTTTGACGAAATGGCTATTCAATTCCACCCAATGGGGAATATTCTCCATTGACAAAGCAAATGTCTCTCATCTTTATTGTGAGAGCATTTGAAAATATTTGCGAGAATGTCCGCATTATCAGCAAACCGTGCAAGCCGCCCGCTACAAAAAATATCGACAATTGGGGTCTGGCGCGGGACTAAGTACGATAAATAATTATCGACATACGATTATGATGCTTCCTCTATGAAGTTATATTGCGAGTTAACTATATTGTTATATTGCGAGTTATATTGCGAGTTAACTCGCACTATAACTTCCCATTGGAAGTTATAGTGCAAGAGTTGGAATCTTGTACTGCATCTGAATGCGTAAGCAGTCTCTAGGTTCTGTCATACATTGATCAGTAAATAAAAATTACGTATAGCTATCAACGCAAATTATTATGTAGGCTATTACAGATACAAAATGTCATAGGTTACATGAATTTGAAGTGGCTTCCACGACTTTTAATGCTGGCATTTAACCTAGGAACCAATAGTCGATTGGATCAAGAACCATATGTTTTTCTGAGACTGATTTCGCAAGGGATATTTTTACAAAGTGCATTTTTTGTGGCGCTTAGCACAACCTTTCCCTCACAATAGGCTCACATTTTGTAATCCAAAGGGTTGAGGTCTGGACTAGATGGGGCCAATCTTCATGACGGATGAAGTCAATTGGTCTGGTATAGGTAGTCTGCGCGCAAGTGCTAGTCACCTAAATAACATTTGTTATCTGTGGTGTTATTGGCAGACCCATCTTGGGATATTGTATCTTATGTACGTTTGTAACCGACTGGCGTGGACAACTGACTCCTGTAACCGTCGCGGCCGTCGTTAATAGAATTGTCGTTATTATCGTTATTAGTCGTCACCGAAATGTTATTTAGTGACTAGCACTTGCCTGCAGACTATAGATAACCACTCTTCAGTACTCTTGGCCTTGTGAGCTGGACTTTAGTCTCGTTGCAAGACCCAATGCTTCTCTGTGAACATGCTATGAGGTAGGTGTTTCATTATGTTTTCGAGAATAGTCTATTTATTATTATTATTATTATTATTATATCGTATGGCGTGCAGAGCGCCATACATTGTTTAATAATCATAAATTGAACAAAAGTCATAATAAAATTGGAACAGTACAAAAGAAAATATTAAACAATACAAAAAATATCAAAATTAACAAACTGTATAAAATAAAACCTAAGGTACATATTTTAAAGTTTTATATCTAGGGACTTCATCCAGCTTTGTGCGATGTAGGTGGCAAGGTGAATGTCGGCGTAGCTGCCGCTGAAAGCGCGTTTAGGTCACTCCTGCACAATGTACCTACAGGATGGACTGAACGGCAGCGCCGCAGTCGTACGCGGGGGAGTCTCTCCAACCCCATTCCGGCGTATCTACCGTGGCCTGAGCGGATGCGGTTAGTCACCCATTCGCGCCGGCACAAGACGAATCCAGGCGGGCGGGTGTGCACGGAAGAGATTTGGCCATGTTTGTCCACCCCGCAGTCGGTCCATTCTGTCTGCTAGGCGGCTCTAGGATCGAACCTGTTGGCAAGAAGTAATTCAGCTAATTCCTACGGAGGATTTCGGAAATTCAGGCGTTTTTTTGCCGTTAGGGAAGATAGTCTTCTTATACACTTTCGCGCTGGCTTTTATTCCATTTTTTAAGAAGACCGGTTAGTTACACCCGAATAAAAGGCTCCCAGCCAACCCGTAACTGATGATAGATCGTGACCTGGTTGAACACGCCGAATGATTTAGCTAACTTCTTAACTTCTGAGGCCGTACATTTTATCCTTTTGTTTATTGTATTTTTCTTTAACAGTAAAATTATTTCTTCCAAAAAAAAACAATTTCTCGGTGATTGTTTTGGCGTAGCTCCTCTTCAACATAACTCGCGATATTTTAAGTTGTCAAATCTTCAGGCGCTCGTTAAGAAAATGGTCTTGGTTATTTCTCCAATCGCGTAGCCTGAGGTCTTAATTTATTACATATTTTAAAGTGTTTCTGCTTAAGCCCATTTGCAGTAACATGCGTTTTTGGTTGCGGAAAAGATTATTTACCATGCGTGTCTTAGTTGCTTTAACCACCCTACCTGTACGAACGTACGCAGTGCGTCCGCTATATTATCACCCGAACGCAACAAAACGTATCACGTACGTTCAAGTACATTAAAAAAAAAACAAAAAAACCCGAAACCCACAAAGAAGTGGGTGATACGTCAAATTGTTCATATGATTCTAAATACAAAAACGGGTCATAAATGGGTCAAATGTGAAAAAAGTTTTCTGGTATATTGTAAACAAGTATTGTTATAAGAAATTTATTGAACGATCCAATGATTTTCCACCTACTTTTTGAATAATAACCCAAAGTTAGGGCAGTTAATAACAGCTGCACTCAGAATTGAGCGCGGCCGACCGGATCTCTTCTTGTTAGACAAACTTTTAGTGTTTGGTGTATCTTTTAAAAGCACGATACATAAACCATGGCATCATTTTCATAACTTAGTAGTCAGTATTTCCACCTCACCCAAACCTAAAATTCTAGACGATCTTATATATGATCGATCATTGCGCCCTCCCTAGTAGGACCGATTCCTCGATCTGCGGATTAAGAGTTGGGTAACTGAATATCTGCTTCCTCAAATGCAATTCACTGCTTATCTGCCGATCTTGTATGTAGGTAGTTGCGATAACATCAAAACATGCGCGTCATTCAATAATACTCGAATTTCTCGGGGTATGGACGCGTTCTTGGGCATTGAGGTGGAAGAACGGACGCGCATTCCGTAATAAAGAATTAAACATAATGGCGAAACGTGCAAACAAGAATAAAGATGTTTGTTGAGAGATTTTATACGGCACTATTTTTTGATATTTGTTTCGTTGGTTTCATCTAACTAAAGCATGCTAGAGATGACTTGTCTGATGAAATCACGAATGTAGTAATGCAGTGCGCGACGCGGCCGCTTCCATAACTGCGGGCCACTGCTCTATGGAGTGGCCCTTATTTTTTTCCCGTTGATTTTAATTAGAACGTAAGAACGTAGAACGTAGGGCGTAAGAACGTAGAACGCGGTGACTTTAATTATTTTTATTTATTTATTTTATTTATTTAGGTACATAGGATTAGGTATACAGTTCAATCATAGGTCATGTAATCTTATAATAATTATATAAATTATTTAATAATTAATATAGGGAGGTTTAACACATCTTACATGACCTTTACTGCCAATAGCACATCTAACTAGGCGATAATTTGGCCCGTCTCTAGATGTGCATATTTTTATGAAATTTTAAGAAATGAAGTGTTTTTTTTAAATAAATTATTTGGACCCACCACCTGTATATACACATAAATATACCAATTTTATAAAAAATATAGCTATGTAATAAATATATACATTTATAGTTGTAATTTAATAAAATTTAATTAAGAAAAATAGATAAGTGATACTAAATAAATTGTCGTGCGTTGCAAAGTAGTTGATCAGATTTTACATATCCCTTGTTAAGTAGCCATCTATTAAGGTTTGCTTTAAATATTTTTATGTTAGGATAATTTTTCATGTCTTCACTAAGGGAATTATATAATTTTGGGGCTATGTAGAATGTCTCTGGGCAAATGTTGTCCTGACTGACGGAATTATATAATTGATACTCGCGGACATTCTTGTGTTCAGATTGTTTTGAGTTCGGGCGTGGTCATCTCTAGATTTGTAGAATGCAAGAAGCGCTTGCTTAATGAATAACTGTTTAGCTGATAGCACATGGGATTGGGAAAATAACAAGGCAGATGGATGACGCCGGTTTTTCCTGTGAATTACTCTCAATAATAATTTCTGCGCTTTTGTCAATCTATCCAGATTATCATTAGTAGTAGCGCCCCATGCCGCGACTCCGTAGGACAAAATACTCTGACACAAGGCCATGTATACCATTCTTATGGTTGTTTTGGACAGAATGTTGCGCAGCCGAAGAAATACATAAACCAGCTTTCTAATTCTCGAACTCAAATTTGCAATTTGATTTTCCCAACATAGCTTCTCATCTACCGTTATGCCTAAGTAGGAGACTGTTGCAGATTTGCTTAATTTAGTACATACACATCTATTCTTATTCAAGCATTTGTCGGTATGAATGGCAAGTGTTTGGTTGGGAACCTGGCTGGGATTTCCCCGCAAGCTGAAAGTGATAAATTTTGATTTCGCAGCGTTTAGCGTTAAAATATGGTTGTCGATCCAAGTTTTAGCCAGTTCCAAGTTACTTTGAGCTTTGAAGAATGTATCATTCCAATTATTAGTCGCAGTAAGAAGGACAGTGTCGTCCGCGAAGGATACAATTCTACCATTAACAGGTAATTCGCACAATTCGTTGATGTAGATTAAAAAGAGAATTGGACCCAAAACACTACCTTGAGGGACACCGAATGACACGTTAGTCGCTTCGCTTATTTGTCGACCAATTACTGTGCTCTGAGTCCTCCCGTCTAGGTAACTCCGAACCCATTTTAAGGCCACCCCATCGATTCCGTAGTCAGTTAGTTTTTTTTCGAGGATTACATGGGAAACTGTGTCAAAAGCTTTTGACAGGTCAAGGAAAGTGGCAATTACCTTTTTTCCTTTGTCTATGTTTTCCACTATATATTGTATGACAGCATTGATGGCCTCACTGGTTCCCCGACCCTGTCTAAAGCCATACTGATTAGTAGATAGCAGCTTCTGTGTCTCTAGATATTGTGTTAGTCTATGTTTGAATATTTTTTCATACACTTTAGAAACCACACTGAGGAGGGAGATAGGGCGATAATTTCCTATATCTTCTTTTTTACCACTTTTAAATATTGGTTTTATTATCGCTTTTTTCAGCCATGTTGGAAATATACCAGTCAAGAAACTGAGGTTTATTAGATGAGCAAGGGGCTCGGATAATGTTTCTGCAGATTGTTTGATTATCTTTGCCTGGATCCCATCTTTTCCTGGAGCACAGTCGTCTCTGATACTTTTTATAGTCTTTAAGACCTCTGCTTTATTCGTTTGCAATAATTCGAATTTTTCATTTAATTTCGGTTGCTTATGCATTGATAAGGCTAGCTCACTCTCAGACATACCCTTTTTATGCAGTATAGAGTTAGCTAGGTCTTGTCCTATACCAGTGAAGTAGTCATTAATGTAATTCAATATATCGTTAGAGTGTAAGTCCATTTTTTTTAATTCCTTATGTATAATAGAATTAGAACGTAATAGAAAAAAAATTGCCCCCACCAAAATGTTGCGTTTAATGTACTGACAATAATAAAGAGGGGTCTATCATCAGTAAAATATTTGTGACATTAGGAGGAGTTCATAGCGAGCGGAGAGCCGCAAGAGGATATTCCAAATTTGAAAATGCAATCTCACTCGAAACCGCTTGCATGGATCCGATCGGTTTCCCCTCCGTGTATTATGATCTCCTGATACTACGAATCGGGTTTGAAGTAGATTTAAAGATACACGCCGTATTTATTTAACCGTTTTTTTAACGAAAGCTTGATTGCTCTGAAAATATTTTTTAAAAATTATTATTAATTAGCTATTTCGCCACGTACGCGAGTTTGGGCTGAGTAGAGTTGGGAAGTACGAATTATATGCGAGGATAACACTGCCCTATACTCCTGCTTTACTAGCTTTATGGCTTTATACAAATGTAATCAGGTACGTTATGCCGGTTTTCGAGTGAGAGGGGGGGTTAAATTCTAACTATCCCCTTCCCTGGATACGTGCCTAAAATCTTGAAACAATTTCATGATTCTAAAATTGTTTCGTTGTTTTGTGGATAATAGCACTTAATTATTACTTGCATATGCATCACACGTTGCATTCGGTCAGTGATATCTATTTGCACTTAACATTCCTTAGCTATTCTTAATTTTCTAATAAAGTTTTGTAGACAAAAATAGCCCACTTGATTCTTTACAACATTTGACTTAATTTGGCTTTTGTATCATGACGTGACTTCACGGTTAGCTAATTTCTATATAAGAGCCTTTAACAAATATATTTTTTAATCGCCTGCGGTGCTACAGAGGAAACTCTCGCAACCTCCCCCCCCCCCCCCCAACCCTTCTTTCAACAAACGTCCCGCCAAACAGATTGGTTTCTTAAAAGGCTTGAGAGCCGCTAGCCTAGAGGAAATGTCGATACCTTGAACACATCCTTAGAAGTCAGTCCTACCCCAGTGCCTCACATGACTTTGAAGGCAATTTGTGAGAAGGTCAAATTTGAAATAGTGGAGAAACAACTAACAGAGGATAGGTCTATTATTTATGTAGATTGTTGATAGCCAATGTCCATTAATAGGAGATTACTCTCTATGATTATGATGATTGAAATTAATTATGTTTAAAATTCATTTCCATAACTCTCGAGAGGAGGAAGAAGCATGGCTGGCCGTTTGAGATTCGTTAATGATGATCACGAACATAACATTAAAATATATCGGCAGTGATCAAAGATACCTTTACCGACGCCGCGAGCTTGCCATTTTCATTTTATAGGCTGTCTTGAATTTTAAAATATTGTTCCCGCAACATCGCGAAGGTCAGTGACCATTGACGTAAATTTTCCAGGATATGTGTAACCAAGCCAGGATATGCGTAATAATATGTATTTGTCTTTGTTACTTATACACCGCTATCTTCCAAAGGGTTTTAATTGTACGCAGTTCCGTGTAAATGTATATATAAGATTAAACAATATAGTTATAGAACACTTTGGCAGTATTTGTGTAAAGTTCTTGACTTTATCAAAAATTAAGCTTTTCTGTTGTAGTTTACTAACATTTACAATACATTTTAATATACTTTTTTAATATAGCTAAACTTAAAAACCTTAGAAAATATTACACCTTAGAAAAAATAGTAATGAAGTATAGCCGGGGCTAAAGCCATCTTCTAAATCCTAATGCAATACCTCCATAAAAAAATGGATAATTAGAGAAATCGCTTATAATTATACCAAGCTTATGTAAAGAAAAAAGTTGTCTTTTACTACGATTACGTCTTTATAATCAAAAGAGAAATGGTCAAAATAAATTACTTTAAAATTTCTAACAATCTTTCAAAGTCTTTGTTTGGTCTGATCCTCTTTAGATATTCGTTTTTAGACAATCTAAAACATTGAAAAAGACGAATTTATAGTTTTGAACGGAGGAGATTCCAGGTGCTTCGTCTTTTGATTTTTCACCAGGAATTACCTTTTTGAAGTTCTTTTTACTTGAAATCTAGTTCTACTTCTATATAAAGCCTTTTATCTTTTAAACCGCTATTAACTGTACTTGAATAATATTTTATTTTTGTATAAATAGAATAGAATAGAATACAGTTTTTGTATGCAGAATAGAATACATAATTTTCGTATACAAAACTTCAAATTATTTATCACTACTTTTATCGCATACTTGTTGAATGTCTGCATAAAGTTCCAGGCGGTAGAAATAGTCAATGTTTTAACTAATTTAAAGCAGGAGATTATCTCTAGTTACAACTAAAGATAAATCTAGTAAAACAATAGATATACATAGGTTATAAAATTTGGACCATTGACTGATCAAATTTCCTGTAGTTAAAAAATTCCCGAGTAGTAAAAAATATAAATTTCTTTTTTTGGGGACCCTTCGGAGCCCCTTTGGTTTGGCCCCCCGGCGATTGCCGACTGGCCATTATTCTATTGTTCAATTATTCTGATGAATTGTATACTATGGTCTCGTAACTCCAAGAAGCACGCGAGGACTTGCGCTAGTCAGGAAGGTCGTGACTTCGCACCAGATGTCAACATGGATATCGCTATAAACAAAGGAAGAAAAAGAAGAGCAAGCAATAACACAGTCGCGTGTACGTCTGCTTGGATTGATCTCCGTTTTCATTAAAATGAATCTCGTTAACAGACAACGACATGAAAAGCCTAAACTCTTGTTGTAACAGTGCACTCAGTGTGTTTCGCTTTCAATTCAATTCTCGTATATTCTCTCAATTAATCGTCCTTCCGCCCTCCCTTGTTTAAAGCAACGGCGTCGCCATGAAAAGCGGAAAGTGAAAACTACCCCACCCTCCATTTTGGCGCGCGATCGATACGAGACGGCGGCCATCTTGAATTTCCCGCCGCCCAATGAGGAGTTCCGTTGCCTAGCAACCCCTCGCAAAGGGGAGCCACGCTTCAGCCTTATTCAGCACAACACTCCCTCTGTACACAACTACAAGTAGCTACTACAGTACTTACAAGGCTTTTCACAATGGTGGATAGGTTTGAATTGCGGCTTTAGCATTTTACCGAAAGTTCTCCATTTGAGTTGGACAGGGAAGGCAGCACAATATATTATTACCTACCTGACACTATTGATTTATTATACCCTTTTAAATTGTATGATACCTATTTATTAAAATATTTTAAATTTGTAAGTATGTAGGTCTGTTCGGAAGGGACATTCAATTTCATATTATGTAGATGTACTTATCTGTGTTTTGTATTTTAAATGAATTATGTTTCACAATTAATTTGATTATTAAAATAGCCCATTGTTTCTAGACTAAGTAGGTATGAATTAAGAATGGTTTTAATTTGCATTGCGATATAATAACGCCAATTATGAACCCCTGAAAATCGTCAATCTGTGAAGACCTCGGGTCGGATACGTAATTATTTGCCTACCTTCATTATGCTGGGCAATATTACAATAATAAAAACGAAGTTCGTAGGAATGCGCACGGCAGCCGCCGGAACGGCAAAATGGCGGTATCGCATTATGTTTGATATGATGTGCGGTTAAAATTATTAGGTAATATATATAAAATTTAATTTGTTATTTTTACTGACACAACCGTGGCACTCCAATAAGACTTAGGAAGTGAGCTCGCCTTATCACAGGAGTGCCTAGCAAGGCGGGCTCGGTTTCACTTTACTTGGCACATTAGGAATAATTTTATGCACTTTAATATATAATTTATGCACAATTTGGCCTGGGCACAGACAGATGTATGCCTAAATTTATAGCGGTAGCATATAGCGGTATTTTCTGGATTGTACATTATATTTCTTTTGTGCTATTGTGTTTGAATGCTTATGTAACGAATAAATAAATAAATAAATAAAATTGTTGCATTACATATTAAAATTTATATATGGCTTAGTGCCACGGCTTTCAAATAAACGTGAGGATGAGTATGTTGCAATTAAATTTTATTAAATAATATTTTATTTTTTAACATAATCCTTTTTAGGCATTGGCATACCATTCACATTCGACGCTCCTAAAAAATCCTTCCCGCTGCGACTACTGCATCATCATCTTCAAATGTCTGGCCTCTCAGACATTCTATCAATCTTGGTAAAAGGATAAAAAACGGTAGGGACGAGGTCTGGTGAATATCGAGGATGTTCAAGTATTTCAAATTCAGCATCATGAATGGTAGTTAATGCAACTAAGGACTTGTGCGTCGGGTCTTAGTGAAAACCGAATAACTTTCACGACATGTATTTCTTTGCATTATTTTTTATTTGTTCTTATATAAAGTCGCCGTTATAGCAGTTCTATTATCGAGGTACCTATTTGGTCGTTATTACCCCTTAACTGTTCCAGAAAAGTAAGACAATGATTTTACCGGAGGATCGAATTGCCTTGAATTTCCTTCTCTCTCTTCTCTCTTCCTCAGCCTGGTTTGGTTCACTCATGGACGTAGGCCTCTTCCTTCTTCTTACATGTCTGTCTGTCAGCTGCTGCCCTCAGCCAGTTGGTCCCAGCTGCATTGAATTCCTTATAGGTTGGAAATGACGGAACCAGTATTTCAACGCGGCCACGGATGTAACCTAGTCTCTATTTATTGGGTTAAACTACAACGGCCTTGAAACACTTGAAAGTCAGATGTCCGTCCCCCCCCCCCCCCTCCCTTCCCTTGCTTATTATCACAACCTGACACAGATTCGTTATCTTCTATTTTCATGCTGTTGTAATGTCGGTGCAAGATATTTATGGATTTTTACACAATAACAAACATTTTTTCCTCAACAGAAGGAATACTCTTAATCCCCTGCAAAGATCCACCAGTCGCAGATACACAGGCGTAGCATGCATACATGTCATGTAGCATAGGAAAGAGATTCAGCATTCTTGCTGGCTTTTAAAAGGATAATAATTGAAACTTATCTTCGCACAATGCGGTGAATATTCCTGTGTGCGAGCTGCGGCTGCTATTGGCCCTTAATTGTTGTGTAACATCGCTTGAATAGAGGGTAGATCTATCGGAATTCTTTCGTTTGTGCCCGCCCGCCTTCGCCTTAAGGTGCGTCTACACTGATCCAAAACGAAGAAGTGGATGAATCGGCAAAAATGGGAGACGTTTCGACGATACGAAGTATTCGCATCGACGGTGCTATACTATATGTAGATATTCCAGCGAGCATTCGGAGACATACACCAACATATGTTTAAATATAAACATTCTGTGAACATATTTCACTGCAAGAACCCATTTCCTAATAACGTACAGAACCCTCGGATCGCGGGTGAAACTTCATCAATCGTGACCCAAGGTTCCTAAAATTTTAGTCCATAATTCCTTCTGAAAAGATTCCCGAAAAAGGTAGAAGGCGATCTTCTGTGTGACTCCTAGTGAGGCGCTATGGGCACCACGGTCGCGGTCAATGCGCTTGCGCACGTCTTTGATCGAACTGCAGATATTCGAATTTTGGCGTACCGCGCATATAAATAAATAAATTGATTAAATTAATTAAATTTATAAATGTATAATTAACAAATTTATAATCAAATTTATTTAATTAATAAATGTCGCTCATTAAATTAATCCCGACGAGTTGAGCGATCCCGCTCAGGTCTGAATCGCTTAGCTCGTCTTCTATATTTCAGGATTCCTTTTGATCATGTTTAGCCGGCATTCTCAATTATTGTATTATGTTTTATTATAAATAGCTTTTAACATCATACGATAACATCATACGATTTAGTGCGTTAATTTGCGTGGTTTACTTCGCAAATCGAATCGAAAGCTATATTTTGAGATCAAAATCAGCGTAGTAGCTGCTCTGAGTGTCGAGCTATACTGATTTATAAATTCTCGCTGGTGCCGAATGGTCATCATGAGTTGAGCCCCCATTCGCTAGTTCCCCCCCTCTCGCGATTGCTGCTCAATTTTTAAGTTAAACTTAGTTATGATACTAAATCCATCCCCGTCAGAATTTTCGTTTCTGGGTTATTCGATGGTTTCGAATCGTTATGAAAACGTTACATCAAGATTTCTGAAGTGTCGTCTGGTTTGAACTTCTAGTAGATGTGTTCACGAGAAAACTTTAGATATATCTTATGGAGAAGCATACATTCTTAAAACTGAGACGTCTTCGAAATCATAATATATCTTAGTTTTTGTTCGGCTATGAGTTTCATTTTGATAGAGGACATATCCACAGAAATTCATGAGCATTTGTCTTATTTCAGCAACTCGAATCAAAACAGCCGATGATATCTCTTTCGCCACTGGTGATAATTTCAGTGCGCAGACAGCTTTACAGTACCACCGTCGGTCGCCAGAAAATCTGAAAAGGCGTTCGGTAAGCTGTAAAAGCATTGAAATCGCATAATTCGTCGCACACAAAGGTCTCTTCTGGGAAGAGTGCTGAGGGCCCTAACACACTAAATATTACACCTGTGCTATTCATGGCCGCGTCGCACAATGGGGCTCCTATTCGACGCGACGGTCGAAGATCAGGGTCGGCGACTGTCTGACGCTTAGCTGGCCGACAGGTAAACGACTGAACGACGACATTTGAGTTGCCTGCCGCTGCTTGGGAACTACCAACCAACAAATAAATATCTCTGTTCATTTTGACAAGACAAATTTAAGGTCTTTTACACTTATACAACTCATTACTAGTGTACTTATATTATGAAAATCTCCTTATTAACGTGGAAATCAAAGACCCATTACTGTCATTAAGTAATTCGGAAATAATTTAAATATTAATTCAATCGGTATTTAATTTATTGGATATAAAAAATCGGTTCAAAATGAACATTCACAAAATTCTAATACTTATGCACGATAATGCCCGACCTCATACTGCTTACTGCGTTGAGGCTTAGACTATTGGACGTCGGCAATCGAAAAATCCGGTGGCTCGCTCGCAACCCTGACGTAAATTGCTTATTCTTCAGTTATACATATAAGATTATTAATTTATGGTTTATTTACATTAAATTTATGAAGAATTAATGGACCATATACTATAATAATTACATTTGTGATTGGACTTTTTTTGTATGGCTAAGTGTATAATGGTTATAAGAATATACATAAGTGGGACAACTGTCATAATTAGAGTGAGAGCTCTCTTCTCTTATAACTAGAACTTGGCGACCAACATAATCTATAACCAGCCCTATCTCCAGCTAGCTATCCTCTTTATTATATTAACAATAATAATAATAAATACTTTTATTGTATTTGCAGTAAAAAAGTATATTTACAAAGTGATAACCATGATGATGTATAAAATGGTAGCTATTACGTAATAGGTAGAACAACACACGCTGCAAAAACAAATATCCTCAGAGCAAACATCCCTGATTTTTCGGACATACCTCTGGTATAGTGGCAACTTACACTAAGAACACGTAGGTACTAAATGACATTATTCTTCGGTTAATAGACTTTCCTTGGATCTATTCTTGGCCATATGACAATGTCGGTCGTAACTTCTCACCCAATCGATTCCATATAATCGCCGAATAGTAAGAGAAACGGCCTTGAAATAATCCGGAATAATTTACGGATAATAGCTAAAATAGTTTTTCTCGTGCCCGCGTAAGATGAGAGTTTTTTTCTTTTTTTACCCACAAGGCATATGCCTTTTTGTGGAACCCGCCTTGTTGCCTATTGGCACCATCTTCTAGGTCGGCATTTGTAGCATCACGCAGTCAAACACTCAGGCGGTCACCCATCCCAGTATTGACCGCGCCCGCCGCTGCTTAACTTCGGTAACAACAAAGAGAACCGGTGACAACGGGGCTACTGACCGGGAACCAAGTCATGGGAGAGAGTAAGTAGTGATTCTGTTAACAATGCACGTATGGACGTAGGTTACAAGGTAGATTTGTCTTATTTTCCTTATGTTCAACATGACCGCTCTGCTAAGGTGTGGCGGAACATGATCACGAGGTGGAATACTAAAACAAAGTCACGGACAGTTTGTACTTTCTATAGGCTCCACTCGGTCTTTTTTTACGGTCTGTTAACACAGTCACCGAAGTCCGTAATCGACATATTGTAGATCAAGGGGTTTACCGAAAGGGCTCTGACTTATGCTGAGGTATAGGTACTTCCGAATGTGTGTTTGCCGAAACGGCTCTGACTTATGCTGAGGTATAGGTACTTCCGAATGTGTGCGCGTGTAGTCGGAGACCAGATACAGCACAGGGGCACAGTATACCAGACAGTAGCTTCTCTTACCAGACAGTAGCTGTCGCCCGGGAGCGACAGGGCATTGCGGAAATACCAATTGGTTTACGGATGGAAATAATAATAATAAAACTCTTTATTCTTAAGAAAAGGCGAGCTTATTGCCTGCAGGCAATATTTTAGAGCTAACCTATACTATTGTAAGAACATTATTTGCGAGTAGACTACATAACCTGTATAAAGAGTATGGCAAATAAAATCAAGGAGGATAGAAAGAAATATATACTTTACTCTTTGTAGGCACAGATTTGCCACATCAAAATAATCTAACACCTATAAGGACGCCAAAGTTTTAAAAGGAGGGGAATGGGAGGGAAAAGGGAATTTATCTGGAGGATTTCAAATGCTCTCTGAGTCTTTTTTTAAAAGTTGTTATGCTTGGCGCGATTCTCACATTTTTCGGCAAAGCATTCCAAAGACGGGCTCCATGCACGGTGAAAGAGAATGAGAAGAAGTCACTGCTGTGACTAGGGATAGAGAGTAGCAGGTTGTCTTTTGATCTCAGAGGGCGTTCATAAGCCGATAGTGCAGTAAATCTGCCGGTAAGATAATTGGGAGCGATGCCATTCAAGATCTTGAAAAGCCTACAGAGAACTCGCATGTCTCTTTTCTCCCGGGTCGACAGCCATTGAAGCATCTCTCTGTACTCCGTGATGTGGTCAAATTTTCTGAGGCCATGGATATACCGAATGCAAACATTTTGGAGACGCTCAACTTTGGTGGATAACTCCTCTTTTAGGTCGAGAAATGTAAATGCATCGGATAACTTTATGGACAATACATGGATTAGATATTATTGGTTATATCGGAAAGCGTCAGTCGCTGATTACCCATTCCACTAACTATGATAGGTTTCACTAGCCAGTGGCAGAACCTATCATAACATAAGCAAACACAGTCAAGCAACGAACACACTTTCTTAATTTATAAAATCATCGCTCTGGCTGGCAACCTCTTAACAAAGTAAGAGGCGTTCAGGTTTACCTGAGGAACCCACTCGATGGCTACAATTAGGTAAAACGCACGTGCAAACATCCAGAAATTACGGACGAGGCCTGTGAACTTCTTTTGTGGTCAGAAACCAAGTCCGACTGCGCAAAAAAGCGACGCCAAACCTTTCATAATTTATTACAGTCTCCTTCCGCCCACCAAAGCTCTCTCCGTCTGAGAAAATTCACCTGTCTGAAAGGTATAAACAAACAGGTTGCACTTCTTCAAAAATGGTCAAAGCGTATGAATTATGCGCTGAAAAGGTTCCCTAATAAAACAACCAAGTAGGTCTGCACCATAAACCATCAAGTCTGTCGCAGAACTAGACAGAACGATCGGAGTATTTCTTCAGGTCCTTATATCCTTATATCAAAATTCATTTTTTTTCAAGTTCGTTGAGTAAAACATGACACAGAAACAATATGGAAAGAACCTAAAATAGTCAAGGAAAGAAAAAACCTTCAGTTTTCGTATAATTATGTCGCGAGTAAATCTGAAAAATAGGTAAGGTTGAAAAATTGGTAACACCAGGCATTTTTATCATTCAAGTACTTCTTAATCGTATAGTATGCTTTCTTACAAAGTAGGACTTTAAAACGATGAAAAATCTAAAACTTTCTGCGGAAGTCGATTGTAGAAATGTATACGCGAAAAACCACAGCAGTCCTGAGATATTCAGGGCTCTATAGACGATCAAGCATGTTTGTCAAGCATCGCGTCGCGGTCTGGGGGGGGGGGGGGGTCATAAACCGCAGGAAATATGCAAATATTTTTTTTGTAATATTTACGAAAAATGCCTAATTTTGTAGTTTTATACCAGGGAGTCACGTCATTAATCAATCAATCAATTACGTCTAATTAACGTGACTCCCTAGTATAAACTACAGCATTAGGCATTTTTGGTAAATGTTACATAAAAATATTTGCATATTTCCTGCGGTTTATGATCCCCTCCCTGCCAGCGACGCGAAGCTTGTCAAGCAAGCTTGATCGTCTAAAGAGCCCTTTCGATCTGAAAATTAGAATGGTTATATGTACTTAATGGAGTAAATAATAAATAATAAAATGAATATGACAAATAAATAAGATTTAAAAAATAGGAAAATAATAAGACTTATAAAATGACTAATGGACTGCAAAAAGAACATGCTCTACAGTCCTAAAATGCTTCAACATTTTCAGACTTGAGATGTGGTTTTTAAGAGTCCACATTTTTTGTGTTTTTTTAATATTTTTGTATATATCTACATTTGTGTGGGTTAGGAACTCATGATAATCTGTTTATAATCAACTGTCTGAAAAGGTTACGTTAGGTTATAACCTAACCCAACCGACATTAGCGACATACTATATATAGCATGTCGCTAGTATAAACTAACATTGGTAAAAATAATACTAATATACCTAATAATAATACCTCCGATTAATGTATTGTATTTGGATTATTGTAAACTTACAAGTTAGGTCCTGAGTAGTCCTGACTATACCCCAGTTTTTCACGAGCACATTATGAGCACACATTCATACATTTTATTTCTTTTAGAACACACAAGCATTAAAATTGGATTTTTAATAGTTGCTAACCCCTGCTGCTGCTCTCCATGTCACTTTTGTATGACATTCACTAACGATTACAAATAAAATCCCTGTTAGCCAATAACGTGTAGCCTCCGGCGTCATTGTTCAACATAAACGGTCTTCTCATAAAGAAATCACCGACGAAAAGAATCAAAATACAGGCGGTTCGAGTGATGTGTTGTCTGTTTTTTTTTAATGTAGTTTGCACGAGGTCTTGCAAGATGCACCCTTTTCTGGCATGTCTAATATATTATCAGTTTGCCCCAGTCTGGAAGAATGTCATTCTAAATAGAATACATGCATTATTACTATTGAATTTAAGGTTTTACTCTAATATCCTGTAACAAAAACCGCATATTTTGTTGTTTTGTTTTCGCGCCTTTGTGCAGATTACGTTCGCTGCACCTGTTTTTCCATGTTTTTCCCCGTGTTTAGTAATGTTTCCTGTTGGTTTTCGCTGTTTTCATGAATTTCTCCCATATTATGACAATTAAAAGAACCATGTTTACGAAATTTCGTAAATATCAAATTTTGACAGATAGAGCTGTGCAGTCATCATTTTTATCGCCCTAAGTGACTCTGGCGTTTAATAGCGGCTGTGCTGGTCTAACCCTACCTTTTATGGGCGACACATGAGCTGTCAAAATGTCGCGGTTGGGACAGTGAGGGTGGCATTTTGCCAGCCGATTTTTTAATATTTTATGCCGTGTTGACAATATTTTTTTGATGTAGGCTGTGTGTGACTTATCTGGTAAGCATTTAATTTCCTTTTGGGTAGCTTTTCATATAAGATCAGCGCAATTCTAACGTATTTGTGTTTCTTTTTCGACAGCGAGTGGCACCTCTGTTAAATCTGTTTTTTAGTACAATATTGCTGCTTATGTGACGTAAATCGTCACCGAATGTGAGGATCTCACCTCACCTTATCAATTGCACCTGGATTTTTGTCTTCACACGTGGAATAGGAAATAAATATTACCCTCCATTGTTGAGCGGTTCAATGTTAGCGGTCTGCGCGCCTTTAAATTAAATCGACACGACGGGAAATTTGCCGTGTACCGTTTTGGATGCATTAAACGCGAACTTCACATACACGGCTGTTTTTTTTAAGTCTTTTGTGTCTGTGGAAAAGGGTTTTCTGGGGGGCCAAATCCAATGCCCGTCAATATTTAGCCCACACCTGAGATAAGTTTTTTTTGAGGTTACCTTTTTTTTCTTTTTCGAAATTTCTTTTTGTTATAATTTTTTTTTGAAATTAGTTTCCGTCTTTAACTTTAAAAGACAGGTGGCGTCCTTTTAAATTCATTCTTTTGGGTTTTGGTGGATTCTGCCGTGTTTCTTCAAAACACGGTAGATTATAACTTTACGGTTACAATCCTTCTGTTGCAGCCTTCTGTTTCCTAGTACGCGAACCCTAAGGACTCCCTTCTATAAAATTGTATTGCACTTCATCACTTCCTTATACACAATCATGTCACTTATGGTCATCGGGGCATTCAAAGCTGTTCCTGGGAATGGAATGGTCCATTCTCATCTCGGTTTATCGTGTCTCGTCTGCATGTTCAGTCTAACTGCATTTGTTGCTCAGAATCTTCAGCATACAAGCTTATCCATTTCGAGACAAAGTCGCTATTATGGTGACTGTCTCGTCAGTGGTCAAGCAGCAAGCTGCAGCCAATGAATAAAAAACGTAGATGGGCCCTTTCAAACTACACACTAGCGTAGGACAATGTGTGACAAGTTATGAATTTTGTGATATTACTTATTTTATTTTATTTTTTTATTTATTTATTTAAAGAAATGCGCATTTTATAAAACTACAGTACATTACATATTATCATTAGAGGCTCCGTTGTAAATAGTAGCAAAAAAGAGAGTACCGCAACCCAGTCCATCTTTAGATCAACGCTGCCTAACTAGGCCTAGGCCCGTACTAAGGCAAGCGTACCAAGAAAATAGTGGCTTGTGCATACTTTAAACTACAAATGTTAAAAAAGAAAAAATATATAAAAATACCATTTAATAATATTAGGACTTAACTTAAGGCAATAAACAATGTATCTAGAAATTAATCATTACTCTAAAAACTAGATCATTGATATGTCAATGCGTCTATCAGTCTGTCAGTCTGCAAATTATATCTGTAAAATACCTCTCATAAAACACAATAAAATTAATTTCAATAACACGAAAAAGGTAAATAATAAATAGGAATTGCATGAATAGTGAAATAATGAAATTGAAATAATTATAGATGGAAAAAGGAATTATAATAAATAGTCAAAAAATCAAATTGAAATGGTCAGAGGATTATCAAATTGAAATAGTCAATTATACATAAAATGTGCATATTACTAGTTATATTACAATTTTGAATGTAATCGAATTGAAATTTATTATAAATAATAATTAAGATAATTAATATAAATAATAATGTATTTATGTATTTGTGAAATTATAACTAGTAAATCTTAATGATATTTTAGAATGATGCGTAATGTTAATAAACCAAGACAGATAGAAAATAAAAAACCAAACGGTTTATAGCTGAGTAACTCTACCGTACTACCCTCCAAATAAAAAAATTCATATTCCAGTAAGAAACTCATGTCAAGATGAGGCACTCCGTCTGTTGGGGGTAGCATACAACCACAACC
The DNA here is from genome assembly GCA_944548615.1 of Micropterix aruncella. Classification (NCBI taxonomy): domain Eukaryota; kingdom Metazoa; phylum Arthropoda; class Insecta; order Lepidoptera; family Micropterigidae; genus Micropterix; species Micropterix aruncella. The sequence goes on along the minus strand of OX155960.1, from coordinate 28,379,288 downwards.
AAGACAAAAGGATTCATCCCGGCAAGATATTCACTGATCCAACCGAGCAACATACTACTATTATACTGATCCAACCGAGCAACATACTACTATTATATATGTATTTAAAAAATCCACGAATAGGCGAATTTTCAAATCAGATTTAAGACTATCGTTAAAGACCTATCTATGGGCACCTCTCTATGAAGTTTGAAGACGCAAATCAAAAATAAGCGGTTTTTTTTTTGACTGTTGGGTGGGATGAGTTGTCATGATTTTGTGGTATGATGCTACCCTCCAGGGCTGGAGTGCCTTATCTTAGTATGAGTTTCTTGCTAATATATTGCATTTTTACTTGGTAGGTTAGTGTAGATATTAGAGGTTTTCAGTTATAAACCTTTTGGTTGTATTTTTGATATTTTCCTCATCCTATAGTAGTAAAGCCGCGCATTCTGAGACAAATAGGTAAACTACATAACGGCCTACTGCGGTGTAGTGAGTGCTCGTAAAGAGGAATTTGGGAGGAGTAGGCAAATGAAGGTTAGAACTGGTTACTTCAAAGAGGTATATGTACCATTTGTGGCAGAAGCAGACCATTGTAGAGTCTTGCACAAACTAAATGATTGTAATAAGAATTTGGTATATATTAGGATAAGGAATTTTCATAAAATTATCGTGAAGCAAAAGACAGAGAAAACTTAATAGTGCAAAGCGCTCGCGTGGAAGAAGAGATGTATAAAAGAGCAGTTTATGAACATTTGTTCTATTTAGCGTATCGGTCACTATTGTAATTGTTATTTATATGTGATTATATTTTCATTGGAGGAACCGTATGCTAACGTAAGCCTTTCTGCAAACGTTCTATTTTTCAGTAGGTTTGATTTTGATAAAACAATTAATAGACTCCACCTAACATAACCTAAACCTAACATAACCTTTTCTTCGTAATTACTAGAAGATGATTAAGACCGTGTGACGTAAAATAATTTACTTATAACCCTGCATTTGAACACCATCATTATACTGAGTTTCAGTAACTACATCAATATGTCGGGGATGTCATTGACAAAGTGCGAAAAGAGAAGCGAAGAGAAGAGAACTGTTCCTTGTATAACTTCAGACCAAGCTTGATCTCTGGAATAAGCAATTTGCGATAGGTTGAGAATTTGAAGCGGGACAGCAAGCAGGTCAGAGTCGACCAAGTTTAAATTGAGAATTGAGAATTTAACTTATTACCATTATGTTATTTTACACACGTTTGCTAATATTTAGATACCCATAAGTTAAAGCATATGCAATAAATATAACATTCACAAATAATTGAATTTACAAATATATTTAGACAAACAATAAGTTTGCTAATATTTAGGTAACAATAAGTTAAAGCAATTAAAATTAAAATTAAAATTACATTCACAAACAATAAAAGTTACAAATATTCAAAAACACTACGCATTGAAGTATTGTCTGAATTATTTTCAATAATCAAATGCATTAAAAATGAGTCTTAAAATCAGCGAATTGAAATAAAAAAATTGGGCTGTAATCAAATCAAATGAAGAATTACAAATAATGAAACATTTAAGAAATAATGAAATATTTTCTCTTGAAAAACCTCATTTTTAATATTATAATAATAAGTCAGACTTAAAATTACAAATAAAGAAAAAAAACAGCTCTTTAATATTAAATCACATCAAAATTACACATATTCAAATGAAATTAAAATTACTATTAAAAACATATATTAAATACGGTGAAATCTCATTAACATTAAATACAGATAATTATCAGGAATATTTAAAAAAACAACAAAGAGCTGCTGAAATCAAATAGATCGAAGCAGAGCGCATAATTTTCATTGTATGCAAAGGTCTATCTTGAAATTTTCTTAACGAGCTCGCAGAGCAGGCAGCGTCCAAATTAGGAGTGGCGCCCGACGACGCCTGGCTGCTCGGCTGGACGCACTGGGCATACGTAAATAAATCGTCGGTTGACTATCGGTAAAAAGGTAGGAGGACGCCTGTCAGGAATGCTACGCCATCCCCGGGATGGGTCCGGAGACGAGGTTGCCACACTTACTTTCATTTTAGACAACTACACATATTCTGCAAATTCAGTCGAACGCAGTACTTAATATCACCTCGATACAGGCTCTGCCTAGTGGGGTGATAAAATCCCGCCGAAGCCTCACTTTTTAGTAAATTTCCAGGGCTCTATGATCTGTGTATCCATAATTATGTAATCTACAATACTGTATTTTCAAAATGATTCATGTGTCCGAATATAACCGTACGTATATTACTTATGTCATGCCGTCATGCTGTCTACGTCAAGCTAGATCACAAGGTCGTGACGTAATAAAATAACATTATGTTTTAACATTACGACACGGTAACTACCATCACGCCGACACCGTTACGCGTTAATTTATACTTATGGTCCACAGTCCGAGTTATATACGTAATCCTTGTTGAAACATGCGTATTGCCGTGTATTACCTAAATCGTTATATTTTTTTAGTGCATGCTACGATTGCTTAATAAAATATTTTTAAAACCACCCTTGATGTAGTTTTACCACGGGTTTTACTAGCAGTCCTACATCATTATCAAAATTTATCGAAATTAATCAACTCCTTCCTTAACATGTAATTTAATAGATACCTAATAGTCCTGGACTAGCGTTGATTTATTAAAAGGTACCTACCTCTGAGTCTAGATCCGCTCTTAAATGTCAGAATGATGCAACTTGCGTAGTTTTGAAAAAAAAAGTAATTTGTAAACAAATGGAGATAAGGCAAACTACAGGGGCTATAATAGTTTCAAAGAAACGCCTGGCTTTCCTTCTTGAATTTGCTGTTGGTTTGGTAACAAAAATATAAAAATCGGTGAAAAAATTTAAGTGGAGAGTATCGCTACATTACCCTAATGGTTTTACGTGAAAACGTCGAAAATTTGTGCGCAATTTTTCACTCGATGACTTAATTTATTTTCTGCTCAACTCACATTTTAGAATACCTCAAGATCTACAGATGACTCGAGAATCACTTCTGTGACCCATTCTGTTGCGGAGCTATGACTGATTCTTCGGTCACACGCAGCGCCAAATTTAGACTTGATAAGGCATGTATAATTCGAAATTCCTTGCGCTCGAGTAACGCTAATAAAACTGAATTCAAATCAAAATTTGGCCGAAAAGTAGTTTTATTAATTCAAAGAAATGAGAAAATTACTGATTTGAAAGATGTATGTAATGTCAAAATTAGGATAAAGTGGGCGTTTTATTTAAAATTTTAAAGTATTTTTATAAAACAATACAAGTCCAGCAAATTAGAACTCTTTTAAAACGTGAACCCTTTGATTATAATGCTAAAACTTTATGTGTAAATACGTCTGAGTGAGCATAAATAAAAACTTTCTGGTACACTCAACGTAATTGGTAAAACATTTTTGTTTTTGGTAAAATAGATTTTGGCTCTCCTGTAAAACGTACTCGCACAGATAAATATTATTTTCTTATACCTGAAGATCCAAAAAGTAACGTAATGTAATGTTCTCACTTCACTTGACTGTTTCGGCTATCTATATTCTATATTCTTTCTAATATTGACTATAATATCATTGTGATTTTTTTCTGATTTATTATTATTATGCCGCATATTATTATTACTTTTTGATTGACTATTATTATTATTACTAATTTGTTAGTATTGTATTCTTAAATTATTTTGTATTGCTGTCCATATGAGAATATTAGTACTTATTGTCAATGCGATAATTTGTGAAATTATATAGATTACTTTTAGAATAATTGATTAATATAGATTATTTTTAGATTTTTAGATTATTTTTAGATATTTTTTTTATATTATTATTTTTAGATATTTTTTTAGACATAGATTATTTTTAGATTTTTAGATTTTAGATTTAATTATATAGATTATTTTTAGAATATTTTTAGATATTATTATAGATTAATTTTGATTGTAAATGTTGTAAAATTTTGTTTAGCTAGAAATTGTTTATCTTTAACCTAGAAAATTTGCAATTAAATGTTCAACCTTAATAATAACACACCTTATAATTAATGTGCATATATACCTACATATTCTAGCAATAAATTTTGATAATTTTATCTGCTAAGTGTAGGAACTCCTATCAACTTGTTTTTGTTTTAATGTATTATTTTTAAACGTCTGGTATCCAAATCCAGGTCTTTTTCCTATCAATACATAATAGCCATAAATAAGTTCCTGTGCATACGATATGTTTATTGGTCTTGGGCGGTCAGCTGTCTGTTTTGTAGCCCAGCCCACCTTTCGGCTATTTCGTGAATTGAATAGAAAATACCGGGTAAGCAGTACCGGATGACTATTGAATTGGGTACTTACTACCTAGATATCGTACCTGCGCTACCTAACAGTCCTTACGTGTCTGGCGCCTGCTTTATCAGCGATTATTCTTGGGATCCGTGACTTTGGGGATTCGAGATAAGATTTTTTGTACAGAATTAGCAATGACAAGTATGTAACAGTCGTCTCTATTGAAGTTCGATAGAGGTGGCGAACTTCAATAGAGACGACTTCGAGTCGAACTTCAATAACGACGGTTATAAACTCTCTTCTACGTGGAACCCTCTTCTTAAAATGTTCCCGCCGCCGAACGCCGAACGCGACAGGATACAGTGTTGTGTGCAAGACGGATTTTCGAAATTCGCGCGCTCCGAGTCCGCCTCCCCCCCCCCCCCCCCCCACCGTTATAACCTACGCAGTGGCGGTAGCAGTATGCGACCTACCAGCAAAACAAGGGATTTTGTCTTTCAGTCTACCCTGGACAACGGCAGTTGCAACGTCACCGAACCCTCGGGTGCTATAAATTCCACTTAACGTTCTCTCCCTCATCGCTGCAGAAGCTGATACAGTTCCTAAACATTCCACTGGTATTTATACTCGGCCCAGTATTTGCCTCGTGGTAGAGCACAATGACTTAAAGACCACCACTATATTTGCCACTTTTAGCTCACTGCCTTGCAGAGCTGTCGTCAGGATTACAAACTGGGCGGCATGTCCCTACAATATATTTTAGCCTTTATACTATTTACGGTAACGGCCCACTTTAAATGTCTAAAAATGTCTTTTTATGACAGCAGTATCCAGGCGGTCACCCTTCAAGAACTGATTACGCCCGACGATGATCTGAAAGAAAACAGTGTTTCAACGCGGCTAAGGACGTTACAGACTAGTTACGGAAATTTACCAAGGGTAATATTGACCTTGGTAAAATTTTCCGAGAATTTTACCAATTTGAACCTTGGTAAAATTTTCCGAGAATTTTACCAAGGTCCTCTATAAAGTGTTATTCTAGGGCGTCATTGCACTATCGAGCGCTTAATTTCGTCAAGATTATATGGATAATTTGATCTATCGACATCTATCGATAATTTAATAGTAGATATTAAAAAGCCAAAAATATAGAATTTTAAGGGAGGTGATTCTACCCCTTGCATTTAGGGAGGGGTGGTTGCCGCCTCTGCCCCCCCCCCCCGGTTTCAGTGTGTCTGCTCTTGCAAATAGGTCAGCTGTTGTGCTAGGCCTTGAATCTAGATCAGCTGTTTTGGCTGAAGCCAACCTTGAAAAGTTCACAATGTTCCAAAGACCATTAATGAGGCTCAATTCGCGTGAACATTTAGCTCACGCGAATCATGTTTATGTAAAATATACTTAAGAGCTGCCTGAATGGCAGCTCTTAAGTATATTTTACATAAACATATCTTTCCTAATTTAAATTGAAGAATAGGTACTTGATTGCCTTACCCGCTGGTGTGGGTAAGTTAACCGCAGCGGATGGAGATGACAATGGCTGGATCGATGATGCAACGAATTGTTTTTTATTCCAACATCGTGAAGGCCGAAGATTATGACGAGGTTTAGGTTTAATAATAATAAAACACTTTATTTTATGAAACAAATCCTAACTTAACCTAACGGGACAACATGTGTTGCGGTAAAAATAGGATATAACTATTATTAAAATCACTTATACAGGCAACTCGTATCAAATGTATCTAACATTAAAATCCGTCAGAAAATCAAGTATGTATAAATAATTAAAATAAAAAAGCTATAAACCTATAATAACGCAAGGGAAGGTGAAGGGGAGAGGACAAGAAAAATGTATAAACGGGTGTTAAAGTGTTTTGTGAGACTGCGTTTGAAGCAATACAAACTCGGTGCTGTCGTTACATGTGTGGGTTAAGCATTCCATGGAGACGGGCTCTCTTTACAGAGAAGGACTACCACTAGAAATCACTACTGTGGCCAGGGATCGAGAGCAGTACATAATCTTCGGATCTCAGAGGGCGCCCGTGACTTAATAAAGCATTGAATTTACAGACTGCAAATTGGAACTGCATGGTAGTGTCAAACTGCTGGAAGGCGATGAAACAAAACGTCCTACATCCGATAGTATGTGTTTTGGATTTGGTTGATCGTAATTATCCACGGGTTTGACTTTTTATTCGTGTAGGGACGTCTATGGCCCCATGATTGATTAGGTTTGTTCGTGCTCAGCTCGAATACAGGGCAAGTGCGTCACTATTACCTAATTAAACAACCATAGTGCACATTGCACCATCCGCCAAACAACTGTTCATGGCGCACTCTCTCTCGTTCCGTCCCCTCTTATTAAAAGATCTCCCTTGACAAATGGTCGCGCTCCCACCCCTCGCGAAACCCTCCATGAATCCCAATTAGATGTTTCTATTACTTCCATCCCGCCGCCGCTCTTTATTATGTTGACATTTTGACGTTGCAGGTGTAGCGGTCGACGTCAGATCAACAGGGCGGCTACGGCACAGCGCGACACTGTCAAGAGGGTGTGTGTAAACTGTTAACAGTTCGCACTAGTAAGTTAGTGATTAGTTAGTTAGTTACTTGGTTAAATTCGTTAGTGAGTTAAGTTACTAGGTTACTAAGTTAAGTTAGTTCAGTGTGAACTAGCAATATCACAGTGAAAAAACCAGTTGAAATTGTCCAGTTGAAAATATATGTAGAGTTACAGATTCAAACCGAATATAGCAAAGGAAAATGTAGTCAACAACAATGTATATAGTTGTATGACATACAGAGAGTAGTGGACGAATTGCTTAAATAAAGGAGTGTAGTAATTTATTGTTGCCTTTATTGTTGCATTCGTTGTTTTCAACCATCCTCATAAGAGATAGCCGGGGATGACAAAGCTTTGGCTACGGCCATAAACTTGGTCATCCCGAAGCCTTATTTAGGTGATGACATTAGCAGATTAGTCAGGTGAGTCAGAGACCATTAGACTGATATTGTTTAAATGAAGTTCTTTTTGGGATTGGCCAACAAACTTAAATAAAAATCCGGTTTCTGATACATAGCCAACAGCCCTTTATATTCCATATGAAATGGATAATATTCCAGTCTCTTTACAATCCTGCAATATAGTCTCCTTGTTTTTCAGTGACTCCACCATTACCAACCATTCGACAAATAAAATGAGATGGTGTCTTAGATGGAGTAAAGCTTCAAAATTTTGGGACTCATTTAGAAGCAACTTGAAGCAAGACAACTACACTGAAGGATTGTAAAGAGATACCGTATAAAATAAACATAGAAGTAAGCAAAAAAATCGTGTGCTTTATTTATTCATAATATTTCCAACTTTTATACTTTAATTTAAATAATACTAAATAACAAAATACGGTTAATCGCAGCCAACTCTTTAGCAAAGACGTATTATATCAAACAGCACGAAGTTAATCTATGCGACCGCGCTTACAGACGCTTTATCGACGCGTGTCGTTAGTGTTTTCGCCGTTTTTCGCACATTTTCCGCACATATGCCATGTTTGCGGGGCAGATGGTCGCATTAGCAAACATTTGTACACCAAATGGCTGATGCCGATGCCGAATTAGTGGACCAATTTCATTACCTACTACCAGTGACGGCTGGCGAGTCTGATAGTTAGGAGGGCAACCATAAAATACGAACAATAAAAATATATTTTTACCTCCTTCTTTGGGTAACCCCCACATGCCGAATAAGGACAAACTTGAATTATGAGTTGTAAAGGTCCATCGCAGCCTATGAAAATGCTTTTTATGTGCGGTGTTTTATAAATATAATTTAATATCAAAATATATATATGCAAACGAATATTTTTAAAACAGCTGGTCTTCTAAGTTCGCGGTCGCGGCGCCTAAGGTCGCGCCTAAGGTTGCGGCGCCGTAAAAGCTTGTCTTGCACATAAAGTGCACATAAGCAACCTTAAATACTTGTGCAACAAAAATGCACTACAAAAATGAACTACATGCAAAATGCACTACAAAAATGTACTACGCAACAAAAGTGCAATACAAAATGCATCCTATGTTTTTCATTAAATCCTTTGATGGGTGTTTTGTACGGTGTTCGATGGGTGGATTTGATTGGTCAGTACTTGGATGGGTGACGACCTCAGTACTGCCACGTGATAGTGTAAAAGCTGGTCGGTAGTAAAATAGTTGTTCTTCGACATTGGGAGTTAATGGGCCCTTGCTGAGTTGGCCACGAAGACCCATTATGTTCAGGGTTGGTCACACTCACGGCTCAACACCTATCCGACGGCCTCCACGCGTGAAGTGCGAGCCTGGGTAGGACTCTGTCCTTATGGCTAGTTTCCCCTGGGAATCAACCTTCTGGCGCTCCTGGACGGTCTGAGCTCCGTGCGGCGTAAGCCAATCGACTGTGCACTCTGACTAACAGTCGGGGGAGTCTGGAAGCAGTACTGTTTCCTATACAGCGGGGGTGGTTGCGGACCTTACGGCGACTGCTCTTGAAACGACCATCGGCTACCCGATCCTGAGTGAAGAGCCGGGCAAAGGATGCCGTGGTCCGCGATAGATTCGGTATACACCGTTTCACCGCTTCGTAAGGGAGAGGACCGCGCAATCGACCTTGAACTCGCAACCAATCGAGAGACTGGAGTGATCTGGTCGCAATTGGAGGTAAGGGCGTGAGTGTAAGCCCGCTGGGTGACACTCCTGGCTATCTCGCGGTTAAGGCGTTGGCCACTTACGGGTTTGTGGCGGAGCTAGACGGTGGACTGTTTTGTCCAAGTCTTCTGCGCTCACTTCAGGGAGACAGAACGACTAATCGTTAAAACTTCCTGAGGTGACGGGCTCGCCCGTTGTAGTTGACAACTCTAGTTGTCCTTCGACATTAAATTGGACCGTTACTGCAAGAGGCACAAAAGATTTTTTAAAATATTTAAAAAATATCGGCCCACCTAGCAAGCCAATAGAACCCCTATTTCGTGAGCGCTTGTCGTAACTTGTATGAGAGGCGCTTGCATCCATTTGAGATTAAAAAATAGGCTTTCTAGCCTCTTTTTCAAAGCGGTCAGCGTAATATTATCGTGTGAAGGAATGTTTTTGAAATTATTTAAAGTCTGCAGTCGCGCTCTTCGACCGATTGAGTCTTATTTCGATTGTTTATTGAATAAATTATACTACATGCCCAAAAATAAAAAATATATAAATTATTTAACTCTTGGGCCATGGGACATAAGTTCATAAGAGTCCCATAAGTTCATAAGAGTCCCATAAGTTCAAAAATCATTTTATAAATTAACAAACACGAATAATGTATACATAAAGGTGGGTACTGACCAACGTTACGAGGTGTAATGTAACATTCGCATACGAGCATGTTCGCATCGAGCATGTTCGCTGTGTTCTAAAATCGGCGTAACATGCTCGTCAAAACTCTGTGCTCCGCTTTCGCCGCCAGTTCACTCAAGATGGCCGACAGTGAGGACGTGTTGGTATCTTTGATTCTACTTAATTATTGTTTCATCCAAATTAAGAAGAAGAAAAAACGTTACTGGACATCAAACTTATTTAAAAACAGAGGCGTATGTGGTGGTTTGTCATTGATAGCAATATTAAAAAACCAAATGATTACTGGACAGTATAAAAACTTTGTACGCATGTCTCCGATCGATTTTGAAGAACTCTTGAATTTAATTGGACCAAAAGTACTTAAAAAAGATACAAATTATAGAAAAGCAATCAGTGTCACGGAACGATTAGCACTAACGCTTCGTTTTTATGCTACAGGAGATTCCTATACTAGTATGCAATATCTTTTCAAGATATCAAAGCAACGAATAGGATTTATAGTGAAAGAGGTCAGCGAAGCCCTTATTGGAGCATTAAAAGAATATGTAAAGGTATGTACTGTTTTAATTATTTCAGAAAAAGTAGTCATTACACATCAAATTAATTAATTAAATCACCAAATTCTGATAGAAATTGTTCACTCATAGCTGGTGACCCATAGTCATTTTGATCGGACGTATTTGATGCAGGTGTTTCAGGGCTTTGCTGTGGCATCGATGAGGCTCTTGAAGTTGTTGGTCGTGTAGAGTATCCTTGTGAAGAATTGCAGATAGTCATGCCAACATAGTCATACTCACCGCGATCAGCACTAAACAATATATTTGATATGTAATGCTGCACATGCATTTTTGTTGACTTTGAATAAGATCTTAATTTATTTGCCAAATAAATACCATAGGCTTCACATTCGTCAAGTTTGTGCGAAGTTGACTCCGTTTGCTCGGTTTTCTTTTTTAAAATATCGAAAGTAGATGCCATTATCTCTTCCGGGGTTGGGGCTACTGCTTTCTTCCTTTTTGGAGGCCGAGGGCAATCATTGTCGCTTTTTTTGGCAGGCGGAGGGCAATCATTGTCGCTTTTGTTGGCAGGCGGAGGGCAATCATCAGGCGGTTGTTCTGAAGCACCTTCACGTTCACGTAGCTGAAAATAAATATAAATCGTTATTTCAGATGCCAGAAACACCGGAGCAATGGCTGGTTGTAGCAAATGACTATGATACTTTGTGGAATTTTCCACATTGCTTAGGCGCAATCGACGGTAAACATATTGTACTGCAGTCACCGATCAACAGTGGAAGTGAATTTTATAATTACAAGGGTTTCTTCAGCATCGTATTACTGGCAGTTGTTGACGCGAAATATAACTTTTTGTATGTAAACATTGGATGTCAAGGAAGAATATCTGATGGAGGGGTTTTCAACAACTGTGAATTAAACGAAAAACTAAAAAATAATGCACTAAACATCCCTCAACCCACTGCGCTGCCAGCAAGAACAGAAGAAATTCCATTTTACTTTGTTGGCGATGAAGCTTTTGCTCTTTCCGAAAATATGTTGAAAGTATATGCAGGATATCATGAACGTGGTTCTAAAGAAAGAATATATAACTACCGACTTTGCAGAGCTAGTAGAGTGGTGGAAAATGTGTTCGGTATATTATCTGCAGTGTTTAGAGTTTTGCGGAAACCAATGTTGTTAGAACCGAAAACCGCGACATCTGTGGTAACAGCAATAACATGCCTTCACAATTTTTTAAGGAAAGGTAATAATGCTCATGTATATACCCCTGCAGGTAGCTTTGACGAAGAATCGAACGGCCAGGTCATATTAGGAAACTGGAGAGAATGTAATAATGATATGACTAGTATGTTACCCTTGCAAATAAGACCGCGAAGGGCTACAAGATCTGCTCACAATATTCGTAATGAAGTTGCTGAATACTGCATTCAGCAAGGGTCTGTAAGCTGGCAAGAAAATTATGCTTAAAATGGACTTACAGTATCAGTTGTGGCACGAGGTGTATTTCTATCCAGTAGAAATATCATAGCTTTGTATGCAAACCAAGTACTATGGTACACTTCTTCTGCACCTGAAATTTAAGTTGAAATTAGCAATCGTAATCTATGCTAGCAAAATAATTGTAAAATTATATTTAAATATAAAACCAAATTGTATCTCTCACTTGTACCACCCGCACTAACCCGGGATTAACCGTTAATACAGAGTTAATATTGCAAAACGGTCACGCCACCAAAAAATCTTAATAAAACTTAATAAATAATTACATACCTTTTCCTGTACCAGTTGATTGTTTAATTTTTTGTTTTTCCCTCCTCAATGATGCCAGTAAACTTGTCATTTTCTTTTTACACGTTTCTCTTTCGCTGTCGAGTAACGAAGCCAATCTATCTCAAGCGTCTTCTTTCTTTAATTTGTTATAATGCTCTGGATGAGCTGGGTTCCACAACAATGATTCTTCTGTGTATTTTTCTATAAAATACAGAGTTTTTTCTTTGTTCCACTCCATGTTTCAAGTAATAAATGAAATAATTACGAGAGGAAAGACTCGCGCGCGACGTGCGACGCAGCGCGTGCGCTCGTGACGACTTGCAACAGCGTACTGACTGAACCGCGTAACAGTCAAAGGATTCGCCAAAAAACCGACAGGCGGGTGGAGCACTCAAAGCGAGCAACGAGCGGCTCGTTGCTCGCTGGTTTCCCCGTAACACGACGTACTGACTGCACGAATGCTCGCTGTGTAACATGTTACATTACACCTCGTAACGTTGGTCAGTACCCACCTTTATGTTTTCCTTGTTATTGAGATATAAAGATCGTAATATTGTCAAAAAAAATAATTATTGTCTGAAAATATATCGTACTTTTTTTTAAATATCTTTAAATTTATTATTTAAGTAAATTTTAAAAAATATTTATTGCAACTTTTATAATTTGTTTTTTTTTGTTCGTACTGACTGAAGTTAATAAACTAATATTTTTTATTTTAAAAAAATATATTTATAACTCTTATGGACCCATCTGTTTATAGAAAATCTAATGAAATAATTTTCACAAAACTTCACATTATGTTATTTACAGTTCAAATAAAATATCAAGTTTTGTGAAAATGAATTCAATAGATTTTACATAAATTGATGGGTCATATGTGCACCTGTGGTCCATAAGATGTGATCCATAGAGATAGAGCAACCATTTTTACAGCTTCGGAATCAGTGTGATTATAGTGAGGTGAATATATTGAGGTGATATTAGGCTCGATTGCGTTTCTTCGTGAACTAATATCGGAAATTAGCACGTGTGAACGAGGCAGGGCAATACGCTAGATCGGAATGTGAAATGAACGGTCGTCACTTTTTCGCATTGAAACTACCCACCAAAGATAAAGCATCTGAATCTAACACCACGAAATGTGTTCAAATTTATTCGGACGAGTATAAGTTCGACAGGTAGTTTTTATCGACGATCGTTCGTTTCATATTCCGCTCTAACGTATTGCTCTATCTCGTTCGCTTGAACTAATTTCAGTTTTAGTTCACAAATAAACGCAATCGGGCCCATTGACACATCTTTAATGTAGAAGAGTTTGCTAAACTGCATTATTTTGGAAACATTTTTCTTTTTAATTAAAAACGTAATCATTTTAAGATCATTGCTTATATTGTATTTTAAATGTATTGCGCTTCTTTTTTAGATAATCCTGTTGATTTTCAGACTTAGACTCCAATTTCCCACAAAAACCTCGTAGTTTTTTGTCGCCACTTTTTGCTTAATATATGAAAGCAAAATCAACGCTAAAGAGATTGCCGGCATGATGTCCATCCCTAGAGCAGTTACTATTATTTACAAATTATAAAGCGACAGTTGGTTTTAGAATAAAATTTGGGGTGAACTCGTCGCTAATATGCAACGCTTCGGGTGGGACTAGAATCTCCCGAGGGTAGAAACAACTGTTAGTGCCATGTGGAGTTTGCAAAGTGTGCATACATTATTGTTCACGGTATGTTCGCTCCCAAAATGACCAAATGTCACAATAAACTACGTAAAAACCATCGACAAAAGTTTTCAAATGTATTTTGCAAAAAAAAAATGCCATGTTGGCGTTTACCTGTTATTTGTCATTGAATATTTACCAAACTACTATGAATAGAAGATGAAAGCTGCTCTTCATTATTATGTCAAAAGCTTTAATCGATTGATTGAATTGTGGCTATAAAAAGTAGTATAAGGGAAAGACTAATAAAAATATTTGTTTTTCATTATATTTCTCTATTTCTCAAGTCCAGTAGCCTTGTCATGGCTATAATACCTATATGGCCTAAGTTGCATCAAGTGGGGGTAGTTAGTTAAGTTTTTTTTCTTGTATGGGATGTGTTTGGGATGCTAGATCCAAGTGTTTGGCCTCGGCAGCCCTCCGAAACACTTTTAAATATCTCAAAAACTGCTAAATTTTTGCACTGTTTTCGGTTTTTTCCCATATTGACCATAAAGGAGCACCTTTTCGGTAAAAAATGTTTTATGTATTTTCTAAGTACATAAAATTTTCTATAATTTGAGACCAAAATGGGCTTGGTCACCTTAATACATTCTGAGATACAGCTAATGAAATTTGGCAAAATCTTCAAACCTAAAAATTGTATGCTAATTTTCTTGTTCAATTGCCTTTATCGTATATTCATCATAGACAATTCCCTTTGTATCTTCAATTACATGTCTAATGAGAGTCAGTGAAGAAAAAAAAAATTCAAATTCACATTTTGAAGGAGGTTGGAGAAGGGGGAAAGGTGGGATGGTAAAATTGACCTTGAGCTCTGTTCCTATTTCTACTACTACTTTTGCTTCTACTACTCTAACTACTTGTTATTGTTATTTGTTGTATGGGGCTTTTCTAAGGTCTTTATGAGCCTTGTAACACTGCGACCATTGCTTATCTATTGTATTCGCTACCTACTTTATAGTTCTGCGCTAAGCCTCGTGTCATTCAAGAACTACAACAGTCTTTTGGCGCCAGATTGTTTTACCTCCTCAGGTTGGAGGTAATGACCACCCAAGTGGATGTATATTTTACGCATCAGCGGGCCACACTCGCACATGAGGTGCAGGGGGTTTACTCTGCCCCTTGACAGAACCTGCACATGTTTGTGTCTCGGAGCTTGAGGTTGTACATGTGTAGATTGTTCCTATTTAGCGATAAAGCCTCACGGGCCGTCTTAGAGTCGTAAGCCTTAATTAGCGCTTTGGATTGATTCAACCCTGGCGTGTTGTTCCAGTGGTTGACGGATTGTTCTAAACATATTTGTTTTAGCATTAGGTTTGCAAGGCTTTTTGGTACGCCACAGCAAGGTTCAGGGCCGTATAACGTTCCCTTTGCTCCCGTCATAACAAGTTCGTCGACATTTTCATTTCCCTCGATTCCTGCATGGCCTGCATCTTAGAATTAGGGTACCCTGTTCTTTTCGTCCAGGGAATTCAGTAGTGATGCGCAGTTTTGCACTAGCTTTGAATTAATAGTATTCTAGGCTAGTGCCATAAGAGCTGCCTTGCTATCCGAGTTGATATAGATACGGTGGTTGGCGTAGTTCTTATGGAGATTGATATCCACACTTTCAATAATGGCTCTAACTACTACTCTAACTACTATTTCTATTACTACTACTACTAACTACTTCACCAGCGAGCTTTCACTATTCCCGATGTGGAAATGACTGGAGGAAAGAGGAAATGAAGAAGGGACTATTCACTCAGAGGGAATGAAGAAGGGAAATTAATCCTCTTTCTATGCAGCATTCAAACCTGTCAATATTCATGATACAAGGAAAAAGTAAATTTGTGGTTATAGATGGTGGTCATCTCCTGCACAATGCGGTGTGGCCCAAGCGTTTGACCTCATAGCTGCCCGATATGTAAAATATTTCGAGACACGGTACGGTCAGAACCTAGCTGTAGTGTTCGATGGTTAGCCAACAGAGCCTGACAAAAGAGCATGAAGAGATCTGAACGTAATCGCCGAGCTCAGGCACATTCTTCTCCTGAGTTGATATTTGAGGAAACAACCACTCCTAATGTTTTCCAAGATTTTTTTTTATTCAATGATAAAAATAAATTAAGATTCATCCAACTACTCAGAGCGAAATTCGAAGCCAAAAACATTGAGGTTTTTCAGGCTGAAGATGATGCTGACACGCAAATCATCACTACAGGTATCGAAAAGGCCTCTGATTTTCAGATCTTGGTTATCGCAGCAGAGGACGTAGACTTTTAGTGATCCTCACCAGTCTCAGATGTCCCACAAAAGGTTCCATATACGTTCAGAAGTGTGGAAGAGGCAAACTAGCAGATGTCTTTTACTCAACCGCCTCCACATCTACAGAGATTCAGCTCATTACTTTCACTAATGCCTTCAGCGGCTGTTATTCCACCTCGTGCTTCTTCGGCCACGGAAAACTCAAGTTGCTACAAATACTACAGATGCATGTAGACCTTAAAGAAAAGGCTGCGGGTTTTTTTCTAATCCAGCTGCGACACCTGCGTAAGTAGCTGAAGCCGGAGAAAAAATCGTCATTTAACTGTATGGTAGAGAAAGGTCCAGTTAAACCCTAAACGGTCTGCAATGCACGCTCTTCACAAATGCTGCAGTCAAGAGTAGTTTTAACCTTGCCAGACTTCCTCCCATGCGAGATGCTGTAAAGCTACATTTATTTTGCACATACTACCTAGCGCAGCAGTGGATGGGCTGCAAAAAGAATCCGATCGAATGCAGATGGGTTGCTACAGCCCGAGCCCTTTCTTCAAACATGATGTCGAGGGAAGGACCCCTCAAACCTGCTGAACATGATTTTCTGCAGTTGCAAGATGGGACGCAGGAATGCTTGGAGCTGCAGGAAAGCGAGTTTGAAATGTGCCTTTGTCTGTGGGACCTGCACTGGCCAGTCATGCAAAAACCTACCGGGAATGAAGATAGACGTGGACGACAACGCCCTCGACTTAGACGACCTCGACGACGACGAGATGGATAGTGTAGGTACATACCTAGCTTCGTGAACCTAGCTTCTTGGGTTGATATTATTACTAGGTATGATATAATCAAATTCAAAGCCGGAACTGTCGGAATTGCAGCTAAAGGACGGATTAGGTGAATAAGGAATCTACCCTGAGCATCATTGATTGCACAAAGGTATTATGTACAGCGTATTGGTACATTTCATTTCGTCCGACATGCCACCGATGGCATTCCAACGAGTCTCGCGCGCAGATCGGAATGCCATTATTGCATTCCTGCCTGTGAGGCGGAGCAATGGCACCGCTGCTCGCGGCATTGCAACGTCGACATTCCTAAATTAATTAAATTGCGCTAAAGGGATGAATAAAAGTCCTCCCCTAGCGCCGGTTTAGAGATCCCTACGGCCGCGCCCGCGCCGTCAGATCACAAAATCTTTTTGGGCCTTGCAGTGCCGATTCGCGGCTCCAATTAAGGTGGACAGACTGAGCCCACGTACGCAACGTATTGTGACTTCTGGACCCTTGAATTATCACGAAAACAGATGACTTCGAAACATAAGCTGTCACACGCGTCGCATGCATGATGCAACGTCGACCTGTGATCTCCATCGGCATGGGAAGGTGGAGGGGATCAGGCACGTATCCAGACTTCAGTTTCGAAGGGGGGGGGGGGGGGGAGGGGGATACTTGCCTCACACTAGGTACATAAGTCGCAGATTCTCCCTGATTCTCAATTTTTTACTCAAAAATTTCGGAGGGGGGCGCGTCCCCTATGTCATCGTCGTCGTCCCCACCCTGGATACGTCCTTGGAGAGGATGACGCTGTCTCATACGTAAGATCAGTGTTTTTCTAGAACTTACTTTTGCAACGTGCCAGACACATAGAACGTCGGTGCATGCGAAAACATGCGGAAGTACAGAAAGATTCGTCCTTCATATTCCAATGTTTGTGTTAATGTATGGTACTTATTTTCCAAACTTTTCTCTTTGTCTATTTATGTTATGAATCCAATGTTTCCTTTTCTAAACTTTTTTTGATTTTATGGTGCGGATTATTTCATTCATTTTAAAATAACAACTGAGTTGTTATTTTAAATCGTTGCTATCGTTCTCACTCTCAGAATCATAAATACATTGTACAGCGGTTGTACATAATAAAAGTGCACCTTTTGAAAACTGACGCAGCTTTTGATGCCATGTAGCCTGTAGGTATACATGGCACATGTGGGACAAGTGTGCACACTATCACCAGGGTGGGAGCGTTGTGTCTCGTTTAAGTTGCTTACGTGGGACAAGTATATAGCTACCCTTATTCCCTTTGGCTCCAATGAAGACTGTATCGATTGACTCGTCAGCTGACCGAAAAAAATACATCATCTCCCTTTTAATATATTGTTTAAAACTTGTAATGAACCAAAATTTATTAGACAGGACTCTGTGCCCAGCAACGTAACCTGACAATACGAGACGTTCATCTTTAGGTAAATCACAAGGGGCCTATTCTCGAAAAACCTATGCTTGCTATACGCTTTGGCAAATGTTGAGCCACATCGTTAAGGTGGAAAAGGTGGATTCGGCGGCACCGGACTGGCCAGGACGGCTAGTCGGCAATCGCCGAGGGCTACCGACTAAGGCCCCAAATAAAAGTGGTTTATATTTTTTATTACTCAGATATTTTTTAGCTATGACAAATTTTGTTCAGTCAATGGCCCGAATTTGGAAACCATTTAATATCTATCGTTTTACTAGAATGTCCTGTTCCAAAATATTTGCAAAGTAAATCCATTAACTATTCTACCGCCTGGAACTCGGTACAGACTCTGCTTCAACAAGTATGCGATGAACGGATTGATAAAGGACGGATTGATTCAAAACCAAAATGTTATTCAAATGTAGTTAATAACTCTTATATTGAGAATAAAAATGGAAGAAAACAAAAAAACCAAGCTGAATGAAGATGAAGAAAACTGTTAAGAGGACGATTTAGAATCTGAATCGGAAAAATAAAATTATTTATGGCTTTTATCCGACAAGAAACAATGTTTTCAGTTTTTATCATGCTCATTTACTGTCGTTTTTAAACCCTCACAATCTGGACCGTTTACCAACCTGTACAATTTATATTTTATTACTAATTACCTATACTTTGTACACAAGTCACTAGTGAAATGGTGTTTTGACATAGTTAAAAATACGCTTAGATCTTTTGATTAATCTCCTTTTATTAATGTGGTAAGACTTATTTAATAACTTGGATAAAAATGTAATTGTAAATGAAGTAGCCAGGACTAGTGAAGAACTGGCCAAAAATATCAAATGTGTACATACTAGTTCAGATATAATAAAAATAATATTATATGTATTATAAACGTAAGTAAACTAAAACGTCGTCGACAACGCAGTACCTCGTAACTACAGTTTTGGGCTAAAACCACTTTTTGATAGCATATTGTGTAGTTTTTATACGCTATCTGATGGTTGAACAACAAACCACATGCAACGCGCATATCGATCGGTAAAAGCATAAATTCATTACCTCGTACCTTTGACATGGCCTATGAGTGCATTACCTCGTATTATCAGTTTGAAAGTACCTACTGGATGACGATTATATTTTTTCATTGCGAGGTTTTATTTAGTTTTAGTCATTAGACATTATCAGTAGGAATTTAAAACTGCGTAATAGCATTTGCTTATTTGAAAAATAAACAGAACGTATCATAAATCAACCAAATTTGATAAACTAAGCGATATATTCACGACCATTTTTATAAGAGGCCCTGCATCAAATACTTACCCTTTCACGGCACTTACAAGGTATTGAATTATGTTTTTAAACTTCTAGGTCCTTATATTTCTTTTGAAAGACTGAAGACTATGGTCTATAGACCTACCTAATATGATCTTAAAAATCCAATGACCACAATTTGTTAAGAGAAGCTATTGAAATTGCGGATATTTCATTTCTCAATGACATTACACCTTCCACAAACATGATGTTTGATTGTGATAATATTTTATATACGTCACAAGAGGAGTCAAACAATCAAGAAACTGTTCACCTCACTGAAGCAATAAATCACCAAATAAATCTTAGAGATAGCCGAAGAACACAATATTGTGAAATTTCACAAAAGTATTAAACATACAAACAAAAAAATAACGAGAGAGGATAATAAAAGTACACTTATAGATAAAAGAAGTAAGTAAGAAGACGTTGAGCTTATAGATAAAAGAAAAATAATAAAGGTCATAACAATAAAAAAAATAATAAAACAAAACAGATGGGTGGGAAAGAATACCTGTGTTTTAGAAAACCAAAAGACCATAAAATTACTTTTCGTAATATTCCTAAAATATAAGGAAAGCTAAAACTAGGTTGAAAGTGTAAAAAAAAGCTGACCTAAAAAGAAAATATTATTCAGTAACAGACGAAGTGCAGAGGGTTATATTTGAAGATCTCTGGAACAAATCAATCTGAGACCAAAAGAAAATATTTGTATGTAGTACAGTTTTTGTGAGAAAGTCTCAATGTAGAGCTGCTAAACACATAGGTGGGAAACATTACATTATAATTTAAATAATAATGATTTATTAATGACAGGAAACAAACATTCGTTTTTTTTTAATTCTCATAAACTTTTACTGAAATATAAATCAATTCCTTAAGCTAGTCGTCTGCGATCCTTTTGTAATCATTAAAATATGATCATTTATTAAATAATTTAAAATGATCCATCAAGGAGAATCAATTACAAACTGGAATTTAAATGAAAAACTTCAGCTATTACCTCCTACACCTACGATTAATTTGACTGAAATTTAAATTCACAAGTTGCATTCTATAATTATTACCTGTAACAAGAACCAAGGTAGCTGCCGGCAATAAGCTCGCCTTTTCTTAAGAATAAAGCGTTTTATTATATTAAAAGATTAATTCCAAATCATTACTGGAGTTTTCTATGACTAATATTTTCAGTTATTATAATTGTTTTGTTAGATTAATATTACTTTGCCTCTAATGTATAACTTAAATTACAAAAGTAAATATTGGTTCTTTGATTTTAAGAATGTGTACTTATATCATTGTTAAAAAATAATTATAAAATTTTGTCTTATTTTATTAGAATATCGTTAATATAAAAAATATATATTTTTAATATTTATATTTAAAAAGAATAACATGAAAATAAGAGCATTTCCTCTTAAAATGGGACTTAAAAAAGCAGGACCTCGTAACTACTCTGAGCAATGACTCTATTTATAGTTTTATATATAAAAAATAAAATAATGATTTAGTTTTAAATTTAGGAAAACAAAATTATATTTTTTAAAAAAATAGTAACATGTTTTTCGTCTTTCCTGAAGAAAATCGTCAAACGTAGTTACAAGGTCCTGCGTTGTCATCTCTTTTGAGAAAGGTCTCTAGGCAGTGGCATACATGGGTCAGAGTAGAACGGGTATTAGGATGCTAAATTTAGCTATGGCCCACGTAAACCAAATGGACCATGACCATAGACAAATTTGGCATGCTAAGTTTTTCAAGAACCAACCGCCAGGAGCAGGGGCGTAGCTACCGCCGTATCAATTATACAGGGCCCCCGGGCTACGGGGGCCCTTAACTTGCGTAAGCAAAATTTTTTTTATTTCAGAAATGACAAAAGACAAAAGTCAGACCTGTCACTATTGTCCATAGAGGCAGAAACTTTAGAAAAATTAAAGTCATAATCAGCTATAAATGATTTAATAAATCAGTTTGCCGAAAAAAAGGCAAGGAGTGTATATTTAATTTGAATTGTTTGTATAAATTTTGGAAAAAGTGACAGGATAGATAATCATGATGAATAAATATTTGTTTTAATTTTATGCAAACATTTTTTTTTTGTGAGAAATCTACCTTTTCAAGGGCCACCAAACAAATTTTTATACGGGGCCCCGCCAAGGGCGCTACGCCACTGGCCAGGAGTAGAGTAAGGTATACTTTAATAATATTGACCGTTCGGGCAGACCTTTAATGTTACCCGCGTCCTAAATAAATAAACCAAATTTGCAACCATATCTAGACTACAACGCTCATCTGCTGCAATCAGATGGAACCCGGTGCTATTGGAGGTCTCCTCCAGGTGAACAGCCATCGTTTGGTCGAACCCGCGAGTCACTACCATCTCCAAACTATGGTAATGGGAATCGACAGTGACACAAATTATCTACACCCAAACTCCCATCTTCGGAAATAATAAATCTTAATGTTTACCAAGCATTTAATGTATTTTCACACAATGAAACTTACATATTGAATGAATTGATTTGTAATACTAAAAATAATGAATACTAGTCATCGAAACATAAATAATCACATTCTGACAAAACACATGAGATTAACTTTGTACCTTCCAGTCAAACACCCTGATGGTAATGGGCCCGATTGCATTTCTTTGTGAACTAAAACTGAAATTAGTTCAAGCGAACGAGATACTAATTTCCGATTTTAGTTCACAAAGGAACGCAATCGAGCCCAATATTGACAATCTTATAAACTACACTGGTTTAGTCTTTAAATTCTCACGGCGATAAGCACAGGCTTAAAAAGCGTACCGCGTCCTGATATCTTCTAACTTTTTCGAAACCTCAGCGGGTGTTCTTTCCAAATCACTCGCTATGCTCTTCTGTTTGGCCGGATCCAGAGAGTTGAATTGTTCACAGAGGTCTCCGTCGATGACATTCTGAAAAGAAAAAAAGAGAATAAAAATTAAGTAATGTAAATAAGAGTTGAGTTGGCATGGAGCCCAGAATTAGAATGTCATGTGTATCTCAAATACTATGGAAATATGCATGAAAAGCGCATTTCCAACTCTCAGAGATCAAGCACAACATCTTACGAGTCGTCGATGACAAAACGTCAAGTCAGACAAGCAGATGAGAGTGCTCATTTTCTACCACACGTATAACGCTTGTGCGAACGTAAAAAGCAACACACCCGCTGACTACCATGTGGATATTGATTATCGCAGATACTTTGATTATTCAAAGGACTGAGTTAAAAATATATGATTTAGAAATGCAGCAGAACTTCAGAATATCCGACCTAATGTATAACATTATTTCTCGACTACAAAAAATTTGATAGTCGAGGAATTTACTATTGTCGATTTTTTAACAAACCCAGTAGCAAATTAGCAGTAGCTACTTTTGGTCAATTGAAGGGTTATTAGGAAGAATGGTCAATTCTTTCATGAACAATTATTTTTTTACAATGAGACTTTTTTAATAACACGTTAAGTAAAATGTATTTTTAATACATATTTTTTTCTCACTTGAACAAACCCTGGCTAAATATTCTAAATAAAAAAGGTCATATTTTAAGTCAGTAAATTTTTTAAATGGAACTGACAAAAAAATTTATACATTTATATTGTTATTTCTTCCCCATAACCCTTCGATGAACAGGGTGTTTCGCAAGATCCATAGGTTTGAAGCAACTATTTTAAGCTGGTTTCGAATTGAAACACAGTCCTTACAAGCTAGTGCTGAAAGCATGTTTATGGATACCACAGTCACAGATTTCTACCACACGAGATAAGATATTTTGATTAAGAGCGCCTCACAGATATCAAAAGTTCACAAAGTGGAAAAATTGACATCCGTTGACTGATATTACGTTAATTTATAACAATACGACAGTCCGCGCGCGAGCTCCGAAGAATCGGGAGCTGGCGAAGAGGGCGTATTTTGACGCCCCCGACCGTTGCTCCTCACTCCACACCCCGCGCTCTCCCAGTACTAGTACTGGGAGAGTGCGGGATATTAAGCGACGGTCGGGGGCAGCCTAATCTGAGAAACAAAGCTCTTAGAAACAAAGCTTTGATTTCACAAGTTCAAGCTTTGATTTCACAAGGAATAATTTCACTTATTTTAAAATACATTCAGATAAAATACACACCTTTACAGGATAATAGTAAGAACGGAAGGAGAGATGGTCCCGCCCGCAGAGTGGAGGATTTTCTGTCCGCATGTGCATCTCCAGATGCTGGAAGAAATGATGATCCTCACGGGACGAGAAAGGTAGCAGCACTCCGAGAGCACCGCTCAATGTTGCATATAAAAGTGCCTCAGAGCCGCCAGGAATCAGAGTGGCTCTTTGAAGAGATGTCACTGTTTCGCCGGCGTGGAAATTGGCCGCAACTTCGCATTTCTGCGATGCTCCATTCAACAAACCTGTATAAAAACATCACTTGATTTAATAAATATTGATATTATTATAGTTATATAGTTGTTTAAAAAGGTAGGACTTTCAGTTTCTTTAAGGTTAGACACATGGTTTGATTCATAAGTCTAGCATGTTATAAAATCATCATTAACCGCTGGGGTGCCGAACAGGATCGGTTTTTTGCGGTAGTTGAGATCCACATGTAGCCGTTTCGGCTGGCCTCCGTATATATTATATAAATATATAATATACATGACTAATAACATTAATTATTAAGATGGGTTCCCCCGGCCATGCAGGAATCGAGGGAAATGAAAAAGCTGACGAACTTGCTGGGACAGGAGCAAAGAGAACGTTATACGGCCCTCAACCTTGCTGTGGCGTACCAAAAAGCCTTGCAAACCTAATGCTCAAACAAATGTGTTTAGAACAATCCGTTAACCACTGGAACAACACTCTCCAGGGTTGAATCATTCCAAAGCGCTTATTAAGGCTTACGACCGTAAGACGGCCCGTGAGGCCCTATCGCTAAATAGGAACAATCTACGCATACTGGTGAGGGCGCTCACGGGGCATTGTGGCCTGAACAAACACATGTTCAACCTCAAGCTCAGAGACACAAAAATGTGCAGGTTCTGCCAAGGGGCAGAGGAAACTACCCCAGCACCTCATGTGCGAGTGTGGCCCGCTGATGCGTAAAAGATACACCCACTTGGGTGGTCACTACCTACACCCTGAGGAGGTAAAACAATCTGGCGCCAAAAGCCTGCTGCGGTTCTTAAATAACACGAGGCTTAGCGCAGAACTATAGTAGGTGGTGAACACAATATATCAGCAATGGTCGCAGTGTTACAAGGCTCATAAAGACCTTAGAAAAGCCCCACTCAACAAATAAAAAAATAAAAAAAACATTAATTATTAGGTAACAAGAAAGAATTTATAAAGATTCATAAGATATTGAAAGCATTTATATACAAAATTAAACAAGAAAGGTACAGCGCCATTTTTGCGTGCGAAGCCTGCTTTCTGAAAGCTTAAAGCGCAGTATTTGTGCTGTTTGTTTTTTATTTTATTTACCTCTGTCCCAAAGAGCTTTATTTCCAGTAGGGTCCTCGTCGATATCGTCACTGACTGAATGGGGTAACCGCAATATTGCTATATTTCCAAATTTATCCGCAGTGGCAATGGAATCATAGTCTAATACGCAAGAATTTGTAATCCATCTGTGAAATAAAGGTACAATCAGTGTCATGTCGCATCAAAGTAAAATTTACATCGCATAGGATGACCACAGATATAGGATTTCAAAATTTCCTAATAATTCCAGACTTCCAAAACTATGTCATTTTTCCCTGGTCATGTTGCAAGAAATTTACACTTCTAAACCTAATTCCTTCAATGTATTCTAGTCGTAAACAATATGTCCTATTTTAGCTTCCCTAGTAAGTTTTTCAATACCATCAGTCGAATTTTGTCATTTTTGGTATCTTTTGCAATTTTGATTTTGGGGCTAAAACAATACACAATCCTATTTATTATGAAAAATAAATTAGGGTTGCAGATCATAAAATTATACACCTGTTATAATCTAATCTTATCTAAGCTACCTACTAAAATTCAATTCAAAATGGAGCCAGTCAGGATAAACATAGAAAATACCAAACCTTAGCTATGATTATTTCGTAATATAATTCAACACAATTAATGCAAAGTATTGGCAGAAGTGACATAACTGAGTGATAGGGGGCTGAAATAGTTGCAAACACTGTCAAATTTGCATAAAGAGAGATCTTGCAAAATGGGGTATATTGCAAAAGTTCTTACATGTGCGATTTTCAATTTCGCATAATTGCTACTGTACATCGAGTTGTCACTTTAATAAAAAAAATTACCTTGGATTAGTGTCATCGGCGAATATAATGAGTTGGTTCTCTCGTTTCTTATATCTAACGCAGAAAACAGACTCTTGCACATCAGATACATAAATCCTGTTACCGATGGTCTTGACGTCGACAATTAAATTTGGAATGTGCCTGTTTTCACATTTGCGCAGCAACTTTCTCCTGGAATTAAATAAATGCATTAGATAGATATAAAAAATTAAAGATATTCACGACGTAAAATGCTTTACTACCTTCCCACATCGTATATCCTCAGCATTCTACCTATTCCGGCGAGTAGTCTTCCTTGGAATGGAGTGAGAGCAGTCGGACATTCATCTATGGGGGTTCTGTGTAGAAGCTCAAGTTTAGAAATTGCAGTAACCTGCGAATGCAAATATACATCTTATGAATGTTTTTTTTAAATGTTCAAATAATAATGAAGAGAGAAGCTTCAGCACTGCAGGGTTATCTTCAGTTACATCTGACATAGTGTGATTAAATTGTCATCATTAAAATGTAATTTTTACGGAGGAGTAATTTGTCAAAAAATCAATACTAACTTTATACAAATCGAGAAATCCGGATCGACAGACGCGCGGTGACAGGTTCATATCCACGGCCACGCCGACCACTATGTGGGTGACGGCCGCCTCGCCGTGGGCCGCCCAGCGCAGGGAGCAGGCGCTGACTATGGCCTCGTTCTGCGCCAGCGGGATGAGCTGCAAGGCCGTGCCTACGGATCCAGAAGAAGCACCGCACTCCAGTACGCGCAGTTGCGACGCCCACATTGCTGCATAAAAATAACAATTTAGATTTAGAAATGATAGGTCAGGAAGCAGCAAACCAGAAGGAATAACTATCGGATTGCAATTTGAAAACAAAAAAAAACAGCTCTACACACGTGGGCAATGTCTGCAATCTGAAATCATGAGGGCATTCTCATTTCACATTACGGCGGACCCTTATTTACACAGCATGTCTGAATTTCGTCCAAATCAAAAATGACAATAGTAGTAACTATTAATACGTGGGGCGTACGTACCACTAACATTACCAATATTGAAGAAGTAATTTGAATACACACTAATACGTACAATGTGATATGATGCTGTGCGACAATTAAAGCAACAAACCATTTTCTTTAAATAATTTTTTTTTAACCGATAGATGTGGAATTGATGTTTGGATCGCCATGGAGTCCAGAACACTCGGGATTTAATTTTGTTTTCAAGAATTAACGATAAACTAGGAGTTTTTCGACGGTTCACAAGCCCAGAGACGACAGGTGACTGCATTCCCAGGGGCCATCGAAGAAACCCTTTACAATGGCGAGAACACCAGAAGGGTCACTTTTTATCGGGCCGTGCAATACGGCTATTTCTATTATGACAGATCCAATGTCAAAGCTTTTAGCGATTTTTATTGTTTTGGAGATATGTTTTGAGATTTTGAACCATGATTTGTACTCAAAAACTGAGTAAGACCAATATAAAAAAAAACACGAGAAATACAAGCGAAACATGTTGCAATGCGTGCAACATGTTTTTGAAACATAACATGCCACGCAAATTTGGATTTTTGTTACAGGTATCAAATAATGCAAAAATACATTAATTTCCTTTGACAATACTTTGAAATAAAGCATTACAAACATCGTGACTGTTTCGATTTATCACACTCAGAAACTTTCAGTATGTCCTGGAAGTATATTCGTAGTCATGGAAACGATGGAGAATTATTAGAAAAACAAAAATCTTACCACTTCCAGCTTTAGGAGAGGAAAAAACATTCTCTGGTAATACATCTTGAATGAAGGCATCTGCCATTTCATTTGCCAATTGTTGCTCCTCAGGTCCACCCCCACTAGCCGCAGCTTCCCTCATCTCCTGGGCCATTTGTAATCTAGGAAGAAATACACAATTAGAAACAATTTGTCAATTAAGAAAATAAAAAAACGTTCATTAACCAGCGGCCATCGCACATGTACTTCGGAGCGCACATGGAAGTGACAATCTCTAATGCAACAACCAAACCCCCAAACCATGGCAACAAAACAAAGTACAATGTTGCAATTTATTTACAACTAACTCATACGCTTGCTCTATGTGCGCATTTTGGTGTGTAGTGTGGTCATTTTAAAAGTGTGCGCCGAAGTGCCAGTATGAAGGGCGTGTTACTCTGAACATGTAGGCTGAATTACATTGAGTCTTACGGGCATCAGTGCTGACACCGAGAACTGACTCACACTGTTTACAGTCGTGGTTATTTTTTCAGAGTACGCACATTATTATTGTCAATAGGGAAAATGACTTCTAAAAAACTGTAGAATTAGATAGGAATTTGAATTTTTCGTTGTAATAATTTGCTGTTATAAGAGTTGATGGAAATGTTAGAAGTATTGAAAAGAAATATCATTTTTGCTAGTTAAAATTTTCAACTCGATGCGACGTCACCCTACAATGCAGTGCCAGCGACTGACCAACTACTGACTTCGGCGTTAGGTCAGTACTGCTGGCGCGGGTGAAGGAAGGATCGGACTGACTTCAAAATATATAGTGGGAATATGGAAGTCAGCACTGACGCGACAACGCTGGACTGACTTAAAATAAATTTACACGATAGCAGTACCAGGTCAGCACTGAATGAATTCCAAGTCAGTAACACTTAATGTACAATCAGCATTAAGAATGTACACAGCATGGTTTTCCGCCGCCGTCACAGTCCAGGGACTACGGGACGGTGATGGAATATGCCGGGTAGCAGCCTGCACCGATAAATCGGGAGTCCGCTTTGCTCTACGACGTTGCGGGCTTACCACTGCATGGAAAGGCAGCTACGCACCGCCAGGATTCTGAAAGACCGCCCCGAAGGACAGTCTATGCAGAACTGACCCACGTCGAATTCAAACAAATTTAGTCTCGCAACTCACCTACGTTGCTTCTTTGTTTCCTCTGTGTATGCGTTGTGCTCAGTTTCGATAATTACTATATGCTGAGAGTCTAAGTTGATCAGAAACTTTCGTGGTGTATAATCCAGCGGCACCGATGTTTGATTGAAAACGGCTCCCAGCTTTTCCAAAGCGAGAATTCGCAGGGTATTCGTAGAAATTGCAACGATTCCTTCGGCGCACTGTTCTGTATATAAAAAAAAAATATAAATAGACTCATTATTAATTAGGAAAGCAAAATATCAAGTGTAATAATTTAAAAGACTTATTTTCAGTAATATCGAATAACGCAAATTGGGTTGTTGTAATCACAAAAACTCAGAGGTGTCCTTGTATCATCATGGAAGTCCACAAAATAAAAATATTAACAGATAGAAAGAAATATGTTACCTGAGCTGAATCCAGATGCATATTCAAGGCACTCGTAAGACAAAGGCGTCAAGTGGAATCGATTCTGATGATAGTAGCTGAGCCATGTCCTAGATGACACCGCTAAAACTGCCTCAGTGCCCTGAACGAGCACTCGGAAGAGTTTCACTGGACGCGAACCCAAATATCTGGGAAATTAAACAGTTATTATTATTACACGAGGATTAATCCTTTTCATTGCAGTATTTCGGTTTTTTGAAAGGATGTTCAAAGATTTCGGGGTTGCATTCCTAGCCAATGAAAGCCGGGCAACACGGGAATCTTTAGTTTTTATTTTCCTGTGAATATCGAGATCAAAGCGAATGAGAGAACACAATGTCCCAAATGTCACACAGGTTTTATACATATTTTCGCTGAGATGCAGCAACATTGTAATTGAAGTATCTTGAGAATTGACCCATAGCACAGTATAGAACAGTAGCTTCTCTTATAAGGCCGGAAAAAGTGATATTACGATTCCTAAAGGAAACCACAAATCGCAATACATCTTCGCCGTTTAGCGAAATACACAAGCTTTCATTTCAGCAATTTTTCATTTTAAACTCAGCATTTAATGTGGTTGTCAGATGTTCTTTATTTGAGTTAAGAGCCCTATCACATATTTTTTCCAGAAAGGCAAGAAAAGTGGATTTTTGGCGTTCTAATTCCAAGAAATGAAGAGATTTCTACAAACTTTAATTACTGAATTACCTGGACCATTTCTTGATGTTGACCATAGCGGCCTTTAATTTTAGATATAACGAATATTATTTACTTATTCAGCCCATTTTCCGAAAGTCGTTATTCGTAAAACGCTCGGAAGGCAAACTTTGAGCTCCTTAATACAGTAATATCACTACAACGAAAACCGTATACTATTTTTTTTTATGTCCGTCATGTATTCTTGTTGTACACTACGGCTTTATTTTTTCGTTTTTTGACCACATATCCAAGGTATACATTACTTACAATTACACAAAATTAAAAAAAAATCTTCCTGTATCATTCTAATTTTCTCAGAAATAAAATAAGATTCTTATATAATACTTATACTATATTAAAGTTCACTCTTTTAGCAATACGACATAATATAAATTATTGTCATTAGAAAGGAGAAAACACTGCAAAAAACAATTAGAAATTGTGTATATATTTGCTTGCGCAAGAGAAGAGCGCTCAGTGCCGCGGTTTTCTCCCAGGGTTGAATAGTTATTTATTTATTTATTTATCCTATCTTTTATAGTTACATCAAAAAAAAATGCGTTCATTTTTTCAACTCATTTTAAAAGAATACCTACGCTATTTTGTAATAAGGCTCTTAATAGATAGTGCAAACATATTTATGGGACCGACGACAATGCAGATGCTGAAATATGACAGGTAGGGCTGCTAATGTTGGAACTATTGTCACGCTCCAAAAAAGCACCATTTGTCTTTAAATATTGCATAATCACACTATTGATTTTTTTTAACGTAATTAGTATTCATTTTAATATTAATATATTATTTAAATATAATAATCAATATTAATTAAAAGCTTATTTATGCAAACAAACTTTTTCCATAAAGTGTGAAGCTGTGAAGTCAGTGATCACCATTAAAAAAAAAAAACCTTATATAAAAATAAAATATTGTAGTATTTTAGATTTGTAAATTGAAATTAGTCAACATTTCTTGCTAGTGATCATGACACAGCGCACAGCTGCTTACTGCAATTTTTGTATGCAGCTCGAACACTGATACGCTTTAAAAACTATATAATATATAAAATAATAAATAATTAAATCAGGAGTACAATATAATAATTATTAACAAAGTATTGAGGTTACAGGAATAGATACTGTCAGAAGGTTAAAACTAATAGATATTTCCATTCGGAAATTTTGATGTCTGTGATGCTTGCTTTTAAGCATCGCTGTGCTACTGTTCTATACTCTATATCATGCTGGTCAGGTTTGTTAGTACCTGGGCGAGCACGTGATAGATTAACAATATGTTTACCTTGTTCTCGTGTCAGCTAGATCACCAATGATTGGATCGAGAGTAGTTCGCAATAATACTCCATTTGTTAGACCAATGTTCAGATGCAATGGTGCTTTTGATCCACTCTCAAACGGTTGCTCCACAATACAAAGCGATTCGGCTCCGGCGGGTAGAGCCTGCATCGAACGAGGAGCTAAGCAATCCTGCAAAGCAGAAATACATTAGTAAAATAATGTCAATCAATTTGTCATAAAAATATACGATTTTATAAGTTCATTCATAAAGTAAAAAAAGGGTTTTGCGTCACAATATATCGGAAACACGGACCTGATTTATAATCATTATGATCAAAATTAAATAGAAACACCTAGCAATCAATGAATATTTATATACGAACCGCTGGATCGAGTGATATAATTCGGACGGTGTTATCGCCGAGCCCAACGGCCAAAAACCAAGCTCTCTGCTCTCCCTGTGGCACAGAACCCAAAGCCATACAGCAGACATCGGAAGAAAGCTTCTTTCGTTCAGTGTATTCATTCAACTGGCCAGTCTATAAACAAAAAAAAAGTGAGTCAAACCATGCCCAACTCGATGCATACAATTTTCTACATGCACACACATCTGCAAAAACATAAAAAAATGTTTTCTTTAACCAAAATGTTTTAAATACAAGTCACGCCTCTTACATTTAAGATGTGCAGTTTTAGATATACCGTGTTTTAAGATTAGTAAATACTAAGCTACACCGATCTTTTGTGTAGTTTATAGGGCCATTACAAATATTTCATACCGACGAGAGATGCATTATTTACTCAATGGCAGCCAGCACCACAAAAATATAACAATTAGCCCCTTGAGTATGATACGACCAAATCTGGTTCTGAAACAATTATCCGTTGAGTATGATACGACCAGATCTGGTTCCGCGTTTTTTTCACTTCTTTGACGTTCTCATATTTATTCATAATTATCTAATTGTTTTACAAAATGATATTTCAATATTCTATATTCGAAATTTCAATGCAATCATTGTGCAGTTGTTCTTTTTATGATTGGTGTAGTAGTTTCGTAGTTATAGTACTTTAAGGTCGATGTCGCCGAAAATCCTGCAAAAGAGACAGATGCATCCATGAAAATACCCATTTACTCCAAGGGTTAGGATCCAACCATTACATGCACATTGCAAAATAGTAAAAATTGCAAAATAAAATTAAAAAAAAAAAAAAACTAAATGTTTTTATTTATAGATTACTTTTATGTTGTCCAATGTGCATATTAAATAGCAAAAAAATGTTAAATTACAATATTTTTTTAAAGTAAACAGCACAGAGATGTTTATTTCGACAGCGGTAAGAGATATCAAATCCTTAAGGGGTGAGTATCCATTATGTTCGCGCATCAACTCTTGCTCCGCGCATCTGCAACTGCTCGTTGCACGCTTCGTACGTATCGCGCATCACGTTCGGAGTTCAGTAAATGCGAATTCATCGCAATGGAGTGGGTCGAAGAGAAATGTCTAGCTCTAATCGAGGCGTACAAAAATTATAGTGCTGTGGGATCCGAGGATGAGAAATTTAAAAATAAATTCTGGCGATGACATGTTTGCTCAATGTTCGAATGAAAACTGCGGAGCACTCGTTCTTGAGTTGATGCACGCACCGTCTCGCAAATTGTGAATTTAGCAGATATGTCCGCCCCTCTGGTTTGAGACCGTTCATAATCTATCTACATAGTAACTAAATGTTTGAAAGTTTCGGGGTTGTATACCGAGCCAATAAAAGCTGGACAACACGGGAACCTTCAGTTTCAATTTTCCTGCGTATATCGAGATCAAAGCTACTAATAGTTCCATGTCCCAAATGTCTCACAGGTTAAATTGCAATATACTATAGAAGAATTCTCACCGGATCCATTTCGAAGTAGACAAGCTCCCCTCCGGTGAGTGCGATGACCACTTGTCTCTGGTTGACGGCGCATTTGACTATGGTCTTCTTGCCGGGCGCCTTCCACTCGTTGACCCTCTTATCAGCTCTGATATGACGGATACCATCTGGATAGACTTGGACCAAGGCGTCATTTCCGAGCGCATGGCAGCTAAGTGTCGGAGTAGTTCCGAGGAAACCGGAGTCTGTCACTTCTTCGACTGTTTCACCGATGGACAGGACTAGAGTGGCGTTCACGAAAGATACGATAATGTAAGCGTCAAATTCCTCTGCAAAGAAGGATAATCTATATTTGATGGGTGACCAAATGATTTAACTCTAATGTACTTTTAATTTAGCTTGATAGGGATGTTATAATATTAGAAGTGTTTATACCCCTGTCATTTAGCACTTTTTTTTAAATTAGGGTTACTGAATGTACAAAAATGAACAAATTTTATTTATATCTAAAAGAAGTATCTAAACGAGACGAGATATCTGGAAAATATAATAGTTTTTCAAGGAACTGTCCGTGAATAAGAAAAACCAAAAAATTGTTTTTGTTTAATGTTTTAGAAGCTAAGACATTTTCTTTTTCAGGATAATCTTAGTTGAAAACAGAAAAAACTTATAAAAAAATAATACTTACTTTTTTGTGATTTAGGCTTTAGTTACTGAGAAAAAATATTTCATATCCTACAGTTAAAATAAAAATGGCTTTTCCCTGGTAACCACAAAACCTAAATTCAAAAAAGTTGTATATTATTTTGAAGTCAGTTTTTTTATGTAGAATAATAAATATCATGTAAAAAAACAAACTTCTAAAATTTATGTCTTCCAAAAACTGTCCATTTCTTGTTTAGTTTGATGTATAGAATCACCCATTGAAAAAAGTATTCTATATCCCAAACATCCTGTTAATCTATGTATTCATCATCATAATATCCTTTGCTACAACTCCAACAGCGGTCTGAATCTATATTTCTCATGAT
Source organism: Micropterix aruncella (assembly GCA_944548615.1). Classification (NCBI taxonomy): domain Eukaryota; kingdom Metazoa; phylum Arthropoda; class Insecta; order Lepidoptera; family Micropterigidae; genus Micropterix; species Micropterix aruncella. The sequence continues at coordinate 28,345,260 of OX155960.1, read as the reverse complement.
TTTGCACACATCAGCAGTGCTATTACAAACACTCTTGCGATTCGATTGCTCCTGTAATGACTGAATTCTGAACACTATCGTTTTTTGGTGGATGGATCGGAAAATAGGCAAACTTCTTACTACATGGTTACCTCATATTCTTGACATCGATTTGTATCGCACCTCGATTGCTAAATCTCAAGATTTTGGATATTATGTAAGTGAAAGTGGAATTGTCATCAATTAAAAGTTTAGGAGATTGGCATAAAAAAACCAGGAGAAGTAGCAAGTACTTAGTAGTACTATTGGAAAGTATGTTTTTAAAAGAATATCTCACCTTGTAAAGTTGTTTTGATATTCAGTGCATATTGTTACATTTGACAGATTACTAAAAGGAACGCACCTGCTTTAACCCCTCAAGCCCCGATTGGCCGATATCGGCCACCACACGATTTATTGTGACAGCCCCGTTTTAATTTTATTTTAATTTAATTTGTTTTATTTTACTATGTTTTATTATGTTAATGTGTTTTATTTTAATTATGGGTATAGTGGTTTGGCAGTAATTAATGTTTCGGTGAGACAGTGTCATAATTCAATTTTTTTACTAATTTTTACTAAAATTTTTTGGGACATCAACTTGTCAATCGGCTGAGGGGCCGAGGCCTGAAGGGTTAATCAATGGGTTCCTGTAGTCTATGATTTGAGTAACAAGAAAATGGTCATTTTATTTTGATACATTTCGATAGCTTTAGCGAGTATTCAGAATGCTGTTCAAAACAATTCTTACTTTTGACTTGTTAAAAACGCAACATGAAATGCAAGTGTTCTGTAAAGGCTGTAAGTCTGTTGTATTCCAGTTATCCACACTGATTACTTTCAAGCCACTCCTATTAAATGGTGCTATTTTTTGTAGCGAAAAGGCAGTTAAGAGTAAACTTGCTAAATTGCACGAAAACAACGCCTGATGATTCAATATCAATGGAAGATAGTGCCTATTTCGTAACCGGCAGTTCTCCAATTTTGTATTTCTCACTCATGCAATTTGTTAAAAAGTTAAAAATTAATTATGCTTCCAAGAATTGGTAATAAATATAGGAAAGCTTATTGAAGCTTATCCCTGCTTATTGAAATTAGTTTACTCTTCATAGGAGAGTTAACCTATGTTTATAGTTCAATGTTAGCTCAGCTACATTCCATTTTTATGATCAGGTATTTGAGGTAACTGAAGTTATCCTGTTTTTTTTTTTTAATCAGAATTTATCAATCCAGCGCTCAAGCATAATTTATAGGCACTTTGACTATTGCTCAATGTAATAAGAGTGCTAAAATATATACTTATAAATAAAAACTTAAAAATACCCTTTCAGCATTGCAATAATAAAGGATGTCCACAAATACAAGACGCTGGAATGCTGCAACACTGTCCCACATCTACCGATGACATCTTTAGTATTCCATAATGTCAAATTTAATCCTAAATTGTGAAGATCGGCTTTCCTCAGGACACTTACCTTTCGAAGATGTTCAGCAAAGACCCTTCATCCGGCTGCAACGTCTGTAAAGAAAAACCACTGGTGTTTGATAATCGTCATCGAACAACCAGGGTTTATTAGATCTTTTTCACAAAGGACGAGGCCGAGGCGGACAGTTCAGCATTCATAAAAAATTTGGATTTTTGCGTCACGATATATCGGTAACACGGACCTGTTTATAATCATTATGCTCGAATTGAAAGTTAATTTACCTTAGAATACAGAGCAATCTAGAAGTGAGTTTTTTAATTTTGGGCTAGCGTCATAGGAGAAAGCAAAATTTTTAGCTTCATGCAAAGGCTTCTGGATTTCTCTATATTCTAAAGTTGTTACGTGATTGAGATTTTACCGTCTTTGTTTCTCTTGACAGTCCAGACGGCGTTAGGGTTGCCGGGAAGCTCGCTCACCGCCATCTCGGCCACTTCTAAACCGTGTCGCAGCATGCGGAAGGTGGATCGGCCTCCTCTGCCGCAGGCCAGATATATCTGAGGGGTATCTTCTCCCGTTAAATCTGCCACTTGGCAAGCTGTAACAATGCAAACACTTTAGAGGCGAAGAGCTTGACAATCTTGGCCACAGCAAAGGTGCAGGGTGAGATAGAATATCCACACATGTTTATATTGTTTACTGCATATTGGACACAGGGCAGGTGCAGCATAGGAGGAATGTCTATTAAGTGATAGTCTATGCAGTTACCAGCATCCTGCGCTGACCGTGCTTCTACGAATTCTCCAATTCGACAAATTTGTTTCAAGACAAAAATCAGCAATGTATCAGTTTATTAAATTGTACTAATTAAGATTTAGTTTCTTCCCCGCTACAAATTTTATTAACATATTTTTATTATAAAAGGGAATTTAGCAATGCAACTAAAGCTATTCGATGTTTTAGTGTAGTAACCTGTACAAGAAAAACCTTTTTTAGGGTTATGCCTACTCTGCCTGTTCTGTGCCTGCCCTGTGTCCAATGTGTGCTGGTCATCATTCACTGTAAAATTTAATACTCAAGAGGGTGCATTCCTAAAAAGTTAAAAAAAACACCACCGCATTGAGTGCGGGAATGTACACAGCATGGTTTTCCGCCGCCGTCACAGTCCAGGGACTACGGGACGGTGATGGAATATGCCGGGTAGCAGCCTGCACCGATAAATCGGGAGTCCGCTTTGCTCTACGACGTTGCGGGCTTACCACTGCACGGAAAGGCAGCTACGCACCGCCAGGATTCTGAAAGACCGTCCCTAGGGACAGTCTTTGCAGAATTGACCTACGTCGAATAAAGAGTGGAAAAATAATGTATATCTTACCTAATATTGGTGAGAGAGAATCGAGCTCATCGACGAGTACGAGATTCCTCAGAGGGCGAGGCGCAAAGAAGAATGTATCGCCTTCTTCCAGGGGCATAGCCGAGCTGAACTCCGGTTCGTCATCCTCATCACCCAGATGGGCTATTTGATACAGGTAACTAAAACAAAAGTAGGAACAATTAACAACTACAAGATAACATTAGTATTCCTACTGTTACTCGTAACTATTCTTTTGAGTATTGAGTAGTGTGTGAAGTTTACATAAGCAACGACAGTGTTTAAAAAGTATGTGTATTATGCGCAATGTTTGTATAAGCCACACATTGATATGAAGTAATAACCAGGCTCAAGATACACTGGGAAGAACGTTCAAACCAGTAGTTGTGATTGATAACATGATATTGGTATGGAATCAAAGATTATTGCGGTTGTTTGACATTATAAATAAGATAAAAACGAATTAATCGCATGGAAGTTTGTAGCACCAGACGTTTTGGCAATGGGCTTGACATCTTTAAATGCCCACATTTCGCTTATTTATTGAGGCCGAATAAAAGTAATTTAATTTAGTTTCGGAATCAGCATGGTGAATAGGCATAGGTTCCGATTATACATAAATACCTGGATTTCTTAGGTTAAGGCCGGGAAGACACCTCAGATTTTTCTATACGATAGTCGGATCAAACTATCGGAAGGCGCTCTTGCCATACACTCGTTTGAATATTCAATACAAGTCCCGATCCGATAGTCCGTTTCGGACGTGTATTGAATGTTCAAACAAAAGATTTTTTGTATACGATAGTCCAATCCGATAATCTGATCCGACTATCGGAAGGCACTCTTACCGTACATTTGTTTGAACATTCAATATACACTCGGACAAGAATCAGATGTGTATTTCCGGCCTAAAACGTAGAAACGACAGGAGCAAAGGGAATCTCGCAGATAGCCGTAAAGTTCTTCCCGGAGCTCAAGCATGGCATATCCTCTTTTTAAAATATTTCAAAAAGTCTATCCTGGACAACGGCGATTGCGACATCGCCAAAATATTGGACGCTACAAACTTCACACGGTAAATTACTTTTATCTTATATATGATATTGAGTCCGATTGCGTTTCTTCATGATTTAAAATAACATCAAATTGGAAATTAAGTTCATACGACCTAGACAGGGTAAAGAATTAGAACAAAACATGAAATAAGCGTCTCATTCAAATAAAGTTATCTCCGATTTGACCTTAAGCGAAGAAATGGTATTGGACATAATAATGATTTAAAGAAATAGCATGTCAATTTCACCTGAAAGCTATCCACTCGTCTCGTAGATAGCTTATGGTTTAGAAATTCTGTTAATCTCGCATGTTTCGCACGGGTGCTAGAATAAGAAGCCTAAAACCCCTTTATGAAACGACACATGCTCTCTTATACTCTCGGAATAGGGCAAATATGACATTGTTTTATAATAAATATTGCAAACGATGAAACTTACTGGTTTCCAAATTCAGAAGCGACAAATAAGAAGCCAGTTTTCAAAACGCACATCGCCGACGCCACCGGAACGGTATCGAAATATTTCAATTTGATTTCCGTAACCGTGTCTTCGTCGATCTCGATCGTCACTTTGAAAATATCGCCCTGCGTAATTAATAATAAGATACGGTCAGCATTCGGCTGTCATTTGGAAAATAATGGAAAAAGTGTAATTTACCTGTTCCGTCTGGGCCAGGAAGAAGAACATAGACTTAGTCTTGTGCGCAGCGGAGCAAACGAAGATCATGCCCCTCTCGGGGTCGTCCAGGTCGTTGCGCCGGCGCGGGATGGGGCAGCGGATGTCGTGCTGGTCGCCCAGGTTCTTGTAGGTGAGGTAGTTCTCGGAGCAGATGAGCACCCCCGACGGGCCCTCGCTGCCGCCCGGCACCGCCACCAGGAAGTTGGCGTGCTCCTCCAGCGGCTCCGAGTACTTCCTCACCACGTGGTTGAGCCCGAGGTCCAGCTCGTAGAACGTCAGGGTTTGCTGGGTTTTCTGGGCCGCTTCACCTATGCAAACGACCCAATCGACGAGATGAGACGGCGCACGGCCGACGATACTTCTACACTAGATAATGTGAAATACCTTACCGGTCGGGTCCGAATCCGCTTCTTCGTAGTCTATTTCCAAGCAGGCAAACATGGGATTCTCGAAGCCTACATCCACGCCCACCATGTGGTATACTAGGGTGTTCGATTTGTGCGCTTCGAGCGGCGACGATATCGTAAGTCTCGCCTCCGCATCTCTGTTTAAAATGTAAACCAACTTTTGTTTCTCGATAGCGCCTGAAAAATGAAAGAAACAAATATTTTTTTAAAGAATCTGAAAAAATATGGGAGGACAAAATGATAAAATTATTGCTTTCAGATAAATTTAAATGTTGTAATCAAAATATTTCAGGTGAAACACGGAAAGAATCATCATGGTGATATAAAGAGCATTATTTACGAAGATTGGAAAATGATGGTTATTTAGGTCTCCGCTTGTTGCAAGCACCTCTCAATGTATATAAAAAACTACCTGTGCGACGACATCTTTCAAGCTACTGAAAATGCCGCTGCCGAGTCAGAGTTGTCCCCTCCCTGCAGGCCCTTTCGAGACTCACCTATGACAGGCAAACCCATCAGCCCTATCAAACGGAGGTTATAACGATATGTGATAGTTCTTTCAATCCGGAGTGAACGTAGACTTAGAGACAACGGTCCACTTTGACTGGATTTCTTTGTCCTTGGTTACGGTTACTGGTTACGGCTCCAAAGTCACTTGCGCGGCCTGTTTGTTCAACGGTAATTCAGTTTGAATTTATCACGGATCATAGCGTCCTCTGCCGTCGTTATCACTCAGGATCTGGTGGCCAACTGGTTGTTTCACGAGTGGTTGACAACGGATCAACATCCACCCCCGCTGCTTAGGAAACAGTATATTGTTCCCAGACTCCCCCAGTTATTTTTCAGAGTGCACAGTCGATTGTCTGATGCCGCACAAACTGCCCGGTAGCGCCCGAAGGTCATCCCCAGGGGATACTGATCCACTAGCCATAGCCTGGGACACAAGAGTCCTCACCGGGACAAACCCTCATCCGAAGAGACTACTGGATAGGAGTTGAGCTGAACTTTAGAGTTGAGTCGACTCTGGGTTATTTTTATATAGCCGTTACAATAATGCAAAAAAATGCCCGCGGGCAACGTAGCACACACTATAAAAATTGGCCGCTGTTAAAGTGTTAATACAAGTGGAGAATCAGTTAACCATCAAGCTAACAACATCACCAAGCAAATTGTCAAATGGCCATTGCAGCCATCAAAGATTGTAATTTATATATCACACTAGCGAGCTCTTTGAAAATTATACTTTTTTTTATCAAACAAGACTTACCAATCATCACAGCTCTTCCTTTCGGGTCAATTGCGAGATATTGTCCGGGTACAATCCGTCTGCAACCAGATTTCCCAAACGTTTCCTGGTGCACTTTTTCCAAAACATTCTTAGCGGGAATGTATTCAAGGATGACAATTCGACCGGCGTCTGATCCAACCACGATATAATCTAAAAAAAAAAACCAACCAATAAGAAAAAGATAGATAACTTCGCACATAATTCATGAAAAATAAAGTCGTTTTGTTTTGTACCAAACTACATTTCCATCTATGCGATTACGACAAACATGCACAGAGCGACGAGTTGGTCTAATTTACGCGTTTGAGTTTTATCATCTTACGTTTGCATACGGAAAGATGAAGCAAGAAACGCGAATTTCAATGGATTGAATATATGTATTATCGGAACCTTTTTTCAGTTATAAAAAAAAAGACTACTAGATTTAATCATTTTAATGCTAACAAATCTCTGGTGGCGATCTGCACATAATTTCCACAGTGCGCGGGTTCTGTACAACTGAGCAACAGTGGAAAAATCAATCCGGTTATGCACCACAGCTAATCTGCAGCAATCCACAGTATTTAAATCTGAACCGATTTTTTATCCCTAGTGCTTTATTGTGATTCTATCTATATGTCACAAATTCACCAAAAATAAAACTAACAAGGTATTTTACCGCAGTGCGCAGTTAGCCTTAAGCCGGCCACAAACAGCGGCGCACGATGATAAACGCCCACATTTCACACAGAAGCTAAGTGGCTGTATGTTGCGATGCGGCCACACACTGCTAGCTGAACTAGGCCACGCAAATGTCCATCATTTTGTTTCGACCGCCTTAGAGAGCGCATGCGACGGTTAGGGAACGGTTTATGGGGAGAAATGGGCGGAAGCAGGTAAGCGGGGAGGAAACATGGTTGCCGTGGCCACAAAACGTGTACACGGCTTTGCTTGAGCGGCGCATCCGCGGCAAGCGTCTGACGTCACATAGCCATGCCATACCTATCGTGCACGAGGCCCGCTATGTATGGCAGCTCGTTTTGAACAATGCTAAAACCACGTGTGAAACGTAGTTGTGCGCTGCAGTCTATGGCGGTCTTCAATCTACCGAAATGTAGGGGCTTGATACCGTTAAATGCCTACATACCTAGTTATTGTAGTTTCGGAATCAGCATGATGAATAGTCGAGTGATGTTAAAACATCAACAATGTAGAATAGGTTCCGATTATACATAAATACCTGAATTTCTTAGGTTAAGGCCGGGAATACATGTTAGATTTTTCTATACGATAGTCAGAACAGACTATCAGAAGGCGCTCTTGCCATAACTTGTTTGAATGTCCGATACGATAATTGGATCGGACATGTATTGAACGTTCAAACAAAAGATTTTTTGGAATTATTGCAGTATAGGTACCTTTCTCAGAAATCGAAAAAACAAAGAAATACTACTAGGTTAGATCATTGTAATGCTAAATGTGAAAGAAAAAAGCTTCGGACGCGTAAATTTTCAAAACCAAATTTACATACAAAAAAAAAAATTTTTGTTTTACCTCAGTTTTTAAGGTTGTTTTAAAAAAAACCTAACCTAACCTAACCTACCGCCAAATAGGTGTTTATGTATTATTTTTTAAAAAAACTACCGAAATGTATGGATTTGGCGCTTTTTTGAATGCCTATATCTCGCTTATTTATTGAGACCGAATAAATATTATTGCAGATTCGGAATCAGCGTGGTGAATATAGTCTGGTGACGTTAAAAAATCAACAATCTAGAAGAGGTACCTATACTGCAATAATACCAAAACCTAACCTAACCTAACCTACCGCCAAATAGGTGTTTATGTATTATTTTTTTTTAAAAACTACCGAAATGTATGGGTTTGGCGCTTTTTTGAATGCCTATATCTCGCTTATTTATTGAGACCGAATAAGTATTATTGCAGATTCGGAATCAGCGTGGTGAATATAGTCTGGTGACGTTAAAAAATCAACAATCTAGAAGAGGTACCTATACTGCAATAATACCGATTTTTTGTATACGATAGTCCGATCCAATAGTCTCATCAGACTATCGAAAGGCACTCATTTGTTTGAACCGGACAAAAATCGGACCTGTATTTACGGCCTAAAACGTAGATACGACAGGTGCAAAGGGAATCTCGCAGGTAACCGCAAAGTCCTTCCCGGGGCACACGCATGGCGTATCTTCGACAACAATTGAAAAACAGAACAGGAAACTAACCTTTCGTACCGCCCGTCAGGCGGAAAGCCATTAACGATCGTATAATGCCGAATATTTCAACTGTCATCAACGTGTGCACTTTTCCAGTGTTCGGATCCGGCCTCAAAAGCTCCAAACTTTTCCCACGTGATATTATAATTTCCTGAGTTTTCGTCCCGGAGAAATTGCCGTGGATGGCGTGTGTGATCCCCGTCGCGCGCTGCAGCGTCAAATTGTAAAGATGCATCCTGAACAGCGGCGCTCACGCCCTAAAAGGACACGCAAACACAATTTTACAGAATAGCACAAAAACGCGATGCCAGACACCGTCGCTGTTAGTATTTTGTAGGAAATTGTATACCAGGTGGCAGGCTAGAATAGTTATGCCACCAATGTTGCTTATAACCGATAATATAGCACGCATTTTACGACCAAAGGACAGATGTAAAACCGACCGATGGAGATACCACGTGCGAAAAATACACGCACAGCACGAAGCCGCAGCCACAAACACATAAAATTAAATAATTACCATATATTTACTAAATATGATCGGTGAGATATCCGTCGCTCAAGTAATATATCAACCAAAGCCGTACAGCGAACGCGACCGCCTCTGCCGGCGAGCCGGCGATAAAATGGCGGTGCGGAAACGGATGTTCTGTCGCTCGCGTCTAGCCATAGTGCTCTTTTGTCGACTGCACTTCGGGAAAAGAACTGCCGCGGAAACCGTCCCGGTATTTAAACTACACATGCAATAGCAACACTGAATATGCTTTTTATTAAAATATTCTATTCGTGTATGAATAACTGTTATCAAAATATTTAAAGTTATATTTATATCATTTCTGAGCCAAAATGGCGGCAAAATTAAAATCCTCCTCGGTGGTTCTCAAACTGCGGAACGCTTGTACCCGCCCGCGTACCATAGATATAGGGTTCTTTTTAATGGACGGGCATTTTTTTAGTGGAAGAATCAGTACAATGTAGTAAGCAAGTTTTGATATTTTTTTATGAAAAAAAAATTTTCAAACAAAAAAACATTTTTTTTTGTTTGAAAATTTGATGTAGTTGACTATAAAATAAAGGTTTGAGAAACGTTCGAGCGCGCTACGCCATCAAGCGGTAGGTAATATAGAGTAAATAAACAATATTAGCGACATTTTACATACCGCTAGATAGAGCATCGTGATCACAGCTTTTCTTTTAAAAAACAATTATAAATATATATATATATATATATATATATATATATATATATATATATATATATATATATATATATATATATATATATATATATATATATATATATATATATATATATATATATATATATATATATATATATATATATATATATATATATATATATATATATATATATATATATATATATATATATATATATATATATATATATATATATATATATATATATATATATATATATATATATATATATATATATATATATATATATATATATATATATATATATATATATATATATATATATATATATATATATATATATATATATATATATATATATATATATATATATATATATATATATATATATATATATACTTATATATATATATATATATATATATATATATATATATATATATATATATATATATATATATATATATATATATATATATATATATATATATATATATATATATATATATATATATATATATATATATATATATATATATATAATATATATATATATATTTTAGTTTAAAATCAAAAATTGCTTACATCGTTGTGCTGATTCCCCACCAAAAAATGGCCGTCCAGTAAAAACATTCTTTATATCACTGAATATCACACAAGTAAATATATTAGAAAGAATAAAAAACACGACTGCCGTTACAGAAAGTAAAGTAATGTATTTGTAATATTTTTATTACGGGTTTTTATGAAATATTTGTGGTCTATGTATTTATCCATATGGCATGTTTATTTCCGGAATGTACTCAATCAAACCTTTCATTTGGCACTAAACACGATATTTTTATGTTAATTTATTGACATTTGGGCATTTAGACAACTACTCACTTGATATTTGGACAGTTAGGGTATCCTATGACACTTGGGATGACATAACGATTCTAACAACACCACACACTTCTAAGTCGGTTCAAGCATTTAGAAGTTACGGTGGAATAAAGAAACGGAAAACATACATAGATGAACCCTAAACACATTACACTCCTTTTTTGTTGGGCCGTCATGTTAATAGATAAACTAGGTTTACACATACTGGATGTTAAACCAGCCATTTGAAAAAAAAATAAAAACATCCACGTAGATAATCTCGTATAATATTATAAAAAGCTTACAGTGACATAATATGGAATAAAAATGGTATCTAAAAGTGTAAAAATGTATTTAAGGTGATTCTAAAATCTAAATGTTTTTTCCCATACGTTTCAAATATGTAAATGCCGATGATTCGAAAAATGTTCAACGTCATGCATCAAATACTGCATTTATCTGCGAGAAAAACCACATTTATTACAGGATAGCGGAAAGCTAATTTTCGTAACTACCTAGTTTTTTTTCTAAACAACAACATACATACATTTTAAACATATGGGAGAAAATTAAGAAAATGGAACATTTCGAACAGCCTTATGTAAATTAGGTACTAAGGCATTTTTATTTCTAGGTTTTACGTATAATATGTTGGTATCACTAGAGTAGTTAAGTAGACTAGAATATCATGAAGTTGTCTGTTTTCTCTGTTTATAATTTTCGTCGTTTTTTAATACGGAGTGAGTTTTAATTAACCGGCATCCTTGAAGCGGGTAAATCAGTACGAGCATGTAAGCAACTTTAAAAAAAAATAGGAAATGAAAATATATTTATATATTTTTATTATTATTTTTTAATTTTTCTTTATTTGAAAAATAGTATAAAAAGCGCTTAGCACGATTCGCCATCTAGCGGTAGGTAAAATATCGCTAATATCGTTTATTAACAATATTTTACCTACCGATAGATGGCGCAACGTGGTCAAACGCTTGTTAAACTTATATTTAACAGTCAAGTTCTTCAAAATTTTGAATTAAAAAAAATCTAAAATATACATATTTTTTAATTATTTCTTTTTATTTTTCCCTTTTTTTTAAATTAAAGGTTGTTCAATTGCTCGTACTGATTTACCCTCTTGGAGGATGACGGTTAATAAAAACTCACCCCGTATATTTGTAGCTTACCAGGCACGTATCCAGACTTCAGTTTGGGGGGGTGGGTTTCATTAAAATAACGCGCCCTATACCCACCAAACTTGAATTTGCCTGTACAATAAAACAAAAAATACGCCGGATTTCGGGGGTTTAAATCCCAACTCGCCCCCCCCCCCCTTTGATACGAGCCGGACAGGTACGTAAGTCGCGGATTCTCCCTTGTTCTCAATTTTTCTCAACAACAAAAAAACACGGGGGGGGGTCCCCAATGCCCCACCCCCTCCCGATACGTCCTTGTAGCTTACGCATATAAACAAGTATGATACAAAAATAACTGTGCAGTTTTCGTTACGCTTGAGCAAATGTTGCACTTCGTTGCGCCGATAAAAAACTGATAAGCACTCAGAACTTGGAAAGCGGATAGCTGTACATAAAATGAACGAATGAAACGCTAATTTATTAGTGTACGATTGTACGAAGCGTGACGATCAAAGTTCAGAATCACTCTTTGCCCCAGATGGTTTACTCTTCGTCTTCTTCGGCTTCTGATTGACTGCGCTCTTACTCCTCGGCTTCTTCTTCGTCTTCTTCTTGATTCTTCTCTTCCCTCCTGCGTGATTGGCGTTCTGCTGCTGAGCCGGCTTCCTCTCGATCTGCGTGATCGTTCTTGCGAAGGCGTCGTAGTTATTGATCATGCACGCTTTCTCTGAAATGAAAAAAAAAAGCAGAGGTAACTAAAGAATCAGTTGTGTCATCTCAAAACTTTCCCGGCAAGAACCCAAATAGTGATTTCGACTGAATATGAATTTCATAAATAAAGTCAATGAGCGCTCTCTATCGGCCGGCGAACGAACCCGTTTGGGTTTCTTTACACAACGGCCTCGAGCGGCGCAGTTCGTTTCTCGGCTAGCCTCGGGCCGCTTGGCGTTAATATTTTATTAAAATGTATGGCGGAATTTAAATATGATTAGTGTAGCTTTTATATGAGATATTCCAATCAAAATTTTACAGTGTGATTATGTTCCAACAAGGCATCTGAGTACCAAATTTCAAGTCTTTAAGTCCATTATTTCGAGATTTTTATTTTATTTTATTTAGAGTAGGTATTACAAAATTTAACTAGTACATTTTACCATGTCACACTGTATGTAAATGAGGCAATAGCAGAAAACTGATTCTTATTGTGACTGAGACAAAGTTATGACCGAAAGTCGCCTAACTAGGCCTGAGCCTGTTCTAAGGCAGACTTGAGCAATTTTCTTTGTGCATTATGATTACTATTTATTAACAATGCATATATTTCTAGACACAATCAAATAAAACTAATTATTAAAATAGTCTACAAAAAATTAAATTAAAAATAGAAAATTCAAATCTTTTTAAAATAAAAATAAAATAAAATAAAACTAAATCTAATCCAAATAATAAATAAAACAAAATTAACATTAAAATAATCAGAATTAATAAAAATGCAAATTGATTGTCACTTTTTAAAATATCAATTGCTTAATAGAAATGAAAAATTTTAGAATGATACAATGTCGTATTTTTGTCAATTTATAAAAATGGAAAGTATCTCAATATTTAATGTTAAAATTATGTAAATTAAATTAAATTAAATTAAAACTAATTAAAGTAGTGCTAAATAATAATAATAATAATCATCAGAAATATAAATATATATACTTAAATCAAACAAATAATCGTAAAATATAATTAAAATGGAATTGTAATCAAATACGTAATTAAATTAAATGAAATAAAATAATATTAAATAATGAATAGGTACAAATTGTTGAAAAATTTAAATATCAAAAAAAAAACGTATGTTTAAATATTCTTATCGCAATTATCAACTAAATAATTATCTTTAATTCATTCTGAATGTGTTGGTTTTCCTCTTTTAAAAACCATGCTGTCAATAGTTTTTTTAAATGTTTCCCATTTTCTTCAGTTTTAATGTTTTCCGGAAGGGCGTTGAAAAATCTTGAGGCACAAATCGAAATCATCGTTGTCCAAACGTAGTTTTCATTTTGGGTATCATTACCTTCCCATTACAGGAGTTTCTAGTATTGATTATTTTTTGGGTAGCGATCAATTTTGTATTAAATTTTAAATATGATAATGCAGTTTTTAAATATAATTGTATAGTATCCAGAACCTCGTACTCCTGAAAAAGTGCCTTTGAAGGATATCGATACGGTTTCCGCGAAACAATTTTTAAAATGCATTTTTGTGCAACATTCAGGGGAGATATGATGGTTTGTGCGCATCCACCCCAGCCAATTATCCCATAACACAGAAGGCTTTGACAAAGAGCATAGTAAACGCTTTTTAGCGTTCTTGGACTAAAGACATTCCTCACCTCTTTACAGACATAAGCCAATTTTCTGATTTTGCAAGCTAGTAACTCGATGTGATCCTGCCACCTTAGACGATTATCTATAATTATTCCTAGGTATTTAATGGATTCTACTCTATCCAGCGACGGGCAACTGCAATGACTTTGATCATTGCAAGTATGTATTTTAATGATATGGTCCGATGACGGTTGGCCTCTCATATTGATACTAAAAGGAATTACTTTAGTTTTATCTATGTTAAGACTTAGTAAAGAATTATCCAGCCATTCCCTTACAATATTTAGTCCTTTATTAGCTTCACTAAAAGTATATTTCCAATTATGGCCTTCAAATAGAATTACTGTGTCATCTGCAAAGGATACTGTTTTACCGACAAGATCACACAGTTTATTCATATAAACTAGAAATAGAATAGGTCCAAGAACACTACCCTGTGGAACACCAAATGATATGGATTCTGGCTTACTGGTGACATTTTTTATCGATGTAATTTGTTTTCTGTCTGTTAGGTAACTTTCAAACCAGTTTAGCGTGATGGACTCACAACCAACATCTCTCAACCTCATAAGTAGCTTTTCATGCGATACCGTATCGAAAGCCTTTGCAAGGTCTAGGAACACAGCCAAGCATTTATTACCTTTGTCCAGGCTATCATATATTGCATCTGTCACCTTCGCAATTGCGTCTGTTGTGCCCATGCCCTCACGAAAACCAAATTGGTTTTTAGACAAAATCTCATTCTCTGCCAGATATTTTAAAAGTCTTCTTTTGACGATTTTTTCTATTATTTTAGAAAAATTGCTTAGCAGTGAGATTGGTCTATAATTTATAATTTCATCTTTATTTCCGCTTTTGAAAATGGGTATAATTTTTGAGCATTTTAGATTTGATGGAAAAATTCCTTCTTTAAAACTTGCATTGATTATATGCGCAATAGGCCCACATAGGATGTGTTTCGATGATTTGAAAATGTGTGCATTTAGATTATCAGTACCCGCAGAGGAATTATTTTTCAGAGATGATATTACATCCGCAACTTCTCTTGGCGTAGTCCTTCGTAAATACAAAGATACTGGTAGTCTATTTGTTGTAAGAGATGGACTTGTGCTCGCAGTCCCACACCTTTTCATTATATTTGTGGCCACATTTGAACCAACGCCAGCGAAATAATAATTTACATAGTCTGCTAGTCTTTGTGGAGTTTTATTAATATGACTAATGTGCCTCCTGGTGGACCGATTTCAACCACCGATTTTTGAACTTTTGCCATGACCAAATTATGCCTGCATAGCACATTTCAGGCGTTTGGGCGCTATCATGGAGGAATACTTACGGTAGTAAGGTTCCGGGTTCGATTCCCGTCCGGGTCACCATTTTCCCTTGGGATAAAATTAACGGAATTTCATTTCAATTCTGTTCTGTTCTGTCAAATACAATAACAAGACACACACTTACACACATGTTACATGCACACATACATATAAAACTTCATAGTAGGGCTGGTTGTAACGTATCCAGACTTCAGTTTCGGGGGGGGGCATTTATTGAAACAACGCGTGCGCCGGCACCCACCAAACCTGAATTTGCCCCTACAATGAAACGAAAATACACCAGATTTCGGGGGGTCAAATCCTAACTACCCCCCCCCCCTGGATGACGGAGAAAAAATCGGGGGGGGGGGGGGTACGCGTCCCCTATGCCCCCCCCCCCCCCCTCCTGGATATGTCCTTGGTTGTAAGATATTGTCTAATGGCAATAAACCCGCCCATTGTGAAATTTCGCAGTAAAGAGTAGAAACAAGCAAACACATGAACATACATAGAGCCAGACACGCATGTGTGTGGATGAAGGGAAAATATTTCCAGACGAAGACTCTATGAAGTCTTCAATTTAGAAATGCCCTTAATCGTCTTAACCAAAATAAATATTTCGGTCTTAAACAAGAAAAAAAATGCGCGTTCACAATACTTACCCTCCTGGTCAGTTGGTGAGCTGGAAAATTAAAATCTACTGTTTTTCAATAAAAGATTTAACTTACCATCGCAGAATTCTTCACCGCACTCGTTGCACATGTGTATGCGAGTTTCCAGAATACCAGCTCTGTTCTTCGCCATCCTGCACATTGATTTCATCAGCGCATCATTCTTATCCCGCATCTGTGATCTCAACTGCGACTTTCCTAATTCCACCAACCTGTTCAAAAAAACCAAACCTTGAAATAATCATTTTTAAGACACAAACAAATGGGAGGTTGCCGCAATATTTGGTTTATACTCCCACTGTGGGAGTATAAACCAGATATGCGGTTGGGTTGATCTGAGCAGCAATGAATATGTGGAGTGGATCAACACATGCGAACATCGTCGACTTCGTCACAGCAGTGTCGTCGACAGCGTCACAGCATCGTCAGCATCATTCACAGCAGTGTGAACGATGCTGCAAGAATCGTCTTCGGCTGCCTCAAACCTACTCCAGTCGAATAGCTTTATCGTTTCATCGGCATCGCTTCCCCTGCAATACGTAGTGGTGTCCGTGCTTTATTTATCGAAAGCTGTGCTTAATTGTGCTTAAGTATCGATCCGTGCTTAATTTACGCAAAAGCAAATTTGAAAAACGAGGAAAAGCACTCGAGTCTGCATGAGCATAACACGAAATAAAAATAATGTCCTAAATATTATACCGGGGGCTTGCGCGGGGTCAGGAAGTACAGTAATACACTTTTTGTTGGCGTCTACATACCTAGTGATATGCTCCGACATTTTTAGTACTGCATCTTGTGTTCCCATTTTGGATCTGAAGCCGTATTGGTTTTCGGATGACATGTGATTGGTTTCTAGGTGATTACAGAGTTGTGTAATTACTATTTTTTCCAAAATTTTTGCTAAAACATTAGGTACTGATATCGGTCGATAATTTGAGGGATCAAACTTCGGTCCATATCTGTCACCTGATACTTGATAAGAAATTTGTTTCGGTTGATTATGTTTAAAATAAATTGATAATATTATATTAATTAATTAAATTCACAATTTTATATGTGCATAGTAAGAAACCTTTTTAGGCTAGGTACTTAATTTATTGGTCAATTTAGTTATAGATTAATCTATATATTTATTTATTTTACTTATCTATAAACTGAAATATTTTCATTTTCTTTATTTAATATTAGTTCTTTATTTATATACACATTTATATATTTATATTCACCTTAAAATTTATAAGAATGAATGAACAATCGGAATGAATAAGAAAAAAAAGAAGTGAAGTCACTATGATTAAAGTGAAGTCTTAAATACTATCACCCCAGAACAGATATACAATCTAGTGGGGTGATAAAATCCACACAAATGTAATCTTATCTGCTTCGCAAAATCAATTGTATTGTATTGGATAATTTAAAAAAATAAAAAAATAAAATAAAATAAAATCCTGAAGTTCGACTTTCTTTATACCAGAAATCATTTTTATATTTCGGGATTAAATTTTTCAACTTGCTGCTATCAGAAATTAAAACACTTCAAAGGTTGCTTTGAGGGTTGCATAAAAAGAAACCTAGCCATGTAGGTATGCTCTCTATAATTTTAATGAATTAGACGTCTTAAGTTTAGACGTTAAGACGAAATAATGTCTTAAGTTTAAAAGATAATTTTACCACTTATCAAATCTATTTGTTTATTCTCGACTAAAATGTATTTTGTTCTGTATTTTGTTACATTATTTAGTGTTGATTTTCTTGTAAAACTTATTGCTTATTATTGATTATTTTTAATGTTTTGATTGACGATATTTAAAAACCTCTTGATAGATTATTTTTTAAAAAATGATGTATTTTTTTGTAATTTGAGTCTTTTTGATTTTTGTAAGTACCTAGATGTCGTAATAAAGTTGTGAATGCCTTCGAGCAAATGTAAAATGACGCATTCCACAGTATGTACTTTTTGGAATTAATAAAATATGACTATGACTATGTCCTGGCTGTATAATAACGCCTAAAGGTGATAGATGGCCCAAGACACCCACTGCACGGACAAGAACTACACCACAATCGCCTCAAATTGCGAAAGTTATTCGTGAGCCGCACACACCCCTTCCAAGCAATCAGTCAACGAACAGCATCGCTCAATGGAGGACATCACTTGGCGAGGACGTAATGAAAGATGACGCCAGGATGCTTTCTCCCCTATACCACGTGGCAAATCAACAGACTGAGGGTGAGCGTGACAAGATGCCGAGCGAATCTCGTTCGCTGAGCCCAACATGCAACTGTGGAACGCTACAGGATGAAGACCACCTCCGATCCTGCCCACAGCTGTCAACCTCCATCACACACTAGGACCTACAGGAAGCGAACTAAAAGCCCATCCAGGCCGCATATTTTTGAGAGACCTGTCCAAACCTGGCCCGGACACGTTAACCAACGAACGAGCAGCAATGTAGTATCTACCTGCTGAAATATTCCTCGTCCGACTTCAACTTGGGTCGGAGCGGCGTCAGCATTTTCCAATCTATCGCAACCGAGCACAGATCGTCCAACTTCAAGGATCTCATCTCGACGGGTATAGGATCTACGAATGCGAAGTGTTTCAGTTCAACCCCGCGAGTTCCTAATTTCTCATACATCTTTATTTCCTTTTTGGCCGTTCTGAACTTTTGATCTTCCGCTTTGTCTTTTATCTTGATATCATCTGCGCGCACCTGGAACATCGAAAATAGCTTAGTCATGCCTTTCATTACAGCGAACAGTACTGGTCTATTGTGGTGTACCTTGATTCTTATTTAACTAATTCTGCCTAACCTAAGACTTTCTAACGTTTTCAAAAGCCGACATTAGCGTTACCTTCTCTCCAAGGATTGCCTAAGATATAGTCAAAGAATGAGGAATTTTACATTACCTTTACTGGTCTGATCTTGAACTCCGGAACTTTCTCGATAATTCGTCTATATTCTTCCTGAGTGTTCGCTGTGGCTTTCGATAAATCAAGTACAGGAACATCTTCCTTCTTCTTGCCGAAAATATCGTCAAACTTGGAAGCCATTTTATCTCTTAGTGACCTAGTGCTTATAATAACTAAGAATGATTACGATACGAGTTGGTACAAAACAGTTGCTATGGTGATTGACTAGTATTGAACAAACGGGCAGTGTTATTACAGTACATATAGTATAAAAAAGTTACAGCTATTCCACGTCTAGGAGACAATTATTTCTATCTTGGGACCAAATCGATTGATGCCTTCTCAAGTTGTCTCTCATCGCCCGCATCTGGTTGAGCGACGGCGTATTTTCGACGTCGACGTCGTCTCCCAAGTCTTGCTTTCCCCTAGTTATTAAATTCATCCTATCCACCATTTTCTTTCGCACTTCTCCTCGGCATGGCTTCGGGAGGGATATATCGCTGCCTTCTTCGTTTTTATTATCGGACCACATCCTAGGATTGCCGTTCTTGTCATTTATAAACTTCTGCGAGAGCGTCAACCGATTTTTCGGCGACGGTTTTATAGATTCGAGTAAGAAACCCCTGCTTTCTGCGTCGTTTATTTCTTCTCCGACAGTAACTTTGCCATTTGCATTCATTTCTAATGTATTAATCGTTTCGACATTAATATTGCTCTTACCTAGGACGTCAGCGTTTTGTTTATTCCAGTGATTCTGACTCAGACTTCTCCTAAGTCCCGTTTTATTGTAATCATTCCTAGGCGGACTCGGAGATCGACTCTCGTCACTAGAATGAGAAGAGTAGTGCTTTTCTGGCAGCCTAGCCCGTTGGCGCAATTTTCTTTTCTGCGTGTAAAACAGATCTTTTTCGCTTTGCTTTTTATACTGAGTCGGCGGACGATTGACCCCCCATTTCGGGCGACTTTCCAATTCCTTTTTAAACTTTTCTTCGATCTGTAATTTCTTTTCTTTCTTGCACGGAGTGCTGCCGGATTTTTCTTCGGCCGTATCGACCTCTGGAGATGACTGATCTAATTTAGTATCCGTATATTTAGTGCAATACTTGTCGATTTTTTCTTTTTCTTCGATATCGGTTTGAGTGCTGGCGTCTCTGCAGGTCCTATATTTGCTGGGAGTCAGGACGCGGCTCTGTCTCTCTTCGCTAATGCTTTTTGGCTCCAAACTTACAAAAGGATTTATCACTAAAGGCTGAATGCTGAGCGGCTGCTGAAAGCATCCAAACGGCTGAGGTAAAATAAATGCGTATTGCAGATTATTGTTTGAATGAGGAAGCATTTCTGAATTCATCGGAATTTGGAGCATACTCATCGATCCGTCTGTCAAAGATGGATTTTGTAGAATCATATTGAAATTTGGCATCGACGTGCTCTTTACTGGCTCTTCTTGTGTTTTTAATCTCGGACTCTCACTTGTGAATAATTCTTCTTTCGCCGACACAGCATCGTCCGATAGATTAATTGAATTCGAACTTCTATGACTTTTCCTATCCACATCATCCAAGCGATATTCATCCGAATTGACCCTCATTCTATAAAGTCGGCGATTCTCTTTCTCTTCTTTAGCTTTCAACTCTGCTTGCTCGATAGCCTCTTTTAAAGCTTGATGCTTTTTCCTCTCGGTCTCTTTCTTCTCCTCAATCTTCCTCTTCTCTTCCTCCACCCTCTCCAGATCCTGCTGTCGCTCCCTCCGAATTCTCATCTCCTCATTCCTCTCTTCCCACAACCGCTTCTCTCGCTCCTCCCGCTTGCCTTTCTCTCGAACTTCGATCTGTTCCAATATTATATTTTGCACTTCCAACGCTTTCAACCTTCTCGCCTCCCGTTCGGCTTTCAGGTTTTCCTCTACGTGGACGTTCTGCCCTCGTATGAAGTTATTTCGAGCAGAGTCGCTGCCGGAATTCGAAGCCAAGTCGTTGAAACCGTCCCCCGTCAGGGTGCTCTGTTGGTCTATCATTAACACTTCGGAGAATCCGTTCTCCACCATGTTGAGTCCACGCTCGACCCAGGCTGGTTTAGTCTTGGACGGATTATGAACCTGAAAATAAATGTGTACATAATCAAATAAGAAATGTTACATACTTATGAATCAACGACATAATAGAAAAAAATCGTTTGTGTCACCCCAAGACTTTCTGACAAGCAGACAACCCCCCTCCCCACGCGCTAAGACCCCCCCCTCCACCTCGCCAGACCCCTCCTCAAACCCCCTCCGATAGTGCTATATTTCGAGATTGAAGTATGTCTAGAGCGCCCTCTGGTGGACCGATTTCGACTACAATATTTTCAACTCTTGCCATGACTTAATGATACCTGCATGCCAAATTTAAGCTCAATCGGATGTAGCGTTTATGCGCTATCGTGGAGGAAAACACACACACAAACACACAGAGACACAGACTCTCACAGCAGACTTCAGTCTGGAAATGGTTTTAATCGTCTCAAGGGGTGTCAAAATAGATATTTCCGTCTTCATCTCATTTTTTTTGCGCGTTCACAATACTTTTCCTAGTGCCGGGAAAGTAAAAATAAACCGAGACGTCGGAACCTTTTTTCATCTCAAGGCAGTTTAAAACAAGCTCTCAAACGGAATCCCCAAAAGTTAACCACTTTTAGAAATTTGTTTTTCTGCTTCGTAAGTCTTTTCCCTATTTTCTTAGTTTTATATTACTGTTTATGTGTATAGTTCAGTTCAGTTGATGAATTTCAGTATTTTTTATATCAAAAGTCATATTACATAGGAACAATCTAGCTCCGCCAACATGTCCGTAAGAAGCCGACGCCTTACCGCGAGGCACTGGAATGTGCACTCAGCGGGCCAACCTCACGCCCTTACTACCAGATTTGGCTTGATTTCTCCAACCGCCAGTCTGGTCACGGTTTCGAGGTTGCTTGCGCGGCCTCTGCATGACTTAAACGGTTATTCAGTTTGAATATATCGCGGACCCTTTGCCCGCCAAAATCACTGGAGATCGGGTGGCCAACGAATTGATTCGTGGATAGATGACGTCAGATCGACATCAACCCCCTGCTTTCATAGCAAACATACATGTCTCCAGACCCCCTTGGTTATTCGCCGGAGGGGCAGAGTGTCTAGGAAACCGGACATTGCACCAACCACCCATTTCTGACCGAGACGTTCCCCCGAATACGCCATTTTCTGATCCCAACCGCCTCCGACTACAGTATTCCAGGCGTATAGCAGAAACTGACAGCGGCCCTGACAGGTTAAGTCCCTCTTCGAGGAGGCTACCAGATAGGTGTTAAGCCGTTAGTTGGGCAGGCCAAATGACATAGTTTTTCAACACCAGTCGAGCTGCATGGAACCATTGCAGGCGAGAGTGATTGAACAAAGAACCTAGTAGATCCTCTGTTAGAGTAAGTTGGTCTGGAAATTGTGCTAAACCAGTCACAGTCCGGTAAAATGACCTTATAATCAAGGATTTGGCATTACGTTTTTACTTTTATAAGTTCTGTTTTGAGAATCAAATTAAATAATTAATATTTTACTGAAGATCCCATGGCTAGGGAAGCATATTTTTTAAAAATAATGTCCACCGCGTTAGTACTTGCTTTAAAATAATATAATAAGTATATTTACAAGTGACCGATATCAGACTGAAATCAAAGAAAGGGTCGACTGTCGAGAGAGAGTGAAGGACTGCTAAGAATCGCAAGCAGATCACTGCCCTTAGCCATATCTATCACCCAGGATAAAAGTAAGAGACGAAAAGTGGACACTTAGATGAATAGAAAACTACTTGCCGATGTCAAGCGAGTGCCAGTCTCCACATGTGAGCAGGAGAGGTAGGTTGGTAAAGGGACTCTCTAAGGGATTCGAAGCGATTTGTATGTCTCTCGCGTACCTACTTAGAAGACAGTCAAGTTTAAATTTCGTTTTTCTTTGTCATTCTTCATCTATTTTATTTATTTATTTATTTAAGAATTAATTACTATAAAACATTGATTTTGCTTACAAAAATAACAGGAACCGAATGGCAAATTTTTGTTTGATTCTGTCACCCGACTGGGACTATCCCGTTCTAGGGTGGACAGGACTATAATATTACAATCAGTTATGTACAAGTTTTAATAAAATGCTGATAACACTAAATTGCCCTAAAATGTGGTCCTCAAAAAAAATATTATAAAAAATATTAAAAGACAATAAATAAAATGCAATTTCATTATATAATCGGCAATAAATATAACATAACATTCGATTAAATAGAGAATGACAAAAAATAAAGAGAAAATAAAGTTATAAGTAGGAAAATAAAGAAAAAGTCAGAATTTAATATAAAATACCTAGTCAAGAAAAGTACAATTCATTGTCAAAATAATATATAACAACAAAGTCAATTAATTTTTGTAGTTAGTTCAATGTGAAAATATACTCAACATACATGTTTAAAAATATGTTAATAATTTGTGCACCTAAGTTTTATTAAACTATAATTTCTAACATTTGATGTATAGTGAGTCTGTCACGATTCTATAACCATTTCTTTATATTAATTTTGATTTCCCTAAATGTCAAATTCATTTTTATTTCCATATTGATCAGATTGTAAAATCTCGGCGTAATGAAGGAGTAATGTCTTTATCCAAATGATGTTTTCATCCTGGGTATTATTAAGCTATTTTATAAAACTTGTCTTGTTGGTCTTCGGTTCTGAATTCTGAATTATTCCTAAATTTGATTTATTCACCAAAAATAGCTTCAAGAGGGAAGTTTTTAGAAAAAGTTGCTTACAATCAAGGACTTTAGCTTCCTAAAAATTTCATTAGTGGGATTGCGATATGGTCTACGTAGAATAATTTTTAATATAATTACATCGTTATCATTATTGCGATTATGACACTATGCTACCTACAAGGGCCAATTAATTACATATTTTTCATTATAATTATAATTAAATTACATATTATTCACTAATGTGTCGATTTAATGCTTTGAATTTTGTTCAATAAAAATTGTTGCATGATTTTTCTTACCTAATAACTATGCTATACATATTCCACAATATGTAATGATCATCATCTTCATACATACAAATTTAGCCTGCGTTTGTGGCCGGGTTGCAAAACGCGAAAAGTAGTCGGTCGATTGACTTGAAATTTGGACACAACATTGCATTCGATTACGCGCGTGTTTTTAAATACATATTATATAGATGTGACAAGTGTGTCACACTTTTTATGAAAAACACGTTTGAAAAAAATAAGTAAAAAGAAATCCGACTCTCCGAAGATCCCAACTTGGACCGGCGCTCGAACTCCACGACTGGAGAGAGCGTCCCCGTCGACCGTAAATCGCGAATCGGACCGTAAATCCCGACTCGGACCGACACTCAACTCCCCGAATAGGAGTGAGCGTCTCGTCGACCGTAGTGTCCTTTAGTTGGACCGCGCTCAATACTGCACGGTG
The DNA here is from genome assembly GCA_944548615.1 of Micropterix aruncella. Classification (NCBI taxonomy): domain Eukaryota; kingdom Metazoa; phylum Arthropoda; class Insecta; order Lepidoptera; family Micropterigidae; genus Micropterix; species Micropterix aruncella. The sequence continues at coordinate 28,320,856 of OX155960.1, read as the reverse complement.
CAGTAGAGCCGCTCGCGACTGGCTTCCGGACTGCAAGGGCAGCGGAGCGGTTCCATGGTGCGGTCCTTGTAGTCGTAGGGATTCCTTCCTTCCTTCCTTCCTAGTCGGTTGACTGTTAGCTGTGGAACTGAGAGAGCGAGTGATTTGGTATGCTGTGATTCGTCCTCGAGTGGAGCGCTCTTGTGTCCACAAGGGATTTGACCCAACCCGCATTTTGCGGTCATTTGGGGCTTCTGATGTGTCCAGCCCACAGACTGGACATGCTTTTAATTTTTTGACTACCATTGTAGTCGGCTTCATTTTTTATTTATATATTTATTTTTTGTCCCTTGTCTTCTTCGTTTTGTCTTCTTATGCCCAGGTACATCCAGCTCAAGTACATCCAGCCCGCCCGCCGCACACGAGACGAGCGCACCCAGCCTTCCCGGCCTCCTCGACGTCGGCCGACCGCCCGCCGCGGCAGCATCAAACGGCCCTTTTGGGGCACACAAATTCTATGATTGCTTCTACATTTACATTTAATACATATGATTTACTTTATACGACATAAGTCTTCCCGCATCGGTGAAATCTTCAGTGGGCGTCGAATCTGTGCGTTTCCCATTCATTACATATGAGACTGAGCCATAGCGAAGCGTGACTGGGTTTAGCTAGTTATTGATTGATTAAATGGCAAATGATTGATTGATTAAATGACAGCGTTGATTGAATGCAACCTACCAACGTTTAATAACTGTAGAAAGGGTCGGAAAAAATACAGATGTGGAATAAAATATACAGATGTGGAATAAAAAATACAGATGTGGAAAAAATACAGAATGTGGAATAACCTACCTCCGGAATCGCATTTCAATTCTGTCGTTCGTATGCAAAAACAAGACATACAGTTACTCTCATGTTATAGACACAGTACACACACACACATACATACATATACATACTTCATATTAGTGTTTGTTGTAAGAAATTGTCGTACGATGATAAACCCGCCCATTAAAAAAATATCACAATAAAGAGTAGAAACAAACCTTAACCCTCTCCCTAGGCAACAGCCTGCAACGAGGAAGCAACCGCAAAGTGCAACAACTATATTTTTTTTAAATGTGCGTGTCAGCTCTGACCCGCAATCTGCATTGCAATCTGCTGTTATCTATCTGTCTCATTTCGCCATTCGACAAATGTATGGTTAGTATGGATTGGCTCGGAAGCTGGCAAATTTCTTCAAAGTTATGTTCTCCTGTTGGGTATTTCGAACTTTACTGACATTAAACGTAACGCATTCAATTTTATTACACATCAAGTTCCGCACCGGGCTTCTTCTTCTGGGGGATGAAATCGATTCCTAAGGAGTAAACTCCAAAAATAAATTTGTCTCCTACCTGTGGTAACCTTGCTGTTGGATCCTGAGGCTCCCACAGCTTTCCAACGGCTATTCCCTTATCTCCCCATTTCGGTCGACCTTCCTCCACTGAACTATTCGACTCTCCCGACCAGTTCTGCTGCCGCGTAGGAATTGTATCTACGACGCGTTGCCCGCTTCGGTAGCTATAAAAAACACACACTTCTTTAGTTCCCGAAAGCGAACCGCCAAATGCCTGAAATTGCGGCACGCAAGACTTAATGCTTGAATAATTAAAGGCAATTCCTAGTTTAGTTCAATCTACTATTAGTTCAGCCGTGACATTTGTTTAATTTAGTAGGTACGCGCCCGCAGGGTTTATTTTATACGGAAGCCGTCGCCGAAATTGTTATGAATAAATAATCGATTTGGGGGCACCTAAGGGCTTTGCCCTAGAACGAGTAAAAATAATTATACCTTGTCTAATCTCTCTTTAATCATCTACCCATATACTTATTTGACGACGAAAATGCAAAATTTCCAGAACACATCAGATGGAGCTATGGTCATTGCCAATACAATGCAATGAACTACTCCAGTAGATAGGCATTCCTACACTTGATTCTTTTTCTTCCTAGACCCTGTCTCATTTACTTGGGGTTGGCCTTCCTTGTCCTTCTCCTCGACTGAGCACGATCTTGTGCTGTGTCGGCATCAAGTTGAGCTTCTCTCAGGTCTTTTTCAACCGTCGTCAACCAGGTGGCGAGTGGTCTTCCAAGAGTACGTTTCGTCGTTGGCAGGTCTAGGGCAAGCTTTACCAAGTGATAATCTGCGCATCGCTGGACGTGACCGTACCACCGTAAGCGTCTTTCTTTGACTTTATCAATTATCGGAGCGACTTTAAAACTTCCCCTTTTAATTAATTTATTTATTTATTTTCAGGAAAACCAACAGCTAATTAGTACTAATTTAGTACAATTAAGTACTAATTTCGGATTTTGTCTAATAGTGTGACACCCGCTGACCAGCGTATCATGCGCATTTCTGTTGTACCTATGTAGTTTACTGATCCATACAAGACAGCGGGTTTATTGGCTGTCTTATACATTTGCCTTTTGATCTCAAGGGACATTTTTCTACACTTGGATGAGTCACAAAATTAAATGCTAATAATTTTATTATTCAAAACATAACTATCATGATAAATGTCTGGACTGTAAATTATATTCAGTATTACTATAATATAATACAATATCAAAATATGATAATATAATTTAAGTGAGAATAACATATTAAAATAGACCTGCAAGTATATTCAGCATTATCAAGATACAAATATTTTATTGTCAATCCAGCAATATGCCTTCATATTTGATAAATGTAAACAGTGCTCAAGCTCAAGCACGTCACAGAAATATTTAAATGCCTCGGATGCGGCGAGTCGCCCAGGGTTGCCATTCTTCAAAGTAATGTATAATTTTATTTTTTCTACAATTTTAATTTCATAATATGGCGGCTAGTTTGCAGAACTGAGATATTGGTCCATTTCGGGAAAATATTTATGGCACTGCTTTTATTGCCATTTCAGCTGATAATTACATTTATATAGAAAATGCGTAATCAAAAAGTGGGAAGAAAATCTGCAATACATATAATGCATAAAGCAAAAATTATTATTCACAGTAGTTTTATCATAAAAGCCAACAAATTATCAATAATACATAGATACAATGAGAGGGGAAACAAAACTCGGCCGAAATTCTCGGCGTTTCAAAAGTGACGGTACAACTTGAACCCTGGGTTAAAAATGAGGTCGAAAATACAAGTGTAGTATAACTATTTATGGTTTAGGTATTCGTTACCGAGAAAAATATTTCATTAAAAAAAGTATTGTGAATATTGTGATATATCATATATATCATATATAAAAAGGCAACTCCCTGCTATCTCATGTTTATCATAATCTGTATTTTATTTAGTTTTATATTTAAAAAAAATCGTGTTCAATGTTAGCATTAATTTAGTTATGTAAGTCATTTATTTTTAGACTTAGGTACACCATTGATTACACTATAAAATCAATGCTTACACTCTAGCTTTAATATTCAAGGGCGAATTGGATTCATCTGTAATACTCTTGAATACTATTTGAAAATAATAAATAATAATAATAATATCGCACGCTTTGCTCTACAGCCGCCGCTGAACCATCGTGTACAGGTGAGTTTTTAATTAGTGACATCCTTGTAGTAGGTGAATCAGTACGATGAAATAAGCAACTTTTGATACAAAAATGTATTTTTTTTTATAAACTTGAAAAACTTGACTGATAAATAAAAGTTTGACAAGCGTTGAGAGCGCTGAGCCATCTAGCAATAGGTTAGATATCGCGAATAAACAATATTCGCGCTATTTACCTACCGTTAGATAACACAATGTGCTCAACTATTTTTATACTATTTTTTAAAACATGAGATTTTTCAAATTTTCAAATACTTTTTTTTGTGTGTTTTTCATTTTTTTTAAATAAAAAGTTGTTTATTTGCTCTTACTGATTCACCCACTTTAAGACTGGCACTAATAAAAAACTCACCCTGTATAAACTAACACCAAAATATTTTCCGTGAAAAGCTAAATCGACTATATAATTATTTTCTTGATTATAGGCCTTCGTTACAAACGACAAAATATACCCCAAATAATGCCCTAATATGGCAATATCCTAGCTCTGCAAATTAATTGAATTAACTATAGCTGCATTTACAGTTCGAATTTACATAATTTTACAGTATGAAGTGCACGCTAAATTGATACGCTAAACCTTTCATTTGGAATGAGTTCATATCTGTTGGTGGGGAGGCCCTACGGTGACTACGGTTATTTTCTAGGGAAAGAAGTCTAGGTTCTGGAACATCGCGTGCTTTCAAAATGCAGAACAGCCCCGGAGAACATTGTTTGGAATACTCATTATTTCACATACAGTCGATGCAGCGATATTCAAATATCGTCCGCGATTCCTAGCTACTGCATCAACCTCAATTTAGGCCAGACATGCCACCCCTCCCCCCTTAATGGAGAATGTTACTGGTTTTGCAAATTCCCTTGAAACTTTGTCATATTAGAGCTTATATGTATACAAATACGGGTTTGCAGCTATCGTCGAGAACCGCAGGGCAACATTCTGTCCCCGCTGTTGTTTAATCTTTAATGGAAATACATTGAATGTAATAACAAGTGTAATTCATCTGCTATATTATTTATCATTTTTTAATATTTTTATATTATAACATTTTTTACACATAATTAAGAAACATGATACCCACACGATTTTTTTGTTTAAAATAATTTCATAAGTATACTTGTGGCCTAAAGACAGGTAAAAAGCACTTTCCTTGATGGTGAAATTAGGGTTCTTACTACAAATAATTCTAATATAAATTATATGTCGGTAAATAGACAAACGTCCAAAAAACGGTGTACGAGTAAATGAATATTTATACCGCAAGTATGTCCTATGTAGCGAGTAATTCGTGGAAGAAAAACGAAAAAAATGGTTTTAAAAAGGGCTTTTCCTGTGAAATTCATAATAATATATTTAGGTATACAGTATGAGTTATTAATTAGCGACACCATTAAGTGGTTGAATCCTTACGAGCAAATAAGCAACCATTGATAAATAATTTTGGTAAAATAACAAAAATAATATTTGAAACAACTTTTCATTTGAAATTTTGAAAAATGAAATGTTTTGAAAAATAGTATAAAATGAGTCGAACACGTTGCGCCATCCAGCGGTAGGTAAAATCTCGCAAATATTGTTTATTCGCGATATCTTACCTATTGCTAAATGGCGAAGCGCGTTCAACGCTTGTCAAAATTTTATTTATCAGTCGTTTCTTCAAAGTAAATTTTTCAAATCAACGAAAAAAAATCAAAAAAAAACCGAACAGCATTGAGTAAATCCAATATTGACTGGGATATGTTACTTTTAAAATCGGAATCTGAAAATCGATATGATCATTTTAGCTCGTTTTTATTGATATTTAATCTTATGAAATTTTTGACCTTTATCTAACTATTCGTATAGAATATTTTGTAATTAAAACATTGGTTGCAATTTGATTACAGTACAGCCCTTAGTAAAACATTAACTGTATAAGGTTAATCTTTAATCAATTCCCTCAAATTACTTTTGTTCAAAGGTCACTAATCCACCACAAATTGGTTTTTTATTAGGCATCTAAATCTAATCTAGTTAACTATTATTACCACGTACTTTTTAATAACCAACATTATTTTATACAGGTTTTTTTAATTAGGTACGCTATGCCAGCCATGAAAACATTAATTACCTTATTGTTTGTTTTTTTTTCGACAATAATAATAAAAAGAGCCTTAATATGTCTAATTATTTTTCTTATGGCGGATGAGTTATTTTTATTACAAGGCTGCCCAAAAAATTAAGTGTTTTTTGTTTGGGATTCGTTTATGTAGGTATATTTTCCGTTTCTTTATTTGTTTGAGCACCGAGAGCAACCGATTGCATGCGGCGGCGGCCGTCGGCGCCAGGCTATATAAAGCATCACGAGTGGCGCGCGATCGTCACGAGATAACTGTCGCAGGGCACGCATCCCTTGCGACGCCATACTCAGAAAGCCGAGTCAATGCGAAGGCGTCACGGACATTGGACAAGACCCGTCGACTGACTCACAGGATGCGCAATCGTCTTTAAGCACTGGTGGATGTTTACAGAGATATCACGCGTCGATGGGGCCGTAATAGATTTTGCGTAAATTGAATTCCATTTCAAGGAATATTGTTTCAACGAAGAACTTTATTCTCTAAAAAAACGTGATATTCCGCGCGAATAATATAATAAATATTAATACTAATCTAATAAATATTAATATTAATAAATTTTCACTTTTGTACCGGCAGTCATGTTTTTTTATTTTTTTTTGTTATTGTTGCTGTTTTTTAATAATAATAATCATTACGAAGGTTTTGTTAGAAATATTTTTTTTCAGGGACAATTAAATATAAAGTTTCGGCATTTACCTTCTTTTTCCGGCCGAATCTTGAGCATGGATTTCCCCGATGAATCCAGGATTGGCGTGCCTCTCTGGCCACCTGGGAATGGAGTCACTTGCATATCCCGAAGTGTCTCCTTCATCCTCGCAGCATTTGAAGCTGCCCTTTCCGTTGTGCAAGTTCCGGTTGGGGCCTTCCTGGCGCGACCTTCGGAACTCCTTGGAGAGGGGCGGAAGACTGGGGCTGCGCTGTCTGAAGGAGGCGTCGCCGGTGGAGTGGCCGCGGAGGTCCAGGGTCGACACGAAGTGCGCCTTCTCCGGGGGCTTGGGCTGGCCCCATGGGGTGTACCACTCATTCATTTCCGCTGCAATAACAAAACATAATGGTAGTTATCTTGGAAAATGGCAGATGGCAGACCTTTTGGGTCTGCTTCTCCCTGAGTGCTACACCATTAGCATTTATGCCGACGATAAACTCTCTCTGGCTGGGGATAGGAGAGGCACCGAGGTCGAGGAAAGTATCTCCCGTTCATTTGGAACTCATTTTTGGGTGGAGACAACTTTCAAGGTGTCATCTACAACGGGCGAATCCGTTAACTTAGGCGGTTTTAATGATATGTATTCGTTCTTACAACTTGGAGTGAGCGTAGAGACTTAGGGGCAATACAGTCCACTAATCTAGCTACGACACTCACCCGTCAGAAGCCAGTGCCTTACGTGAGCCACCGGGAAACACCCAGTAGACCACCTCACATCTGACTACCAGATTTGGCCGGATTTCTCCGCCTTCCCCCGTCGCTTGCACGGCCTCTACCTGACTTCGGTTATTCAGTTTGAATATTTTGCGGACCGAAGCACCCTTAGCCCGCCATGGTCACTCGGAATCAGGTGGCCAACGGATCTATCCAAGGGTTGAGGACGTCAGGTCGACGACTACCCTCCGCTGACATAAGAAACATACGTATTCAGACCCCCCTGGTTATTAGCTGGCTGGGCTTTCTTCGTTTTTTTCAGCAAACCGGAAAGTGCACCAACCGCCCAGTTCCGCCCGAGGTATTCCCCCGAATCCACAATCTTCTGATCCCAACCGCCCCCCGACTGCAGGATTACAGCTGTGGCATAAGCTCACAGCGGCCCTGACAGGGTAAGCCCCTCTTCGAAGAGGCTACCAGATAGGAGTTGAACCGTCAGTTTGGCAGGCCAGATGACATAGAGTTTGGCCGACAAAGCTACACGGAACCATTAGGAACCGGATGGAGGCAACTAATGGGTAATCCTTATTATCGGAGAAAACTTAGGCGTTGGTCCTAAGGGACGCCTTATGCGAAGCCCGGTGATTCGGATGGAAAGCCGCCCGGGTGCATGCCCAACGAGCGTCCATTACGGGTCACGTTGTTGGCGTATCTGTCCTTCTTGTTTCACCTCAGGGATATAGAAGCTAAATCGCGAGATCTATTCATGGCGCTTCGCAAAGTTAGCAGGGCCTCATGGGGGATTCGCTTACCGACGGTCGCTCGGTGGACTTTTTTAGTCTATCGATCGACCTGGCGCCTACTGGAGTTGGGACTTGTGCCCGACTTATTCACTGTGAGTTTGCGCGTCTGGCACTAAAGGTGGATATGTGTCGCCTCACCTACACTTTCTCCCCGTCAGTCGATGATAGGAAAAAGCCTGGCGAGTTCTTGCGGTTTGGCCACCATACCACCCACCTCGATAATAGTCACGGTGAGTTCATTAGGAAACTTCACGAAGTTGGACTTATCGATGGCCCGTCGTATTGTGTGGACTCGGTTGTCAGACAGTGGAACACATTATATGGTGTAGAATGTAGTCCTATATTGACGGTCGCGCAGGATAAGCTACTATATATGATTGGCTCGTGCGCTGGCCAGTTGCCTGTGTGGTATCCTGATCTGGTTGATCGCAGGGTGTGTTTTTTCGCTCTTCGAAAATTTGTGAAGCGCTGGGGGACACCCAGCAGCGCTTCACAAATTTTCGGGAAAACTTAAGGCAGTGCGGCTCCTCCCCCCCCCCCCCCCCCCCTTCCCCGCCGCTTGACGCTACCCCTCTTTGACAGCGTGATCCCGAGGTCCGCTTCCTGTCCGAAATCGCCCGTAATTGTTTACCATACCCACTGTCTGCCCCTCGTGGGCGAATGGTTTTGTGCAGCTTGAACCATGAGGGAAGTACCCCGGGTGTCGTTCCCCCAAAGCTGGCATTGAAGGGGCGAGGCTGCCCGGGTATCTTTCCCGGCGCCTCCCCGTAAGGCGTTGGCCTCTAACGGGCATATTGGCCTCTAGGTAGACGGTAGATTTGCATCGTCTCTAAGTCATCTACGTTCATCCCACGGCTGAAAGAACGATCACATATCGTTATACCAGCCTGGGGTGACGGGTTCGCCCGTTGTAGTCGACACCACCCAACTGCCCCTCGTGAGCGCGTTCTTTATGTAAGAACCTGGACTTCGCACCCTTCCCCTCCCACCCCTTCCTTCGCTCGGGGACACCTATACCAGTTATTGTTGCCCGTATGTTTCTCGTAATCTCCACCCTGGACTCCTCGCCCGACCGGTCGAAATATATTGTAAAATTACAATGACGAAAGAGCAAAAAAGCAAAATAGATGGACCCTTCCCCACCTTCAGAGTTATAAGGCATAACCCCTCCCAAAGCGAAATCCTGGCTAAGTAAGTGTCTGATTATAAATAATAATGTTATTAAAGCGTAATAAACGTATAAAAAAGTGTGAGTAATTCATCGATGAAAAGTGCGAAGAGCCAACATTCTTATAAGCTTTAGGAGGACGCAAACTGAAAAAGTCGATTTAGAACAAGATTCTCGTGATTCAGAACAAGAGACATTCTATTTCAATTCATATTTCTTGTGTAAAGGTCTGGCGCCCAATTCCATGCATATTCCCAGAAATTAAGCGATTCCAATATTTTGAAAAAGTAATTAAAATATTTTTATGAAATCCAGACAGTTTCTAACCGTCCAGATAATGTCTAATATAAAATGTCTAATATAAATATAAAATATTTTCTTCATTATTTCTTGTTATTTCATTTGGTTTTTAATACTATTTAACCATTTATGTTATTTAACAGGATTATCTATTTTCCGTATTCTATTTTGACTATTTCGTATTGTGATTATTAGTCATTATTAGTTATAACGTATTTGTAATGATTATGGTACCTATTATAAATGTCTTATCATGTGACTAGCGAATATAGATACATAAAAACGAGAGATCACTGCCTTGGAACAAATCCTGGAACTTAGTTGGCAGCAATACACATATGCATATGCCATCAACCGTGTTCATTTTTTTAATTAATCTGAATAAATAAAAAATGTTATTCATATTAGCAAGAGACGTATGCTTTGTAAATACGTTAATTAATTAAATAGATAAAGTATATTTTGAATCTACATAAAATGATGTCTTGAATGGAATAAAATATTAAAATGTAACTTTTTCTTTCCGATTTTAATATTCCTTATTTCATTAAAATATGTGTAAAAAACATGAACTTTTAGGGACTTTTATTTGATTTTGAAAAAAGTATTTCATTGTATACTTACATAAATATTTAGCAGGGAGTAAAACGATTAAATTAATGCCCCCCCCCCCCCCCCCCAACCCGAAACTGACGTCTGGATACATGCTTGATCCAGGATGAAGAAGAATATTCTGGTCTGTAGAATCTTGACGCCAGAATACAAAGGAAGGTACCTACCTCTTTATTTTATATCCTGAATTGCTTGACGAATTATCACGATTTTTAAACACTTTAGGTCGCTACTGAGTGATGTGACAATTTAACGAAATATAACACACACATGCACAACACTGTCACCTCTGAATCCGAGCAAAACTTCACCGGAGCGATTGGCCCGTGTGCCCATCGCCTCCCTCTCCAAACTACTGTCTCTCTGCTACTGCTAGTCCGCTCGACCAGCACAACGTGGCTAGCTCGCGTCCGCACTGATGCATTCATACGATAATTAAATATCTACGACTCCATACATAGCAATTTAAATTGTTGATCCTATACCATTACAACTCTTGGATTCTGTTATTTTGTTATTTCCGCGCAATGGTTGCGGTCGATGACTTCAGTCAACAGCAAAAAAGATCCAATTTAGCGGACATGCCAACAATGGCACAAGCTGAGGATCATTATTGTTAAATTGAGATGAAGATAGTGGGACGATGTTTTATGGCGTCATGAGTCAGAGAGAGGAAAAGAGAATCGATTGTTATAGGTACCTTATAAAATTTTAAGTGAATGCTGCATAATGCACTGAAGTATATGTTACTGTAACCACAAAGATTTTGTAAGGTGATTATGGCTGATGTGGGGAATAATAAATTGAGAATCAGTCTTCTAGGAAGATAACTACTGTAATTTTTACACGACTGCCTAGCAAAAAAGGAGTATAATGTATTCAGGGTTTATCTATGTATGTTTTCCGTTTCTTTATTCCACTATAACTTCTAAGCGCTCGAACCGATTTAGAAGTATGTGGAACCGTTTGGTCATCCCGTTTGTCATAGGGTATATTGTCAAAATATCAAGTAAATAGTTGTCTAAATGTCACTAAATTAACATAAATATATCGTGTTTAGTCTCAAATGAAAGGTCTGATTGAGTACATTCCGAAAATATATATGTATCTATAAGGATAAATATAAAAAATACAGTAGTGCACTTTTTGTAATGGCAGTCGCGTATATTTACTTGTTGCAACAATTAGATTAGCAGGGAGAAGGCGATATCAATTTTTGACCTTATTTTCTTAAGTCTTTCTTGAGTCATATTTGGTAAAGACGCATAGACCAACGTAGGACAAAATCTTGTATCACCTTAGGGTCTGAGAATCTCAATGACCAAGCTTCAGCTGCCGCGAGACTTGTGTAATAGGGAAAACAATAGTGGCTTGCAAAACTGCTACCAAAAATATAAACATATATGACCTAGCAGGCTAGCAGCAAAACGAATCGGCAATAATGAAGAAATGTTAAATTTTAGAAATACCACACAATTAATGGAAAATTATAAACAGATAGTGTAGGAATAAATACAATAACAATGAAAAGTCAATAGAATTCATGGTAATGTAAAATATACAGAACCTGAAATGATCAGTAACATTTTTAATGACATTCATAAATGCTAATAATTTGATTGTTAATAAAACATCAAACAGTCATAATTTTTGTTTAATCCGGTAATTATCTTCTCTTGTTAATGTATTTATTTTTGGACAATTTTACATATTTTCAGCGACTACTTCTACCTAAGACTATTTCTATGATGATTACTTAAAACTATAATTGAATTGATTATTTTATGTTCTAATTCCTAAGATAATATATTCATACTTTCAATGAATATACTATTAAATGAACGTGTGTATAAAATCTGAATTCGCGAATCTTAATTTTTAAGGGATTATATTATGCGAAGGTTTAAAATAATTATAACTAGTAGATAGTTATAACTAGCAGATATATGTTCCCTTATGATTATAAAAATGAAGATGATTTAAAATAAGTATTTATGTATGACCTTCCACAGTTTAATACTTTTTGAAATGTATAAATATGACTATGACTATCGACCCGGTCGAAGGCCTTACTCAAATCAAAGTAGGCGACGTCGCCCTGCTGGCCTCCTGGCGCATCGAGGGTGTTTGAAGAATAGTTTCAAAGAGTTTCACAACTGCTGTTTCACAACAAGTTATTGCCATAGGCATGTAATTCGCTGCCTCCTGGTTTTGTGGATCGGAAAGACACCATTCCACTCATTTGGACAAACGGAAGCGTTCAGAGGAGAGTTGAAGATATATGCCAGAGGGCGCAAGAGAAAGCCACCACCATAACTTGGTCCATAACCATTGAGCACATAATTACCCACGCTATCGTGGCCTAAGGAGGGTGGGATTTCAGCATGTCGTTGACGAACATTTCATCGTTTTCACTTATGGACGTAATGTTAACGCCAACGCACACATTCGTCATATATCATACGATATAGTGACCTTGTCGATGAGGAGTTGGAGGTCTTCCGTACAGCTGGTTATAAGTTATTGGAAGGTAGGTTATTGGTAGGCTATTGTCAATACTAATTCCCCTTGATTGAGCAGGTTGACCAAACCGTGCCTTATTTAAAGGATAGCGATGGATTTATTGGATAGATCGACGGATAGTGATGGAGTAATTACCTCTCTCTTTGGCCCACTGCTGCTTCTTCTGCTCGACCAGAGACATTGTGGTGGGGGGCGTTTCTGCTGCACTGTTGTTGCTGCAATCGCCGGACTGCAGCTGCGCCGTCATCACCGCCGCCGCTGCTGATGGAGCGCGCCACTCGCACGCATACTCCCCCGACTTTCTATACACTTTCGTCGAGCGCGATCTGTGCGGTAATTAACCGCGCGGTTGCAGTAATTGGAACGCAGGCACCGGCGGTAACGACCCGCGCGGCCAGCGAACCATAGTGCCGACGCTTGGACAATCGCCGGATCCACAAGTCCGTGCCGTACCCTGAGCCCCGAGCCGACGACGCACGGCTGAGAATCGATAGGCGTAGTCATGGAGACGTTTTGTTTTGTGGTCGCCGTGTGCCCGTTTCGCTTGATCAATAGTCCTTAGGGATATCCGGGTTCGCTGCCGGCCCAAAACACGCAAGGCACTAAGGCGTATAAAAATGCGTAAATTAAGAAGCTCAGATGAAGACATTTTGACGCAGGTGCCTATAACGTCGTAAATAACGTACATAAACATGACGTCGATCCGGCTCGAAGGACCAATTGCTTGCGTGATACTTTTTGAATTTATTGCGATTTCTCTCCTCGATCTCGTGCCGCGTTTTATATACTTCATATATATTGTCGCTCTATATGTGCGACCTCGTACATGCCAACAAGCAAACTTTTCAGGATATGGAAAATCTAAATAACTTCGTTGACGAGATGTTTTTTTAGTTGTGTAAATGGGTCAAATTAAAAAAAAATATTAGTTTGCTGTACTGACTTTGACTAAAACTGTCAAAGAGTTAGATTGTTTACAAGGAATCACTACTAAGCAAGTCAGAGGTATCACGGGATAAGTTCATCACCTGCCTACGAGACAGGCGCGGATCTACGTCTTGTTTTGGGGAGGGGGCGGACTGTGGGGATGGGTTTCTGTCTATAGATAGTTAAAATAAATTATAGTGTGAATTTAGGGCATCCAATATGCTGAATAGAGATAGGTAATTAAGTAACTAAGGATTATCAAAAGGGAAAAGAAATAATGAATACACTCGTACGTTTTTATTTTACTTCTAAATGAACAATGAACAATGATACATAATAGTGCATAACACAGGTTTATATTACAAATTGCAGTTTCCGGTGTTTTTTCTTTGCAAATCTTTCAATTATCTTCTCTTTGTCTACTGGAATATCAAAATGAATATGCAGGAGTGCCAACCCTGTTAACCTATCCTCTACCATCGTGGATCGTAGCCAGATTTTTAGTCGCCTCAGAGTTGAAAAACTTCTTTCGGCAGTCGCCACCTTTACGGGCAAGGAGGCCATGATAAGGATGAGGCGATGTATGTCAGGGTAGATGAATTCGTTGGCCAGATCTAGAACATCTAGAATATTTTTGGTTCCGAATAAGCAGGATTATTTCTCTTTTCCATTCTACAACTTTCTTTCCAGATCTTGCATTCTCCCAGAACTCCTGCCGCACGAACTCCTAGGAGACTCTTATGTCAGTGTAAAAGTATCAGTGTAGTCGTTTAGTCGTCATTGTAGACGTATAATCGTCAGTGTAGGTAGACGATAAAATCTGTAGATTGTAGGTAATCGTCATTCAAGAATCTTGCCCGCTTTTTGTCAACAATTTTTTTTTCAATCCTCGTTGGGGGGGGCGGTCGCCCCCTCCGCCCCCCCCCCCATAGATCCGCGCCTCCTACGAGATGACACTGCAATGAGAATTACAAGAAAGCTAAGCAATTTAACCTCGGGACATAAACAGAACGATCTAGTCGGGGAGTTGTAAAAGTGTATTTTCCCAGTTTGAAAAAGTAATTAAATCTAAGATATATTATTGATGCTAATCAGGAAATTCCGAGTCTGGCGAGGATTATGCGGTGGGTGGGTGGACGGTAGGTGCATTCGTTGTACCTCCTTTCCCAGTTATAAAACTTTTCCATTCACTAGTGTCGATCATTAAATGCACAAAAAAGATTTTTTTTTTATTTTTTAATTTTTTTCTATTTTTGGGAAACATACAGCGCTTCATTAATTATTACTAATTATTCTAATATAGTGTTTCGCTGGCCGATTAATTGTTTCCTACATTATTTTTCTATACGGTAAATCAAAAGTTGCATTGCACATTATTAAATTAAATTAAATTACAATTGAACTATTGCAAGGATAGGAATGGAGAGGGATGGGATATATGTAGGATAGGATAAAGGTATTCAAATTATACTCTTTGCTATTCTCATTTTCGCTCTGAGTGTTTTGAAACAATTTGTATACTCACTATATAATCACTTCCTAGACGCTTAGTGAGCTAAGGACAGCCTCGCTGAATTTAGGTTGATTCAAGTAAAAAATGTCGATATCTTCGAATCGACTATTGTATGTGGTCATCAAGCGGTGCATAACAGAGTTTTGGGCGTAACTAGTATTCACACGAGGGATTTCGAACGTACGAGGAGAGCGAACCCTTCATGGCGGAACCAACAACGACAGTTTCTTTACCAAATGAGGGCTATCAATTTTGTTATGAATTATTTTTTGCAATATGGCTTATTTACAATTGAACGAAGCTAGTTTGCGGGAACATTTCTACAATTACAAAAACGGAAAAAATCAATGTGATTTACGGATAAGTCGCCTTTATTACACGAATGCCCAAAAAAAGGAATGCGATGTGTTCAGGGTTCATATATGTACGTTTTCCGTTTCTTTATTCCATCATAACTTTTAAACGCTCACACCAATTTAGAAGTATGCGGTATTATTAGAATCGTTATGTCATCTCGAATATCATATGGTACCTTAACTATACAGATATCAAGTAAATGGTCCAAATCTCTCAAAATCTCAATAAATTACCATACATATGTATATAGTGTATAGGGTCAAATAAAAGGTCTGATTGGTTACATTCCGAAAATATATATGTAGGTATCTATATGGATAAATATATAAACCAAAATTTTTTTATAACAAAGCGGTAAAAATAATCATTATAAATACAGTAGTTATTTTTTTGTAACGGCAGTCGTGTTTTTATTCCTTTTAATATATTTACTTGTTATAGTATTTTTTGACAACATTGCATTCGAATACGCGCGACGAAAGTCTTCTTGTACCGATGAAATCTTCAGTGCTTCCCCATTCATTTCGTATTAGACCGAGCCCCTTGTGACACTCGGTATGACATGACGATTCTAACAATACTACATACTTCTAAATCCTTTCGATCGTTTAGAAGTTATGGTAAAATAAAGAAACGGAAAACATACATAGATGAACCCTAAACACTTTTTGTTGGGTAATTGTGTAAAAACACGCGCATATTCGAATGCAACGTTGTGTCAAAATTTTAAGTGAATCGACTAAATACTTCACAAGTTTTGCGAGCAGACATACATACAGCAGGCCTTTTTATATAAAGATAAACGCACGATCTTTTTTTATTAAAAAAACACATGATTCACGCCAACTACTCACCACTAAAACTACATGCTTATCTACTATCTAAACAATCTACGTCACATTAGCATTTTAAAAGTCTTGGAAGTTTCTCATTCACTCACCTCTTTTTCATACATTTTCTTCTATTAATTGTTAATACCTATATAATGTACAAGATTAATTATTTTGACCACGCCGATGTTATCTCTAATTATTTTATATCACGGTGAGTGTGTTTTCGTTTTAAAAAATCCGCGTTTTCACGCGCTGCAGTTAGCCGCATCCGTGCTACATTACATGCGCTGATAATTAAACTCTTTTTATACGCATAAAACTATGCTCGTCTGCCATTACCCATATGGCGTTACAACTAATTAGTGTAATTACAACACTCACAAAATATTTCTACATCTGAATTTTGTTTAGTGTGTCTTTTTTTTAATCTACCAATTTTCAGGCGATTCAAAAAGGCGATTCAAATTAACAGTGGCGATTCAAATTTTCAGGCGATTCAAATTAACAGTTCAAACATGCGGATTTTAGGTATTGAATATTTTTCCCAATGCAATATTTTATACCAAAGATTGCTTGCATCTGCAGAATGAGAATAGGGAGTTAATGGGCCTTGCTGAGTTGGCCACGAAGACCGTTGGTCCGACGGCCTCCACGCATGAAGTGCAAGCCTGGGTAGGACTCTGGCCTTATGGTTAGTTTCCCCTGGGAATCAACCTTCTGGCGCTCCTGGACGGTCTGCGCACCGTGTGGCATAAGCCAATCGATTGCGCACTCTCACTAACAGTCGGGGGAGTCTGGAAGCAGTACTGTTTCTTATAGAGCGGGGGTGGTTGCGGACCTTACGGCGACTACTCTTGAAACGACCATCGGCTACCCGATCCTGGGTGAACAGCCGGGCAATGGATGCCGTGGTCCGCGATAGATTCGGTATACACCGTTTCACCGCTTCGTAAGTGAGAGGACCGTGCAAGCGACCTCGAACTCGTAACCAATCGAGAGACTGGAGTAATCTGGTCACAATTGGAAGTAAGGGCGTAAGTGTAAGCCCGCTGGGTAACACTTCTGGCTATCTCGCGGTTAAGGCGTTGGCCTCTTACGGGTTTGTGGCGGAGCTAGACGGTGGACTGTTTTTGTCCTAAGTCTTCTGCGCTCACTCCAGGGAGATAAAACGACTAATCGTTAAAACTTCCTGAGGTGACGGGCTCGCCCGCTGTAGTCGACATCTCTAGTTGCACGTTGGACCATATATTTTTTGGTTTCCCACTGTTAAACAACTACCCTTCCTTCATCATAGATCTGGCTAAAGCCAATGTACATTTTCCTACCTCTATGAGTAGTCTCCTTCCGACTAACTCTATAAATTTTTACAAAATAGTATCTAAATCCATTCTCTTACATAATCTATCGATCTAATAATACTCTGGTATTTTATTTTCATTTTATCCTTGTTTTGTATGTTTAGTTTTGTTTGTGATTATATGTTTTTTACTGTATATCCTAAATTAGTTCTAAACCTTCAGGTACACATAGTTAATTAGTTAATAAATCCCTTGTTTTAGATTGGTTACCTTACATATATAACTCCCTCATACAAGGCAAATGTTATCACCAACCAAGTTCCCTCATGCAAGGCAAATGTTATCACCAATCAAGTAGTTGAACACGATATTTTGCATCTGGACTTAAAACAAACACCACAGAAGACCAAAAATAGCCGTATTGCTACTTTATTTGGCTACTTGCATAAGTCAACTACACTTGGGTGCATTGCCACATAAAAAAAGGAAGAAGAAGAAAGTAGTAGGTAGAGCATAGTGTGTACTAGAAATAGAGAGCGGAGTGCGAAGGCGGGCTGTGAGTGAATGCGTTTACCAAATAGAAAGATACAGCTCCATATAGTACCCCCTCCATCCTTGTCTAGTTGCGCATGCGCGTTTATCCATAGCATAGCAGACTTATGGCGTCGAAGCGTTGCTATGGTGATAGATAAGCATTGCCATAGTGATATATGTACGTGGCTCCGTGCATGCGCGACTAGACAAAGATGGAGGGGTACTATATGCAGCTGTCTCTTTCTATTCGGCTGACGAATTCTCAGGCTGGCCACGAGGTCTAGTTACTTATATGTCAATGAGGTAGATACCAAAGGTGGAACAACAGTGTGGAGTAACCTATGTATATCTAATATTATTTCAACCGAGATTTATCTAAAATAATTCTGATTATTGGGATTCTGAGACTCAATTATTTCTTTTATATGTTTGACAAGAATGAATTTCCATGGACGAGGCCTCACGCGTAAGTGTGCCTTAAATTATATCGCTTCACGTGTGATAGGTTTCGAGGATCCAGAGCAAACGCACGTCGAATATATAAATCCTTATTTTGAACGTATCGCTTGCTCATTCTTTCGTACCCAAGCCAAGATATTTATATTTGGATACTTAAATAGCCATCATACGCGGATGCTGTAGAATGACCTCTGAAAAACGACGACATAGCACGTACGAGATTTTTGGCCTGAAAAATGTTTGGTTCCCATTATACATTCCCTTCAAATTTATATATAACACTTATCCAAAAACCTCTTTTTTCCTCCCGTCTCTCCCTCACTCATCCCCCATGTGAGTAATAGTAATTATAATAAGTGTTATTTGCAGGTATTAATTACAGAAAACTACTTACTATTTAATTCTCTGAAAATAAATAAAAACGCAAAGATAACAAAGAAATCGGATGTGTCAACCCAAATCTTTCCCGGCAAGTAGCCAAAGACTGATTTCTACTGAATAATAATTTCATAAGTAAAATCGACGAGCGCCCTGTCTCAGCCGCCGAACGAACCCGTTTGGGTTCCGTTACACGACAACCTCGGGCGGCGGAGTTTGTTTCTCAAAATTTAAAATTTCTTTAAAATTTATCGCGGAATTTAAATATTATTTGTGTCGCTTGTTGTATATGAGATTTTACAACCGAATTTTCACAATTTTCAACGATTTCGGTCCAACCAGGCACCAGTGTACCGAATTTCAAGTCCTTAATTCCAATATTTCGAGATTGAAGTAAACTCTACTCTTTTCAACTCTTGCCTTGCCCAAATGAAGCTTTTACGCCAAATTTCAGCACAATCGGATGAATCGTTTGGACGCTATCGTGAAGGAATACACACACACACACACACACACACACACTTACCTACAGACCGGCATACACACTGACACACAAACAGACTTCAATCTGGAAATTGTCTTAATCATCTCGGGGGGGGGAGGTCAAAATGTATATGTAATCCGTCTTCATCTCGAAAAAAAAATTGCGCGATCACAATACTTTCCCTCCTGGTCGTTTGATGGGTCGGCAGACGGCAAAGTAAAA
The DNA here is from genome assembly GCA_944548615.1 of Micropterix aruncella. NCBI lineage: Eukaryota > Metazoa > Arthropoda > Insecta > Lepidoptera > Micropterigidae > Micropterix > Micropterix aruncella. The sequence goes on along the minus strand of OX155960.1, from coordinate 28,301,384 downwards.
GAATGGGGTAGCACATCAATTACTCATCATTTAAAAGAGCTGTTTTAAATGATTTTTAAATCAGATAAATAAAGGGTACGTAAAGCCGCTCCCCGTTGATTCCACACAATCGCTGAACAAACAATAAGATAAATTTCCCTGGAAGCTAGTTTTCTTGTGCTTGGGAATGGTATCAAGATGACTACGCGCTCTTGTAAGATATGAATGTGTATCACCAGACCAGCTCATCCTAGAGTAAAGATACTTACATAGGTAGGTACTTTGAATCCAACTACCTTCAACGCGTAAGAGGCTAGATGGAACTTTCTCCGCTGCCTCATGTTTAGTAAAGATACTCGCTTGAGAAACGGGGAAACATGATGTCGAGGAGTTATAGTGAAACAAAATCCACCAGCTCGACAAATGAATTTTGAAGTCTTTGTAGTCTCCGATCAATTTTCTTATACAGACATGGACCACATACCTAGTCGCCTTAGTCCAATAACGAGATCTAAAGGTAGAGGATCCTAAAGGTAGAGGACCTTAGGCTGTCGAAATTTCGGAGCCCCCTTTGCACTTTTCGGGCCCCCTTTGGGCTGTCAAACATTCTGACAACGATATAGTGTAGAGTATAAAAATACGCGTGTATATAAACAAAACACGAGGGTCATTAGTCATTTATGAGAACGCTTAGGCTGGCAGCGGCCAACTGTCGATAATTTATGGCAATTATACTATTAGTCGGATCCAAATGTTTATTGAACATTTTCTCCTTAGAATTTCAATTCAATGATTTTTTCTCTATCTATTAGAAACAATTAAAAACGATATGATCGTAATGATCATATCGTCGCTCATAGGCCGGTGTCTACTTGGCCTATTGGATAATCCCGCACTGGGACCCTGAGAGAGTCCCTAATTCTATATTATGCCCTATTACGAGAGAAGGCCCAATAGACTCTCAATCTTCAAATTGAAGATTGAGCCAAAACAAATACCAAGGTTTCAGGATGAAGAAACTAAAGGAATGGACGAAGAATTTGCTAAAATGCTAGGGAATCCAGAACTGGCGAACTTAAATCTCGCTGATGTTGTTCCAACAATCTAATAACATGTAGAGGGATTATTTTGTGGCCCTTCCTAATTTGACCAAGCAGACAACCCCTCTAAATCTAAATTGAGGCTGCTGAAAGCCGAACCAACATCACATCATTCGCATATAAATGGCAATCACAGAGCAGAAAGTTAAATTTAATATCCGAGGTTCAAACAGTAAAGGAAGTAGTATTGACCCTTGTGGAACTCCAATTTTAACTTCAAAGAGGGCGGGTATAAGTGACGTCCGAATGGGTCCTTAATAAAGACCTGTTGAAATCGTTTAAAAAGATAACTAGACAACAATGCGCATGATGACGTTTGTATAGCAAAATATTGTATTGTAACGGTGCTCCTGGGCTAATGGGCCCTGTTGCCGTTTGGCCACTAAGACCCAGTTGTATAGGTACGTTTAAACGCACGGGTTAACACCCATAGATAGGAGGTAGGAGGTATTCCGATGCTTAATTCCAGAAGGAGATATCCTTCCAATCTGGTAGTCAGGGGGGTAGGTACCTTTCCCGGTCCCTTGCCGTAAGGCGTTGGCCTCTAACGGGCGAGTCGCGTAACACTGTTTTCGTCCCAAGTCTTCTACCCTCACCTCACGGGAGACAGAACGATCTAATATCGTTTAAAGTTCCTGGGGTGATGGGTTCGCCCGTTGTAGTTGGCAGCTCTAGTTGTAACGGTGCTCCTAAACGGTCCACATTTTAGCTGCAACATGTGGCTGCAGTACAGTTGCCGGCAACAATGCTATAAAAAAATATAGCAATACTAGCTATTACTATGCAATACTGGACAGTATTTTCAGTATGTCTCAGCCATATAGCCACACATGTTTGATGTGGCCAAGGCATTTTTATATTGCCGGCAGGTTGCTGGACGATCGCTCCTCATTCGAAAATACTGCATTATTGCCCGGCCAACTCTATTGTTGTTTCGTATTGTGGCATAAGTGCATCCCTTTCTGACGCGACAATAATTGATTATAACAAGGCTTATTTCTTTGACTTGCGTTATCTAAAGTGTCACACCTATTGAAGTAAGGTCAAATCCACATTGTCGTCCTTTTGTCGTTTTAAATTTTCTTTTAAAACAATATAAGCCGCTGCTACATGTATGATTTCGTCGGACATTGTTGCCCGATTGTGTAACCAGATATATTGCCGACAACATTATACTTTTGCAGATTAATTGCCGAGATATATATTTTCTAGCAATATGCTGCATTAAAATGTTGTAGTGTTAACCGGGCTATATAGTTAACAATACTTTTTCTCTTACGTGATGCCCCAGGAATAGGGTTATCCACCCAACTAATTCACGGGAAAGTTAGTCAGTCGTGCCGGACCGTTTGTTTACATCCAACTAAATGGTAGATAGGTGAAAGCATTACCGAATAATGCACTTACATAATTTTTGGCAATCAAGGCGCGTTTTCACTCTGTCGTGTCGGTCACAAATTAATTATTTCGAGCGCCCGAGTATCTGCGTGTTTGTTAAAGCATTCGAAATATTCTCGTTATTGGGTATTTATTTACATTCACTAAATATTCTTATTCAAGCGGAACAACAATTATATAAACAGCAATTTAACTATATGATTGGCTTGGCTTACATGCAACTATATTTTTTTAAATAATTGGCTTAGGTACATGCAAAGCCGTTAGTATAAGAACTGTTTTCCATTTTCAGGTGCAGTATATATAACAGCCTGCGTAGATAGGTGACCATCTCACTCCTACTGAAAAAGAGCCAAACTGAAAAGAGACCACCGGAAACAAATCACGAAATAGTGGGACACATGTGTGCGAGAGTAAGGCACCCTAGACCTGTATCCCTCTTATATATTAATACGAACACGATTAAATATCTGGGAGTGATGATCTGATGGTAGACAAAAATCTCAGATGGAATATTCATGCGGAGACAAGAATCCGGAAAAACCTAATCCTAAAGAATCCGGGAAAAGTTTCATATTTCTAACTCTCCGAAATATAATCACCCAATATCGGTCCAACATAGGAGTTGCCATGGTGTCAACTCCATGCCATTGGAACTAAATATCATTAATTATTATAAACCTTTTCGTGTCCAAGCGCTAAAAGGCGTATGGTGCGCTAAAGGCAAAAGCCGAACCGCGGGGGGGGGGGGGCAGGCCTGAGCACCAGGCGGAGAACTCGCGAAAGGAAAAAGCCAAATCGGGAAGGCTGGCAGCGACCAGAGTAGGTACTAGACGAAGCACGTGCCGATCGAAAAAAATCAGTTCTTGAGAACAGTAGGCCCAAGCACTAGACGGAGAACTCGCCGAAGGAATGGCCAGATCGCGAGAGAAGTAGACCGGAGCACTAGACGAAGGACGTGCCAAAGGAAGAAGTCATATCGTCAGGGCAGTAGGCCCAATCATTAGTCGATGAACTCGCCGAAGGAAAATGCGAGATCACGAGAGTAACAGCCCCGAGCACTAGACGGAAAACTCGCCGACGGCCAGGTCGTGACTCGTGAGAGAAGTAGGCCCGAACCATAGACGAAGGACGCACCGAAGGAAAACCTTTTCTATTATTTTACTAGGTTGTATTATTTTACTACTTTAATAGGTTGCGTTTTGCAAAGCTACAAAGCTGCTTTGTAGATTGTAGCTACAAGTAGCTACTATTTGCGTGTAGCTACAAGTAGCTACTATTTGCGTGTAGCTACAAGTAGCTACTATTTGCGTGTAGCTACAGTAGCTACTTTTTTCCTTGTAGCTACAAGTACTTCAAGCTTGAAGCTACGAGTAGCTACAAGCTACATTTTTTTGTACGCTCTCCTTGTCATCCAATGCCGGAAATGCTTTAAATTTTGGGTAGGTACCTCATCAAAACGTGTAGGGCTTCACGATGTTTTCGTTACGAAGAAGCCCATTCGGGCGACACGTGCATCAACGTGGAAACCTTGGTTTGCGTCAACTGTCACGGTAACCATAAAGCGAACAACCTTTCCAGCCCCGAGTACATGAGGCAAAAGGCTTTCAAACAAGTCATGGCTAAAGACGGCATCTCGTTTAATGAAGCGTCCTCTCGTTTCCCCAAAATTAACAGAAATTCGTATGCCACGGTTACTGCAATGAACCCTCCTCAACCTCTTTCCATTCTCAATTTCACCCTACTACTTATCACACCAGAACTATTGCCACATACTCTAAGTCTAATAGTCAACAGGAAAAGAAAAATGAGGAAACCACTTCTACCGCTTCCAACACTCGTCTCCAGGTCACAGAGCTGAGATGGGACTACTTCCCTGACAGGATCGAGAATGACAGCTGCCTTAACGCTGATCATGTAAATACTGCCTTAATAGACAGTCCAATGCCACGACCCTGGAAGAAATCGCAACCCTCATAAGGCTAGTTCTCGCTCAAAACAAAGCATACTCTGTAGGCTCACGCTGCACCGATACCGCCTCATTTAGGACTGTCACTGATATTCCCTCCGCAGAATCCCTTGCTGGCAGACTGTCATCCACCTCTCAATGTATTTAAGAAGTAGTTACAACTCTCCAAGCGCTCTTCCCTCTTGTCTTTCTCTCTTCTATGTATTCTTTTTTAAATTAATCTATTCAATTCAGTCCCTCAGCCAGCCCTAAGTACCCCCCCCCCCCCCATGTGTATTTCTATGCTCCTACGCCCCAATTTATTCTATCTAACTCTCTCTAACGCACTTGCATCCCCAAAAAGATGTCCCTTGTCCAAGGCCGTGCCCAGAATTTTTTTTCAGGGGGGGTCCAAAAAGAAAAAGTTTAGCGGAATACTCCTAATGTATTTTTTGCACCTAAAAGTCGATTTTATCTAGTGTAGATCTATTTCATTTTGGAAAGTCGATTCTATCTAGTGTAAATCCATTTCATTTCGGGGGGGGTCCGGACCCCTCGGACCCCCCCCCCCTGGGCACGGCCTTGCCCTTGTCTTTGTCCGTGGTTATGCCCGCTCTACCCGTTGGCCAATATAAGTGCTATTGCCTGTTTCTCTCTCACCCTTTCCGAAACATTTTCACACATCACAGTGGTGCCGACACGCTTTCACCTTAACGATGTGACCCAATATTGGCCAACATGTAGAGCGGACATTACATATACATACGAATATGTCACCCTTTCATGAACAATAATTTACAAACTGGCACAAAATCACCAGCACCCTAGCTGCGTGGAGGTGCCTCAAGGATGAGAAAAAGAAGACGATGGAAAGACCAGATCTTGAGAACAGTAGGCCCTAGCACTAGACAGAGAACTTGCCGAAGGAAAAAGCCAGATTGCGAGGGCAGTGAGCCCGAGCTCTAGACGAAGATGCTCCGAAGGAAAAAGCCAGGTCGAATGGGACGCGTAAGCTCCATTCCACTTTTGATAGAACAAAACATTTTTTTTTTAATTAGGGTCCATTTTTGTATTGTGGACAACACGAGACAAATTATATACACGTTTTTTTATCATATGCGGATAAATCCCATAAAATTAAAAGATAATTTTCTTTTTGGACCAAAAACAGATAAATGCTAATAGGTTCTTTGTTAGCATTTTATTAATCTAAAATGGACCAAATCAGCATCTTTAAATCAGATACAGAAATATAGTGACACCGGTAACAGAACAGTAATGCGCTCATTAAAACCAAAAGCGGTTAGTCCTTTTTGGTTTTTCCGATAACTTCGTTTTTTTTATAAATACTACTATAGGATATCTAAGATAATATAATAATATAGAATATCTTTCTAAACTCACAAAAGTAGTACAATTTATATGGATTTTAATCTCTGTTGTGTCTGAGAGCATCAGGCCGAGCAGACATTCACCAGACTTATGATGATCCCGTGTTATAAAAATGAACACTCCTCAGGTTACGCATCCTAATGCAGTTCACCGCAAAATGCAGTCCTATATAGAGCCTGTTATAGCTATAATACAGACTCAAGTGTAGACATATGACTCCTCAAAAACCTGTTACAAGTAATTAATTACAAAAATTCTTGAGTCTAGCTAGATGATCTCGATATTTGCTTTTATTAAATATCATATTTTGTTCGTGGGCATAGTGTTTATTATTTCTTCACTAGTTTCATAAGTGTTTTGCTTCTGCTGCAAAATTTTATTTGTTTGATCCTGCGGCCCTCATTGGGCTTGATTGCTTTTCTTCGTGAACTAATATCGTAAGTGCATTAAGAGTGGAATGTAAAATGAACGATCGTATCTTTTCTCATACAAAAACTACCTGCCGCAAATAAAATAATTTAAATTAGTTTGAATACATCTAGTCCGGTCCTACCATAGAGTATACAAAGTATGTATAATCTAAGGGTTAGACGGGACTACTAATCTAAACTAAATATACGGCCGGTGGCATAGTGGTTAGGTCGCCTGATCTTACATTGTATGGTCCCGGGTGGGTCACCATTTTCCGTTGGGATCAAATTAACGGAATTGCATTTTCAATTCCGTCGATCGAAGGCAATAACAAGATACACACTTAGACATGTTACACGCACACATACATGGAACACATAGTAGGGTTGGTTGTAAGAGATTGTATATGACAATAAACCCGCCCATTGTTACATTTTCACAATAAAAAGTATAAACAAACAAACAAACTAATCGAACATTATGCCGCTTTATGTTCGATTAGTAGTTTTATGCTGGAAAAGTGACATTTATTTCATATTCCGCTACCAACGTATTGGCCTGTCTTGCTCGTATGAACTAGTGTTGTTATTTAACTGCTGCAGATTTGTTTGCTCAAAAAAAAATATATATGGGTATCGCCGTAAAAATTTGTATTAAACATTCGTGAATCAGTAACACATGTTGGCCATCAGTAACATTCAAGATTACAGGTAACAAACGTGAGTTTCATAAAGGTCTGTTTATAGCATAATAATAATAATAATAATAATTGTATTTATTTATTCAAAAAAATATACATTTCGGTTGGTTTACAATGCAGAATCTGCCTAACTAGGCCATAGCCCGACCATAACATGAAAGTCAATGGGCACCATTTTATTTATTTTTATTATAGTTTTAGTGAATCTTAAATTTATTCAAATCATCCTCGAATTGTAGCACTCCACGACGATTGCAAACAGGATGTTCAAAACTTTGGCAATATCGTAAATAGGGGGAGACGGGGCTGTTTGGAACGATTTTTGTAATGACCCCGTAGTTTCCTCATTTTTATGTATTTCCAAGAACCAAATACCACGTTACTTACTCTGACTAAGTGCCTTGACTTTGGCATTTAAAAAATCCCGAAAAGCATTGTCGTTGTTCGGCAATAGATTTTTAAAAAAAAAAGGGAAATCGTTCCAAACTGCCTCATAGTGGGGTAGTTATGAACTGGTATGGGGTAGTTTGGAACGTTGAAAATTATACTTTTCGCAATCATATTATTTATTTAAGGAGATCTTATTTAATGTTACTTCACCAAAAATTGCACAAATTTGTTCACTCTTTCAGGAGAAATATTCTGACCTGGACACAGATGTCTTGATTTTTTTTAAAATTAAGCCATATTACATTTTTTGTACAAATTACAAAGCTTGAACAATCACAACAAATTTAATATAGTCGTTATTTAAGATTATACCTATCAAACTTTACCGACAATTCCTTAATTTTTTAAAGTCTTTCCGATGATTTGTTTTGCGCTGGGCGCGGAAGCCTAGATATGACTTCTGATTATTGTACCAATGATATATCTTCGATTACAGGATACACAAACCTGTTTTTGTCTAAGAAAGATTTCTTTCTAAGAAAAATCACGAATTCTGAGCCATTATCCATGACTTCTGAGCCATTATTCTCCTTAGAGGTTGTAGTGAATAAACTTGTGCATGAGATAAACTTGTGCTTTCTGGTTTTCTTAGGGACATGGTTGGGTGTCGCTTCATAGAACCAGACATCCAATCTTTACCCGCGCGATTTTTGTTCGTCCAAATTTCAGGGATATTTTTCTTTAGAAGTACAGCATACTAGTAAGCAAGTTCTTGTGCTTGAGTATAAGTCAGTCCATAATGTATGTTAGATGATTTCAAAAAGTATTCTTCTAGCAGCTTTTCCTCCAAGACTGAAAAAACCTGTCGCGATCCATGTTTATTTAAATATTGTGGGTTAGGGTCACAAGTGTCACCATCTGAATTCCCACTATCAGTTTCCTCTACATCGCACAGGAAATGATTTTTCCTATAGGTACTGAAGGACTCGATTGAACAATTAAGATATCTTAATACCGAACATGTCAGCGACAATCCTGAACGACTTTTTCGGTCAATTTTACGTATATAAGTGAGCACCATAACTGCAACAATACAAAATGCACCTGTAATCGAACGACTCCATCACCGGGGCAGTTTTGAAAGCGTCCAAAACTGCCCCATGGCAGATTTCCCAAAGTGCCCCACCAAAGCAATTTTTAAAATAAAAATCAAGAAAAATTTCGGGGTTAAGTTGCGAGAATAAAATTAACCGAGCATAATGGCGAAATATATGCTCTATCAACTTGTCTTAATGCATAATTGAGTACGTTTAAGGCTTATCTAGTTAGAGGCTTACGAAATTACTTAAAAAGTACTTACTGAATTCCGGAAATCTTTAATTTTTGTCTACAACTTGCAATAACGACCGCAACCACAAACCATTTTGACAACTTACTGACTTATGTGTTGCCAACTAAACGTCTTTTTTTGACATTTTTAGAATGGCGCATTATGAAAAAAAACGCGTTTTTATAACTGCCCCGTGTCCCAAACAGCCCCGTCTCCCCCTACACATGTCTAATATGTCTTCTCCTTGTGGCCAGTAGAATAAACCATTAGATTTCTTACGCATGAACCTTTACATTGATTCTGTTAATTGCAAGGATTTGCCCGACGTAACATTTCGAAATCCTGTTAGTTTGAAACCTAACAAATACGTATTTATCTTCAGCAATATGCTGGTCTTCTAAAATGTTTATACCTGATGAACCTGGAATATTTGGAGTTATATTTTCTTGGTGCTGTATATAATTTGTATTTAGCACTTCGGTTCCCAAATTGGTTGGTTTGTGTTTCAATAAAATTCCTGTATTTTCATCCAAGATAAAAGGTTGCGGATCTTTTGAATTCGTACTAAGAACTGAATTTTCAGAGCTATCAGATAAGAAGCCATCGATATCATTATCTATGTCAATGTAGTCTATTAGTACTTCGTCACTGTCCGAACTTTCTGATACGTTATCTGTTTTTCTCCGTTTTTTATGTTTTTTTTCATTTGCACTTTTTTTAAATTTGATTTATTTCTTTTTACTTTTCTTTATAAAGCTTCAGCCTCGACTTGGTGATTGGGTGTATTTTCCGTGTAGTCCTTGTTGGTTTTTGTTTGCTGTAGGCCCTGTTCTTTCTTTACTGTAGAACCAGATTTAACAGTGTTTGGCATGGGCAAAAGAAGTGAGATTTTAAATCAAGACATTTACAATTTACAGGCCTGGTACAAAAACAACTCAAACACCTATATCCGATAACGTTTTCTATCTCTGTATCACTTGATGTACTTCCATGGTCAGTGATACAGAGATTTGCTTTAATTCAGCTGGTAATTTATTTTTACCAATTTCGTCTTCAGAAATGAAATGTATCATCACTGATGATGATACATTTCATTGCAGCGTATTAAAGCAACTAATGCATTAGGTATGTCAATCCCATGTGACATATAGTTGTCGAGTTTTCTTTGAATTGCGGCACCCACACAGTCCGCTGCACCCTTTCCATGAGTTATATATATGACCATTCTGATTATTTAATAAAACTATATTACATATGTGCGCGCTATTAGCTAAAACCATTAACAATTAACAAACAACCGCCATCCATCGAATCTTTCTTGGTACGGGCTATGGCCTAGTTTGTCAGATTCGGAGGATAAAACAAATTGTAATTTAAATTTTTGGTCAATAAAATAAAGTTATTATTATTATTATTTATTTAAATGAAACCAATATAAATACGTCCTAATTTCACGAATGTTACGTAACACATCAGCAACAAATGGTAACATACGGTAACGATCGTGAATGAAAAACACGCGTGACATAAACTTTAAATTGTTTTATTTGCAAATGAATAATGTTAGTAACGATATAAACACATTATCGTGATAAGCATTAATAGATCTAAGTACAAAATATACAACAGATAACATATTCGAATATTTACCTTGAAAATTCCAAGCTAAATCCCACTCAAAATTCTCAGGACAAATTCACGACCAAGTGGTCGACCCACTCAGAGCAAAAGGAAAGATGGCAGAGTAGTTTATTATGTTGTCCATACTGCAACAAAGAGTTGCCATACGCAAAAAAATACTTAGGAATGCCAGTTTTTTATCAGTTTTCGATCAAATTGGTAACACACCAAAAGTAACATTCGGGAAACAAATATGGCGACAAACCATTTGCAACATATATTTTCAGTAAATAATATATATATTCTTTTTACTAGTAAAGAAAACAAAAGATACACAATTTAAGTAAATGCGAAAATATTCAACATTTTAAATATATGACTACTTTGATCGCAATTTGTCATAAAAGGGGCAAAAATGGATTGGTGATGTAAATTTTAATAGGCACTTGAAAAAGTGTGTTTGTTGTTAAAATTAATAAATCATCACTTCATGCTTCTTTGCAGTAATTTCTTGTATTTTGATACATTTTCTAATACACTTTACTATAATTAAATTGGATCGTGCATTAGACCATAACTTTTTATAGAAAAACTGAAAGTAGTTAGGCGACACACACACGACAAATAAAGTACAAATTTATACGGCGATACCCATATACGCCTTACAAGGATTTCTTATTCTTCGACCTCGATGAATTTTATTGTTTTTGCACAAAAACTTCAATGCTTCGACTTTTGAATTTGAATTGACTCGGTAAATCTAACAAATTTTATTTTTTTAATTACACCTTAGTACAGGCTACTGCCTAGTTAGGCGACATTAAAATATGATCAGTAGCAACAGTTTCTGCATAACATGTTATCACTTTTTTGCTACTGGATTTTTGTCTAGGACATTGTAATTGTATATGACCATTTACTGTTATGATTGTGAATTACCAAAAAAAAAATGCAAATAAAGAGTTTTTCTACTAATGATCATAAAATCACTCTCCATTATTGTGTTCATGTTTTTCATAAATTTTGATTTGGTGTTTTCTATATAAACAAAGTGTTTTGTAAAATAACAGAAACACATTGGTCTCATGTTAAAATGTAATATCTCATTTTAAAATGTTAACAAAGACAGCATAATACATTGCATTTCAGAATAAATTGCTTATATCCTCCTTATCTCGCTTAATATTAATCGGCGCTGGAGGTGAGCAGGGTCAATTAGCTTCAGGGTCACACGGGTAGCATTACCAAATGAAAGAAGTTGTTTAAATTCTTACGATTTACTCTGCAAATCCATATCCCTTAATAGTACACACACACATCTAGGAGCAAATGAAACATGCCCCATCGATAGGTAGAGCATTTTTATTATGAAAAGTATTTTTTAAATTTTACCATGGAAAAAATATCATTAGTTACTCTTTATGACTTAACTACTTAAACGACAAAAATTACTCGCCCTGCATAACGTCTACATTAACTTATTAAAATAGCCAGCCACGCACAAATGTTTTTCATCTAAAAATAAGGAATCAAATGACGTTTCAAAAGCGTAAAGTATGTGTCGCTCCGTTGTTATCCATTTCACGTTGTTATCTTTAGTGACTACCTAACCTTACAATATTTATTAAAAGTTAGCCCAGCATTGATATACATATAAAAATTGTCAATTGAACTCCGACTGGGAAGACATTCATACAACTAATCAACAGGTCTTTTCTTTTGCAAAACAAATATCCGTACAGCTATTTATACATGAAAAATTAAGACTAATATACTTCTCCGATTTCGATAATTGTATAAATTGAAATTGCAATCGCCGTTTAGGTACATATTGATATAAAGAACTGTCGACTCCGGTTCGCACATATATTTTCTCTTTGCATTAAAATAGACTATGAGACTGACAAAAATCACGATTTTTGATTAAAAATCTTTTTAAGGCCTTTTTTCATTGTTCCATTCGGACGCAACTATTATTAGTTATTTTACGCATGATATCTTTTTTTGGCACAACACCAAAACGGTTTAATTATCATTTAAAAAACTAAACACGACGCAATCAGGAATGAAACGTGACATTGCAGCGGTGGAGGAAATGATAAAAGAGGAAAACTGCGTCGCTTTTCATTAATGTAAAAATATATTTCAACTATTCCATCCATTAATATGATTCAGTACAAATTTCCATTAATTAAACAATTATTTACATAGAACAAAGTACTCGCACTATTTAATTCTTAATAAATAATATACGCACAGCCGCCGCAAAACCGACTTCGTTAGCAACCCACGGTAGAAAATTAGCCATCGGAAAAACAAAAATAGAGGGGAAAACATAAAAATTATAACAGTTTTTTTCTTTTACTACAATAAAGCAACAAATGTACGTAAGGAGATTAAATGAACTAAGTCCGCGAGTTTTTTTATGTCAAACGTATGACCGTTGAGATCTAAAAAAAGCGCGTTTCGTACTTATCGACTAAAGAAAGTGGAATCGTTTCAATGGAACTCTTTTTTTTAAGTAAATAACATCTGCAAATGAGCAATTGAAAATATACTAAGATATGCAATTTTTATATAACTAATTATTCTAAGACACTATTTCGGGTGACTGCGAAATAGCGATTGTCAAATGCACCACGCGACAGAAAAAAATTTATTAACAAATCGTAAAATTATAAAATGTCGTCACATATTATTTATACCTCGAGTATCAAGTAATGTATCCGCGCTCGGGGATTTCGTGACCGTTTTATCCTTTAATGAAAACAATTAGTGGTATTACGACGTCGGGAAGTTTCTCGGTGTCCGGCTTTAAAATCCCCGTGGTCTTAGGAAGTGCGCTGATTGGCCGATCGGTAGATCATCACTTAACTCTGCCGCTTGTGCGTCTCATTCCTTGCGGACTTTCTTCTTACTCTTTTTCGGAGCTTTCGCCTCCGTCCAGACATCTATAAACATCAAATATATTAATACAGAGGAAACTTTAGGGATTTAACATGAAGTATGATACTGACCTCCGAGCTCGTCGAAAGCAACTCCGGAGTCGCCGAGGGCTTCGCCATTCTCGGCAGGAGCCAAATCAATTGATGCCTCTTTCACTTGAGCGGCGATGCTCTGAAATAAAAACAACAAATATACAATAATAATGACAGTACCATTTAGTGACAGTAGTTTTTACAAAGTAGGTGTAAAATGAAAGGGAAAAAAATAAAACATTTCAATTAACTACGAAGTACCGTAGAACCGCAGTTATCCGAGCCCGACTAACAGAGTTCCGGGTTAACCGAGGTGAAAAATGTGTAGTTAAAGTCAGAAAAACGGATGGATGCAAAAATTTTAAAAGATTGATTTTTTACTAACTTTGTGCCACAAGTTGAAAAGTTTTTAGAAGAAATCAAAGTGCCTCGAAAAGTTTAATTCACTTTTTCATTCATTTTAAACTTTACCCTATGTTTCCCCCTTGACTTACCACAAGAGTCTCTATAATCCGAGTTTAAGATTATTCGAGGTACCCTCCACATTACCTTGGATAAGCGAGGCTCTACTGTATTTCAAATAAATCAAGACAACGCAAAACCAAATGGATTAACCAATTATCAAAAGGCAACCCTCACGCCTGATTTTTGGGATGTCTTGTTTGGATTACTATTACTTTTGTGATTTTTGTTGTTCACTAAGAAGCAGCTTTATGCAAGCTTTTAAATGTAGCATCTGAGCCAGTCCTCGTTACATTAGTTTATTTATTAATTAAGAAAACGTACAGCTTTGCTTTAAATTCTTTGACATGATCGATCGTAACAATAAATATAGGGCCTGTTACTATTTTTCAACGTTTTACAATTTTAATTGAATTCAATTTTAATTGAATTTAATTAATTTAGATTCTTGTTCTTTTTCTTCTATCTTAGCGAGTTTCTTATATTAGTGAGTTTATTCCAGGACACGGCAGAATTACAAATGGAGTTTCCTTTATAGATCGTTTTTTTTGTGGCAAGCAACTACAGTGAAATGGCCAAGGGCCCTCATGCCATACGAGTGGGTATTGTGTAACGATATCAGCTTCGAGTATAGATAAACAAGCTCGTTATTTTCAGTAGTTTTGTCTCATAGCATGGAGGCACTGGAAAGAAAAGAAGTGACATGACTCCGCAGCTTCCGTTGTAGGCTATCTCAGTCTTAGGGCAGTAAACACAGTCACCATAGTCTAGTATAGAACGAGCAAGTGCCTCTGTGTTTTATGAAATATAATGTGATGTAAATAATTGTAGAATATCTACCTCCTCTGCCTTCGGCTTCTTTTCCTTCTTCTTCTTCTTATCTTTGTCTTTGTTTTCAGCGGGCGCTACAACGGGCTCGGCGATCTCAATTTCTTCGGGGATTTCCGGTGCAGGCTCGCCGATTACGATCGGAGCGGAATCACGTTTTTCCGCCTGTAAATTTAAAACATTACTTAATATTTCCACCTACAATATAAAACTGAAGCGAATTAAATGTTATCATTCATTAGGTCGTTAACACATCAGTCTAGTATGGGCGAAAGAACACAGATGATTAAAGGGAAATGAGAGGCAAACAAATTAACGAAAGATCTCTGCGAGATCTGCAATCGTTCTTAAGCCCATTAATTAAGCTATTAGCTACATTTCTGAATTAACGAGAGGTTGGGTAAAGAATAAATGGAGGGAGATGCTGTGGAGCGCTGTGTAGAAGCTTGTAAATATCATCACAGACACCACATCACAGGCGAAATAGACACAGTCTAATCAACCTGGGACAGTGGATATCATCTGGGCATTATACCCAGCATGTCATTAAGAGGCAGAAAATATTCTGAAATTTGACTTTATCATCCGAGTGTCGATGAGCTCTTTTTTTCCATTTCATTATATTTTTATTTAAGCAACTTCGCAGACTACTCACAATCCAATGCATTACTTGAAAACTAATGCCCATGCATGAATATCTCGAGATGATCGCCTAAAAATAGGGGGAGTTTTCAACAACTCCTATCTTCTTTAAAAACTTTTTTGTATTGTTATATGCACAGGGACAGATTTAATTGGTGAGCCCCAAACAATTGGGTAATTCTACACATAAAACTAAAAAAAAAAAAATATTAAATAAATATTTGGACGCAATATTTTTATCTTTTGTAGGTTTTGTTCACGTGACATTATTCTACATAAAAAAGTGAGTTGAAAACCATCTTAAGTATTTATGATTTAGGCTTTTGTAACGAAGAAAAAAGTTTTTTGTTAGTTTCATGTACAGAATCACCCAAATCAAATCAAATCAAATAATTTATTGTCCTAAAAACTAATACCATAGTTGTAAACAGTGGCGGCGCTAGGCGTCGGCGACGTCGGCGACCGCCGACGGCCTCGCACCTGAGGGAACCTCGCAAAAGTTTTACAAATTATTTAAATTTTATTTATATATTCTTATTTATTTTCATACACTTGCGCGAGTGAGTAGTACTTTAGGGGTATTATCCAGAGTCCTCTGGCAACACTATGAAAGTTCGCGCACGAGAAACAGAGTTAACTTTTTTACCACAATGATAGATGCTATTATAGTCGACACCGAATGTCGATTTTAAGCGCTCAATGAATATTTTGAACAATTTGATTTTATTTATGATATCAGTTATTTGAAATCGATATCAAAAGAGGACCTTCTCAAGCATTGTAATGATTTAGGTACAATACTGCGGGAAGTGAACGGCGAAAACAGTGACATTCAGCCTTTCGAGCTATATGAAGAGCTATAGCTTTTAAAAGTGAATTCACTTGACTCTGTCAACGACGCGAAACAACTCATTCAGTACATTTTAGAAAATAATTTGGAAGAAATATATCCAAATGTTTACAAAGCAATTAGAATCATGCTCACAGTTCCCGTCAGTACAGCTTCCGCTGAGAGAAGCTTCTCAAAGTTAAAATTGATTAAGACCTACTTGAGAAGCACGATGACACAAGAGAGGCTATCTGCGTTATCAATTCTATCAATTGAAGCTGAAATAGCGGCTAGTATTAGCTATAACATAATCCTGAAAAAGTTCAGTGAGGCCAAAAGCCGAAAAGTTTGTCTATTTTAATTTTTATTTGTGTAATTTTTAACATCATTTGATTAGCAATAAAACTCGTTTACTCATACATTAGTTTCACTATAATTCGGCTCATGTAATCTAACGTTTTCTTTTTGACTGGGAAATAAAATAGGCCTCGCGAACCTAATTTCGCCGACGTCCAAGTGTGGTCTAGCGCCGCCACTGGTTGTATACAGTTGTATTACATTTACATTTGGCCGTGATATGATTGAATTCTTCATTAATGATCAAATTCTTCTATTAATAATCAAACATATAAGGTTACTCGAAAGAATAAAGAAGGTATTATTGTAGAATTAAATCGAGTCTCACCATTTAGTTTACCAGATAAAAACACAGAATATGTAGAAAGTAAGATATAGATATGTAAGATATAGAGAATATAATAATATGTAGAAATTAACTCAATAAGTAGTAATGAATAATGTAATGAGAAAAAAAAAAGAAGGTTATAACGAACATAATTAATTCTTTAAAATACCGATAAAAATATTTTTTTTAGTATAAAATTAATAAATGTATTAAAATTAATAAATGTGATTATATTGCAAATAAAAATAGTCAAGATATAATTAATATGTGCCTACCTAATAATAGAAATAGTCAATACATTTTAGTCAAATTGAAAATCGATTAAAAACCTATTACAGAAAGAGATATAGTCGAGATGCATACAGTTTTTAGAGATCGTTAATGTCGTACAATTCTCTTTCAATGAGATATAATTTGAGTTTATTTTTAAATTGGAGCATTTTTCCTTCGCGGCATATTTTTTTGATACTAAAGGGTAGCTTATTGTAGCATATAATTCCGACGTAGTTCGGATCCCTTTTAAAAGTTCTAGATTTGGACGAGGAAGAATCAGATATTTCTCCCCCTGGTAAAGTGTTTATGGGTAACTGATTGTATCGGCAGCTGAGCTAGGTTTTTTATGATCAATTTAACGCATTCTAAAAAGTAAAACCCTGGGTGCTCACTAATTATAACTTAAAGTCCGCGCGCGAGCTCTGAGGAATCGGGGGCTGGGAAAGCGGGCGGATGATGCCACCCCCGACCGTTGCTTCATACCCTGCATTCTCCCAGAACTAGTACTCATCCAGTACTAGTACTGGGAGAGTGAGGAGTATAAAGCTATAGTCGGGGGCAGCGTCATCCGCCCGCTTTCCCAGCCTCCGATTCCTTGGAGCTTGCGCGCGGACAGTAATTAAAAGCTATTTCTACATTATTATCTATTTATATTTTTATATTTATTTGCAATATTGCACATTCCTGCAAGTTTTACCTAAAATAAGTCTGGAGGTTAATACAATACGAACTTAAAATAAATTTATTACGGTGGCAAGGTGAACGCTCACACGTGGCAAGACAGCTGTCCTAAACCTACCACCGCCGGTCGTAAGTCCGGAATCCACCCTTCACCTCCCAGAAGTGTAATAATTATATATGATGGGCCCGATTTTTGGTCGGTGAATTCCATG
Organism: Micropterix aruncella; assembly: GCA_944548615.1. Lineage (NCBI taxonomy): Eukaryota > Metazoa > Arthropoda > Insecta > Lepidoptera > Micropterigidae > Micropterix > Micropterix aruncella. Next base: position 28,283,526 of record OX155960.1, on the reverse strand, counting down.
GCAGCTCCGTTTGTATTTTATTTATTTATCAATTACAAAGCTCTCGTTACCTAACAATGTTATATGAAATACATTCGACAATCTGTCGACTATAACCGGGTTCAAAGTGAGAGACTTGCAATATTTTACTAAATAACTAAGTACATAAACTAAAATGAAAAACCCACCCACTTAATTTAATAAACTAGAAAAAGATAGGACAATCAAAGATGGGACAATCTTGAATGACGATTGACTTGAAATGAAATTTTAATAGTGATAATGAAAAGGAATAATATCAAAATGTTAATTCTAACACATGACACACAATAAGCCTTATCAATGTTAACAGATAATAAATCGGCGGGCTACCGGCGGAGCTGTCGACATGCCAATGACAAGAAAAATGAAGGTCATACGAGGCGACATATTGTGGGAAACTAAACATCTGCTTCGAGACACGTACCTCATTGAGAATGCGCTGCAAGAGTTTAACTTGTTCTTGTAGAGCGAGATTGACTTCATCGGCCGACATGACCGGGACATCATCTTCGACGCTTTCCTTCGCGGCCGATTCCTCGCTCTTCTGCGGCTCAGATGACTTCTTCTTCTCCTTCAGTGGGCTGTCCTTCTTGTTCTCGTCCTGGGGCTTGCTCTTCTTCTTCTCGCTCTTGGTCGGGACTGTCTCCCATTCCCCCTCATCGTAATCGCTCGGCTTCTCATACACGACGGACTGCTTCCCCTTCTTCTTCTGCTTGCCCTCCGATATGACTTCCACAGTCTTCACCTTCTTTTCCTTCTTGACCTGTTTTTCGGCGGCCGGTTCCTTCGCTTTCGACGGAGACTTCTTTCCGGATTCTAAGTTTTTAGAACCAGAGTCCTGAACGGCCTGTCCGTTGGCTGGAGATTTCTATGGAAAGGAAAAAACAAGTTTGAAAAAATATCAGTGGAATAGAAAGTACATACAAAAAAGCACTCTTTTTTGCTTGAAGTCAATCTGTAAGGCTGTGAGGTCACAAAAAATCAAAAACACTTTTTGTTTTGGTTGTTTTTTCTTTCTTTGGAGTTTGAGGAAAATTAAAAGTCTATAATGCAGCCACTACCCACACCCTCACAGGGTATACCTCTTTATATATCTATGCGACATCCCCTTATGACTAAGGGATCTCATTGCTCGATTGACTGCTTTATTTTCTCTTTTCGCAGTGGCATTAGCTTTAGTTTAAAGATTAGCATTGATTCGCTTCTAGTTTAAGTGTACCCTTGGAGTAAATGGGTATTTTCATGGATGCATCTGTCTCTTTTGCAGGATTTTCGGCGACATCGACTTAAAGTACTATAACTACGAAACTACTACACCAATCATAAAAAGAACAACTGCACAATGATTGCATTGAAATTTCGAATATAGAATATTGAAATATCATTTTGTAAAACAATTAGATAATTATGAATAAATATGAGAACGTCAAAGAAGTGACAAAAACGCGGAACCAGATCTGGTCGTATCATACTCAACGGATAATTGTTTCAGAACCAGATTTGGTCGTATCATACTCAAGGGGTTAACCCCTCCTCTCGCAAAGTAAAAATTCAGCTATCACTTTTGCGCGCGACATTTTCGCGCGTAAAATCGGCGCGAGTCGACGACCTTGATACAAACGACCATAACTTTTAAACCACTATACGGATCATAAAAAAAATTACTGTAAAATGATCGCATTGAAATTTGACATGGTCCCGCAAGGGACGTTAGGGAGTCACCGGGTTAATGGAATAGCTGACATTATCATTATCGTACAATACATCCTCTTAACAAAGAACTTCATTCCTACAAAGGTATATAAAAAGAGACAATTACCTCAAACCGATGATGCAAGCCAACTTTATTGACTTGATATAACAACCTGTATAAACAACTCTTGAAATTCGGTACGCTATTTACAAGCGCCTGCCTGCTATACTCACAATGCAAGGTTGGCCTATGCCTTTTAAAAAGGCATTCCACACTTCTTTCTTTACACAATTATTTCAGAACCTGTCTAGATGTGTCGACAGCTATCTCCTTTACAACTAAATGACTTTTAATGACCAAAGTTGTGCAAACATATTTAATAGATATTGTGAAGGTGACTATAGAGGATGCAAGAGGATACAAAGATGCTTAAAGTCATTGTGGCTCTTATTTCTTGCAGCCTGCTCTCCTTCTTTTTTTTAAGGCATATAGAATAAATTGTTGCTGAAATTATATTGAAAATCCGTTTGAGATAAAAACAAACAGTAACAATCTGCATTACTGCAGATTGACATTGATTGCTTTTGTCAACTGCCTTGGATTCAACGCCTCAACATGTACGATATGGATACACATATCCCCCCATTGGGAGGGATGGCTGTGTATCTGGTCAGCACGCTTTTCGGATTTTGGAGTTTGTTATGCATGGACTGAACTTGATTTTGAATCTCGCTCTCTTTGCATAATCAATGACGTCCGCTTCATTTATTTAGTTTTAGGTCAGTTATGTATATACACCGAAATGCTCTTATCTTTATGGATCAATCTTGGATTTACTTTAATTTGATGTCAAGCTCTTTTATGAAATTGGGGGTTACGCGGTATGGATAAAAATAAAATGTAATAGTAATGAGAATATGACGATTTGGAATCTTGACATTGGATCGATGATGTGATAGTGCAGCGGTTCCTGCAAGTGCAAGTGGGGTCCACGAGGGTAGGCCAGGTGGTTCGTGAACTCCTTCAAAAAAATCTTTTATTTATAATAATTTATTACAATAATTGCTACCAAAACACACGGGCACTATTAATGATGGCATATGCATGTGAGGGAAGTGCAAGGGCAAGTGAAGATAATTATATTGCATGAAAAAAGATATGAATCGGTCTCGTTTTGGTGATATTTTCAGGTTACAGCTAAGGCCGCCCGCGCCCCTGCCGAAGGTTCGCAATAATGTTATTAGTAGCGGGCTGCGTTTAGTTTGATTGATGTTAAGAAAAGAATATGCAGAAATACCTGAAAAGTTCCATTGCTATTCCCAATGGAACTTTTCAGGTATTTCACCTATGTGAAAAGTGAACCTATGCAAACCTATGTGAAAGAATCTTTCATCTATGTGAATAGCGGTTTTCAACTTTGGTATACATTAAAAATCGGAACCGGTTGCAGGTGGAGACTTCGAGTTTCAAGTATCGATCCCAACCTGAATTAACTACTAATTAAAAATATCTGTCATATTGAAGTAATCTAAAGTTTAGGTTTTTATTAGTGGTTGGAAATTGGGTACATTTAGCAATATCTGTATTTTCAATACTAATGTACTCGCTATAATGAGATCCTAGTATTTTCGGTATTGTCAACATTGATGTAAAATAAAAAACAGAATAAATGGAATGATTGGACTGAGATCAAGAGCTCGAGCACACGATTTGTGATCAAGATTGATTTTTTATTTTTTTTATTTATTTAAATAAGCCAGTTGGTAGGAATCCCTACTCTTGGTATAGTCAAGTTGAGTAACTGGTATTATACCTTATGTGGTATAATATTTTTTTTAAATATCGACCATTATTTTTTAATTGTAAAACAATTAATATTTCAATTTAAAATAAAGATTTAAGATCTTTTTAAAATAATTGGAACTGCTTAAATACTGCAGATAGTCAAAGTATAAAAACGAAGAGTCGGTTATAAAACAGTAAAATTAAGATTATAAAATACCTTACTTAGTCGCACTTTGCAAGGACGCAAGTCTTGTTTGTTTCGCGTGTTGTGCGAATGAACATCCGCATTTGTTGGAGTGGTGCTGATATTTTTTCGTGCGTAACACCCTGGTATATATAAGCGGCATACATTGTCATGATACCAGATTCAACGAAATACGGCCTGCAAGATGTTAGCGATGATATGGTAAATAAATTGCGAATCTCTCTTTTTTGAAGTCTAAAGATTCTTACCGAATTTGCCGTCATTCCCCAAAACATGAGACCATAACTTAGTAAGGAATGGAAATATGCAAAGTATACAGACTTTGCGGCTTCAAAGCCGCACAACATTTTAATTTTTTTAATAGCAAACGTGGCACTACCTAATTTTCCGCTCAATTCATCCAAATGAGTTGACCATTGGAGTTTACTGTCTAAATGGATACCTAAAAATTTTACATGGTCAACATTTTCAATGTCATTTTCACCATAGCGGATGCTAATGACGTTATCTCGGGACGGGAAGGCCGAAGAGAGAAATGAATTGAATTTGATTTAGAGGCATTAAGGGATAGTCGGTTTACGTGGAACCAAGTACCCAGCTTTTTCACCGTGGCATCAATTCGCTTGATTAAAGTATCTAAGTTTGCATCACTGAAAATTAGAGAAGTATCATCTGCATAAAGGGTAATTTCGTCATTATCTGATATCACGCAATCTGGTATGTCATTTATATACACAAGGAAAAGAAATGGACCCAGGATAGAGCCTTGTGGCACTCTTGTCTTAAAAATAAGGACACATTATTTTTGATAACTATTATTATTATTATAATAGGATTTGAAAATAACAAATCTATCAATCAAAGTTCCTGGTATTTTCTCGGGAATATACGCGTACGCTTGAGGCTTTGACCATAATAAATAGATGGGGCCAGCTCATGCATAAATGATTGAACGTCAAATCATGAATACCGGAAATGTTGAAAATCTCAGTTATCTCATGTAATTCTTTATTGATAAATGCCATTTTATGGCAGGGATCTTGATATTGTCCAATTCCGGGATCACAGTAACCAACTTTTTATTTTATTGACCATATTTTTATCCATGTATCAATATTTTTATTTTATTGACGTTTTACCTAGAACTCCTTTCCAGAGTTAATTGCCCGCCGTGGGCCTTGACAATTTTCTATGAACCTACGAATCGAAAATAAAATCCACAGGACCTCAGAAAAAAACTTAAAAGAAAAGGTAATTAATATTTTAGAACTGTATTCTGACAACATTTTCACCTGTGGCGATAAGGGGGGCTTTCGATGCCTCTCTGCTAACAATCTGTGCATAGGTTAGAGTCTGCCAAGACATTGTCAGCCTAGGAAAAAGTTTGGGTTCCACTGCTAGTGTGATGTTAACTTGGGCATTGGTCCAAATTTCTCGCCAATCACTTTCCAATGTTGACTGATCATCACTAACGGCGATATTTCACCGTAGGGGGACGAGACTTCAACAGGCAGAGAGAAAGGTCATTCAGATGTTCACACAAGGGCAAGAGTATTTTGCACATTTCAAATTCCCCAGGTGGAAGAATATTTGAATGTACGAGGAGCCATGGTAGCCGCGTCGTTTGTTGCATGCCATTCGCAACGTTAATTCTCATAGTCTCTTTCAGTATTCTGCCATTTTTTAAACTAATGCTGTTGAGAAGTTTTACGAGGTGCTATCCCAGGTAGTTCCAGCGTATGTAGCGATTGTACATCCATTTCCTATTCCCTTTGGCTTACTGCCGTCAACAATTCGCAGCAGGCGGCGCAGCAAACGTCAGAACGACATTCTCTTGCCTTCTGAATACAGAATATACAGAGGAATGTCAGAAATACTGCAGTAGGCATTGTAAGTATGGGGGACACAAAAGTCCCACAGGCCAGACATTAAAAAAAAAAGTGTCATTACTTGTTATAACTTTTAATATAATTCAAAACTGTGCAATTAACTACAATATAAATATATGAAACATACTTAAATGCATGTGTTTTTTGTTTTTTTTTTTAGTTTAATTATTTTATGCTCACAAATAAACTAGTCATCTTTCAACCGGTCGAAAGCCAGCCTTCGCATGCAAAAAACTGCGCTGCAACTTTTTGGTCGATTTTATAAATAAATACTAACAATATTGTTTTTTCATGAATTCCCTCTTGTTACCTAGTAATTAATCTTATTAGTAGTGTATATTATATATTTATATAATATATATAGGGGGGGCCACCAAAACGGTTATGCGCAGATGTCAGACGCAAAAGCCTGTAGGCATTGTTGGCGTCCAACGGGTTAATCTGTACAGTATCTCCGAGGGCACGGTGCCACGCAGACAATCGCGAGATTTATGGCGATCCTGTGTGATAAAAAAAAACCCTCTTCGTCGGGACACTCTTCAGGTTAATGTGGTAATTTTTGATAGACAATGTCAAATATGAATTTCCCAATTTTTCTTCCATTAACTTGCCAGAATCATAAAACTCCCGATAAACTGGACATTTTCATAATCTGTAAAAACTGTTCACGATTATTTCGATTCTTAGGGCTATGTAGGCACTTTCACTCCACATCAAATTAACCGAATACTCAATATACTATAGATTTGGTGATGCAGATGGCGGCTCTTTCATTGAAATTTAATTCTTATCAGTGTAACGATTCGATACGTTACTTCTCTACTCTCTCTCCTCGCATGCTGTCCCCGCCACTCCTTGCCTCACGAGTGCGCTCACCATTCTATTACTCCATATAGGTACTGTGACATAAACGTATCTTTGATGGAAACAGCAGATAGGGCTCTGCTGTTTTCAATAACGAATAGAATGAGATGTTTTGTTTCTCCTGGAGACCTCGTAAGCTACTAATTATGAGTTTAAAAATACATTTGGCACCAAATGGGAACAATGAAGCAATGCAATCGATGTGAATTGTGTCAACGGTTCGGTGGGCTTTACCTTCTCTTTCGTTTTCCTTTTCTTGATGGAGGACTTGCGGTCTTCGAGCACGAGGGGCAGCTTGTCGAACTGCGGCTCGTCGGCTGGCTTGAAGCCGAGCGTGAAGACTATCACGGCCAGCAGCAGCACAACTCCGACGGCGCCAGCCGAGAACAGCAACTGCGCGCCGGTCGCCTGGCTGAAGATCTCCATTGTGCGTGCGCGCGTTTCCCACGGAATTTAGTATCGAATGCGGTGTCGTCAATCGGCGTTGGAGCGGGCGCTGCGATACATACGGAAAGAAAAATCACAAAACGCACGGCGGACAAAACCGACGACTGGGCATGATGACGCGGCTGTGACGTGCACAGAAAAATCTGTTCGACGGGTCGCCAGCATGCAAAACAAAAATAAACAAATTACGAGAATAAAACGCAACAATCGTAATTTATTCGCAATAATAGCATTCTTACTTTATTATTTTGAGCAATTTTCCAGATAGCAAAGAATGTTTCCGAATTCTAATAAGGTACCTTCTACGACTATGAATAATTTTGTGTTAAATGATAGCCGGCTGATCGATGTATAGACAGAATCACAGAGCAACTATTTTATAATTAGATAATAATGTCTCTTCTCTTTCTTTCTTTGTTTGTGACACGAAGCTTGGTCGCTGGCGATTTTATGACAAAATGGTTTTTTTTTTGTTTTTCTGTGTTGATATTGAAAGTTTCTTGATGATTGGGGGATGACTATGGTTAGTATATCGAACCTACAGACGAAACAAGGGGCATCTCAGTTACGTTTAAAATTACAACATAAAGTCTGAAAACATGAACGAGATATAAAGGGGGATGCATATGAGAATCAGAGAGTGATAATACAACAACTTGGGATGTGGGTGGATGCATAAGGCACTTAGAGGAAGCCGGAGGGAAGGCGTGTTTAGGAATGATTCTCGATATGTCAGTAAACGAAAGATGGTGGCGCGAGGGTTTATCTTAGGGATGTATTATAGGGTCGTAGGGACACCCTCGCTGCCCGCCTAGAGCGAGCCCGCCCTCAAGCCTCTTGTCCACGGCACATATTTTTAACCGTACGGCGTGTTAGCCGCGCCGTGGAAAAAATGGGAGCTCTTGTCCACCACACGGTTTTTTCACCGTACGACGCGTTAACCGCGCTCCATTCTGCAAACAATATCTAGGTCGAAATAATTGTCCGCCGTGAAAACGTCCGCTGCGATGGACAAAGGGCGGAAACAAATTATCGGACACGGATGACAGAAGCTACTGATATGTGTATACAGTCGTTTGGGACGCGGCTTGCGGATTACTATCGGACGTCTGAACACTCACGGGCGGCCCAAGGTTACGTCCGCAACTTACGTCCGATAATTTTCACAGTTCAGTAAATATTAAGTAATCAGTAACATACACCTTTAAGTCGCGTCCGATAATTTGTTCCCACCTAAACTCTCATACGCTGCCATACAACACTGGGAACTAATGGGCCCTGTTGCAGTTTGGCCACTAAGACATAGAAGTGCGAGCCATGGTAGGACTCTGGCCTACGAGCCAGTTTCCCCTAGGAGTCAACTTTCGGGCGCGTCTAGACGGTTTGCCACCGTGCGGAGTCAGGCAATAGATTGTGCATGCTGACCGACAGCCGGTGGAGTCTGGAAACAGTACTGTCTTCTATAGGGAGCTAATGGGCCCATGATGAGGTGGCCACGATGACCCATGTGTTCAGGGTCGGTCACACTCACGGGTCAACACCCATCCGATGGCCTCCACGCATGGGGTGCGAGCCTGGGTAGGACACTGGGTCAACCAGTCTCCCCTGGGAATCAAACCTCTGGCGCTCCTGGACGGTCTGCGCACCGAGCGGCGCAAGCCAATCGATTGTGCTCTCCGACTAACAATCGGGGGAGTCTGGGAACTGTATTGTTTCCTATAGAGCGGGGGTGGTTGTCTACCTTACGGCGACTGCTCTTGAAATGACCATTGGCCATCCGATCCCGGTTCAGAGTCGGGCAAAGGACGCCTTGGTCCGCGACAGATTCGGTTCACACCGCTTCACCGCTTCGTAAGGGAGAGGACCGCGCAAGCGACCTCGAACTCGGAACCAATCGAGAGACCGGAGAAATCTGGTCACAATTGGAAGCAAGGGCGCGAGGGTCGGCCCGCCAGGTAACACTGGCTATCTCGCGGTAAGGCGTTGGCTTCTTGCGGGTTGTGACGTAGCTGGACGTTGGATTGGTTATGTCCAAAGTCTTCTACGTTCACTGCAGGGCGATAAAACGAGAAAATCGTTAAAACGTCCTGTGGTGATGGGCTCGCCCGTTGTAGTTGACACCGCAATTTGTCTTCTATAGAGCGGGGGTAGTTGTTTAACTTACGGCAACTGCTCTTGAAGCGAACAATCGGCTACCCGATACCAGGTGAAGAGCCGGGCAAAGGATGCCGTGGTCCACGATAGATTTGGTAGACACCGTATTACCGCTACGTAAGGGAGATGATCGCGCAAGTCACCTCGAACCTGTTACCAGAGTTATAGAAGAATAAGACTTGATCAGGAAGCTTCTGGTTCTCAACGGCGAGTATCATGGATCTAGATGGCTTTCAGACCACAATTCCCTTGGGGCGTGTAGAGGGCCTTAGTAAAAATAGTAAAAACATACGTTATTTGTAGAAGGCTAAGGTATCGGCGAAGCCCGAAGGCGACTGCTAGACAAAATCACAGGCGATTTACAAAACAAGATACAAGGAAGGGTGCGAACGGACATTACCACAACCGCCCTCGTTAGCGGTCCCTGATTATATAATATATTGTGACGCTTTATGTTTGTCAATTTGAGCCTAAAATTTTAAAGTAAGTCATAGACAGGTTGTTATACTTTTAAAATCGATGACGACTTCCTTTTGTCTATGGTACGTGCTCCATAGACGCTAGAGTCTGAACCGTCATTGCTCGACGTGGATTGGTTGGAGAATGCCAGAGAATGCGATTGCGCGGCAACACGCCGAAAAACAACATAACCTAACTTTCGGTAATACGTCTGATAAGATGAATTCGTCACATAAAAAAGTTAAAAAACGCAAGTCAAATAAAACAAACGTAGAACTAAATGATAATCACACGGAAGAATCGAATAATGATGGAGTCGACAAAATACCGACGGAAGATACAGCTGATGAAAAAGTCGCCGTGAAGAATATAGATATCCGCTCGGACGACGATGAAAAGGAAGACGCGAGCGAAGGGGCGAAGAAAAAACGGAAAAAACATAAAAAGAAAAAACCTGTCGGGGAAGATGCTGTTAAAAAGCCGGGCGAGAAGTCGAATCGACAGCTCAAAAGGGAGAAAGAAGCGCTGAGGCAGGCTGAAATGATGGCGACCAACCAGCTCCAAGCGATGAAAGAAGCCCACGAGTATTTGCAACAGTGGAAAAGCGACAAAGCTAATTGGAAATTCATGAAAACTAAACAGATTTGGTTGTTTAAACACAAATTTGACGAAGAAATGGTCCCAGGCGATTTATGGGATGTTTTTCTAGAGTACTTTTCGTCAGCAGTAGGCAACGTTAAGAAACATTTGATCGAAGATTCGAATACAGAGATTGCAAAGATGGAACAATGGGTGGAGAAAAATGAAAACGCAGACAAAGATAAAGAGGAAGATAACGAAGAGAAAACACAAGACAAGCCATGTGAATTATCATACGAACGAGCAAGAAGCATAATACAAAACATACAAGAGTAAAACGGTGTAACACTAAATTTTATTTCAATAAAGTATTATAGCCAATCTTTGCATATTTATTAAATACTAGGAATTAAATTTGTCTCATTAATTGAATGAAAAGCTTAAGTAACGAGGTGCATTTGATGTTCTATCGTTTCGCTGCTACTTTTTCATCTTCGGCTAGCTTGTTGACCCATTTGCGTATTTGATCGGCGTCTTGTAAGCCGATCACCCGCTGCACTTCTTTCCCGTTTCGGATTCCCACAAGTACCGGCACCGAACTGACATCGTAGTCGAGGGCGAGGTCTGTGAATTCGTCAATGTCTACTTTGGCGAGGTTTACTTTTCCCTTTGTCTCGTCGACGGCAGATTCGATCCGCGGCGTGAGCATCCTGCACGGATTGCACCACCTAAAATTCAATAATTTAATTAATGGTATGTCCAATAATGACGGAATGTTGAAGGGTTACGGGTTACAGTCTCGATGGGGTTTTGCCACAAATATTAAAATTCGTATACTCATACAAAATACAGCGGGTGGCCATCACATTACGAGCACCATGCAATTTTAATACTGACATATTTCAATAGTCTTAGACTTTCAAAACTAATATTTTCTGGTATCCACATTATTTATTTCAATAAATAAATATAGATAGATACTTTTTCTGTAATTTAACATAATATAATGTCCGGCGTTATTATTCAAGTGAATATTTATTTTCGATAAATTTTATACATTTACACTAAAATAAGTACCTACGCATCAATATAATACATAGGTAAGTACATAGACTTCTTTCATTATTCAAACTGTTTCTTTAACATTATCAAACATAATAAAAATTATCAAAATATATTATTATTTTGGAGTAATTAATTATACAGGCCGACATGATTTTTGGTGTTTTGATTTTGACAAGTGTTCTTAACTAATTTGGGTACGCTGATTCCTAATATGAATTCGGGTTGAGTCCATCACGTCAGGACTTTTAACAAAATAAAAAAAGTTTTGATATTTTTTTGTATGATGACAAAATTTCACCTAGTTGAGAATTACTTAATTTTGTTAAATTTCTTAAATTTCATTCATGATATTAAGTATTACGATAGAATTAATACTGTAGGATAATATATGTAGATTTATATAGCAACACTGTTAGCTATCCGCATCTGTCAAAGTCAACTTGACAGCAGTTATTCACGGGAGCGAATAATTGAAATTGGGAGCTGACAAATACGATTCCACATCATGGAGGTTATTCATTGACTCTTCTAAAAGAAGTCTTAAGGGTGTATTGTTGCACAATGGTAATAAATATTATGCCTCAGTGCCCGTTGCTGACTCCGTGCATCTCAAAGAAACATATGAAAATCTTCAGCTATTACCAAATAAAATAAAGTATGACGAATATAATTGGCAGCTATTTGGAGACCTCAAAATAATATGCATGCTATTGGGTCAGTAGTCCGGATTCACAAAGTATCCGTGTTTCTTGTGTGAGTGGGACAGTCGAGCACGAAATCTACATTACGTGAAGAAAGAATGTCCAGCCAGAGACCAACTCGTGCCTGGACACAAAAATATGCAGCGTGATGCATTAGTTGACGCAAAGTTAGTTCTTTTGCCTCCCCTTCACATCAAATTAGGACTGATGAAACAATTTGTCAAGGCTTCAAATAAAAAAGGTGACGTTAAATACCTGTGCGAAATTTTTTCTGCACTTTCTGAAGCGAAACTGAAGGAAGGAATTTTCATAGGTCCTCAAATTCGAACCATAAATTCGACAGATTGTTCCAGAATACGATGACCCAGGATGAATCTGATGCATGGAGTTCTTTCGTAGAGGTCATAGATGGTTTTCTCGGAAACAACAAGTCTCCAGACTACAAATAAATTGTAGCCAAAATGGTTGAAAATTAAAAAAAAAACTGGGATGCAATATGAGCGTTAAACTCCATTTTCTCGATTCCCACGTGGAGTATTTTCCTGAAAACCTTGGGGCTGTCAGCGAAGAACAAGGAGAGAGGTTTCACCAGGACATAAAGGAGATGGAGAGACGTTATCAAGGAAGATGGGATGTTAGAATGATGGCGGACTACTGCTAGACATTGAAGAGGGATTCACCGGCTAAACTACACAAAAAGAAAACAACAAAACGTAGTTTTCAGAGAAAAACGTAAAGATTTCATTAAAAAAACCAATGCTTGTGTAATGTACACACTACAACTCTTGTTTTGCAATGCATCTTTCGATCTGTGTAATTATTTTAATAAATATTTTCTCTGTACTTATTGTCGTTTATATGAAAATTTAAAAAATCACTTTACACACTTTTCTTGAAAATCTGACGTGCTGCAATAAAACTAAGCATAGATTCGTGATCAGCATACCCTAATTACTTTAATACACCTATCAGACCTGAAACACTTTTTCATAAAAAAAATGTAGGCCTGTGTTATTTATTAAAATGACCCACAATTATAGGGCATCACACTGAATTTTAAACTAGAGAAAAATGATTGTGTATATATTTATTAAAATTAATAATGTGGACCTCAGGAAGTATCACAGATTAAAAGTTTAGAAATATTGTGTTTTTGTTGTAATGAAATTGCTTGGTGGTCCTAATGTGATGGCCACCCACTGTATATTCAGACACATAAATACATGCAATACATCTGTCCGTATGTGTGGGTTCCCGATATTAGTGATGGGCGTGATTCTCAATTTTAAATCACGCAACAATCACGTTACTGGTATTTTTTCACGCGTGATAATAACTGCTACTCGTGATTTTCGTGATTGTACTGAAATGTACTGTGAAACGTTAAGTAACAAAGTTTCGTCAATGTGATAACTGATAACAGAAACGCGCATTATATTTGCTTAATATTTATTAGTAATTAGAAGAATTAGCGTTCAGAAAGATTATCTCTCTTGCTCTTTTGGTGCTAAGCCGAGTTCGTCTTTCTGAAATAATGTTATTTTATTGCTTTAACAAATCATGAGCAAACTCATTTACACGAACGATTACGACACGAGCGATAACAGTGTCCAAATTCATGCGACAACAGTGTCCAAATTCACGTTACGTACGAAATGAACGCGCCACTCATCAGTCATCGTCCAGCCGGCGCGGGCGTTCGCCCAGAACGAACGGCAAATCACTGATCCACTGATCGCCGATCACATCAAGAATGAACGAAACCAAATGAACGGTTCAATTCACCGATCATCGTTCAGTGGCGCGCCGCGCGGTCGTTCGACGGCGTTCAGTGAGAACGGCCAATCACTGATCATATAATCACGCGTGATCGGTCGCGTCGTAGCGGCGCCGAGTGATGGCAACGCGGTGCTGTTCGTAGCCGTGATTCAAATAGCATGTTCTTTCAAATTCTCGTAACGCGTTCTTCGTGATTGCAAATATCACACGTTATTGTTATTGCTATTCGTGATCACACCCATCACTACCCGATATACTGTATGTCCGAGTATTGTCACTTCTCTTCGTCACTTTGACATCCAAAAAAATCCATAGAGCTATATTTTTCTCCTTCATAAGTATATCCACATGGATACATTTGTAATTAGTACAGTACATAGTACGTAAAATAATAATAATTCTGAGGTCTGCGTTTAAAATGGCAACATCGAAATATGAAATCCAGATTTTCCAGTGCATATTTTTTTTTACTATTTTTCTCATAAAAAGGCATTTTAATGAGCGTACTGGAAGTTTAAAAGAAATCCAAAAAGGTGTCTGGAACCCAAGAGGATATATATATATTTTTCTTTTTTTACAGCTTACTATTATAGTTATCATCTATGTACGGTGCAAAAGTTGCTCGTGAATCATGCGATACATGCGATGCCGAGCATATTCGGCAAGAGATGGAACATGTCAATGTTTAGTTCATCTCTGGAGTCTTGATTAGTTTGCTGCTCCTGGCGATATCTGACACCTGGACCTCTGGCGTCTCGCTCAGTTTGCCTCTCTTCGCCCCTGGGGCTTTATGTAATATTAGCAACCACTGCTCACCGGCCTTGTAATTATTGCCTCCAAATTAAAATTCATTATCACTTGTCCCATCTATCTGATCTCAAAATGGTCAATAGCTAGATAATAAATTCAAAATCTGATAACCATATTCTAATCAGTTAGAAAACCGTACTCCTATTCATTTCAGACAGATTGGTCGCAACGTATGCCCTTTCACAAAAGGGCTCGCTGGCCTGGTCTGGCCCTTTATGTCGGCATGGTATTTACAAGTAACAATATCTCTATGTACAAGTTGAATTATCAGGAGTTAATACTGGCATTATAAAAATCAACAGCCCTGTCGATTTCTTTTAGTACGCTCTATGGGTTAGACTCGGTAGTAAGACTTATAAATACGGTCAATATTGAAACTCCTGGCAATACATTTTGTATATAGAGGTCAATACTGGGAATTATAACAATATTGATACCTCGCTATTAAAAAAAAAAAACTACTAAATTCGATCATTGTAATGCTAAATCTGATAGAAAATACAGTTTTCTTTTAAATTTAAATTTTAAATTAGATTTATGATGGTTTAAAAAAAACTAACTAAACCTATCGCCATATAGTTGTGTTGTTAAAAAAAAAACCTAACCTACCGAAATGTAGGTGCTCGATGTTTCCTTAAATGCCTATATCTCGCTTGGTTATTGAGGCCGAAAAAAGATTATTGCAGTTTCGGAATGAGCATGGTGAATATAGTTGGGTGATGTTAAAAACTAAAAATCTAGAACTGGTAGCAATACCTAATAAATAACAGAAATTGTACGAGTATAGTCGGGCGACGTTAAAACTTCAAAATGTAGAAAAGCTACTATGTAGAAAAGTAACAATACTAGAATAATACCAAATATTGTTAGGGATAGGTAAGATAAATACTTATAAGAAAGCGCCCGCTTTAAAGAAAGAGGGAATATATTAGGTACTGTTACCTCGCCTATTAAAAAAAAAAGTACTAAATTCGATCATTTCAAAGCTAAATCCATGATCATTTTAAATAAATACCATGATCTCGCAAATGCCGTCACCCGGAACGGCTTCACTGTTCACCTTCACGCGGTGGAAGTTGGCGCTCGTGGCCTGCCAGCTAAATCTCTGTTTCACCTCTTTAAAGATCTTGGTCTTTCCAGAAAAATATCAACTCTTTCCTAATAAATTATAGAAATCCATGATTTGCGCATCTCAAATTCTATGGCTTGAATAGGGAGTGAATGGGTGGTAAGATGAACGCTCACATGTGGCAAGACAGCTGTCCTAAACCTACCACAGCCGGTCGTTAGTCCGGAATCCACTGCTCACCCCCCAGAAGTGTAAAATATAGTATTATGATGGGCCCAACTCCGGTCGGTGAATTTCATGGCAGCTCCGTTTGTATTTTATTTTTTAAAATCAGACTTTTTTTTTTTTTTTAAGTTTTAAATGATTGTTTATGGTTTAAAAAAAACTAACCTAACCTACCGAAATATGTAGGTGTTTGACACTTCTTCAAATGTCTATATCTCTCTTATTTATTGAGTCCGACAAAAGATAATTGCAGTTTCGGAATCAGCTTGGTGAATATAGTCGGGTGATGTTAAAAAATTTAGAACTGGTAGCAATACCTAATAAATACCCCGATATGTAGGTGTTTGACGCTTCTTTAAATGCCTATATCTTGCTTATTTATTAAGGCCGAAAAAAGTTTATTGCAGTTTCGGAATTAGGAAGATGAATATAGTCGGGCGACGATAAAATTTCAACAATGTAGAAAAGGTACCAATACTAGAATACCAAATATTGTTAGGGATAGGTAAGATAAAGACATAAGAAAGCACCGGCCGCTTAGAAGAAATCGTACGAAGCAGATCAATTTGCAATCGCCTTTTTGTCAAGTGTCTTTTCATTATTTTCCCACTCCTTCAGGTACGCCAGCATAGATCTGATCAGTTCTTGCTTCCTCAATTTCGAGACCCTGCGTGCTCCAGTGCTGTCAGGTATCCATCCTTCCACCAACTACCCCGAGTCCTTACTTTACATACTTCCATGGAGGCGACAATCGATCACAAAGGAGGCCATACAGTCACAAAATACAAACATTAAATGAATAGAAATCTCACTTACGTCGCGAAGAAGTCGACGACGACGGGTACCTTGCTATTCTTCACCTTTTCCTCGAAATCTTTTGGACTCTGAATTTTGAAAATTTCTCTGTTCGCCGCTGTAATCGAGATATTTCGTACACCGATTTGGAGGTACGCCGACGAGCGAAATAGTTTAATGACGCTCATTTTGCAGATTAAATTAAAGAAAGTGCGAAAGGCGTAGGAAGAGCGAATGAACCCCGGCAAAAAACAAAATGACAGTTCAATTATTGCGGTTGTTTCCAGCCCATTCGTTTGTTGTTTAATTAATTGAGCGATTGGAAGAAGACAAGAAATTAAAACTTCGTAGGACATACAGTCGCGTTATGTAAAAATTGTACAATTATTTGAAAATAGCTGTTTCAAGCAAATGGATTAAGTGATTTTTATCATTTTTTTGTTATACAAGATAGGTAATGTTTCTGTCTGATATTTTGAAGCAGATACATATCGTGGATTTATTGACAAATTATTACTAAGTTATTTTATTAATACTATAAAACCCTATTTTTACGCTTAATGACTTTACCGACATCACACGTAGAAGACTCTTAAATAAAGATATAATGACATTTAACTTAATTTTGCAATAGATTTGTAATGACTTTTTGCAACAAACGACGATATTTTAAGCCGTCCAAACCCTCCTTGCATTATTTAAATAAAAGACCCCGAAAATTTACATAGTTTGTACAACCCCCGCTAACCCACTTGGATATTTTATTGCGAAATATGGGGTTTCTATATTATGAAAAAAATATGTAATTATAGGTTATTTCTGAATAGCTATATTCAACCAACAACTAAAATCGACAATTTGTGGGTGTGGGCAGCAAATGTTTTCTGTATTTCAATTTGTACGTTTATTTAAGTCTTTTTCCGATTTTATAATGGAATTGAGTTTTACTTCGTTCGTTTTTTTTGGGGACCATATTTTAGGGCAATTTAGTTTTATGAGCATTTTACTTTTACATAATTTATTGCAATATTATTAGAGTCCTGTCCACCCTAGAACGGGCTATTCCCAGTTGGGTGACAGAATCAAATAAGCTAAAGGTTAAGGTTTTGCCATTCGGTTCCCATTTTTGTAAGCAAAAACAATGTTTTTATTTATTTATGTCTAATATAATAAAATAATATTAAACCGTAAAATGTCTCAAACATAAAGCCTTATTATTTTTTGTAACATATAAATCTCATATGTTTCTAATTTTTACGAACTTCCATGTACCTGTTGGCGCACTCTTCAATTTAAATAATTATTTTTAATAAATTGAGGCACAATAACAGTATAAATATTTAATATTCATCTACGTTTTTATTTTCGTACCGCTTCCACGACGAATAGCCGTATAAGGGCGCTACACTGCTCCTCCATATTATGCCACCAGGCCCTTGAATATGCATGATAACAGACACACATCCCACGCAACGTTGCGTTGGATGTGTGTCTGCTTTCATGTGAATTCAAGGGTCTGATGCCACAATGCGTTGCGTACATTGGACCAGTGTGCCGCCTCCGTAAAACTCAAAGCATACTAGAATAGACCACGTGACCAGTCTGAGAAATCGACAGAGGAATAGAAAGAGAGAGCTGCATATGGGCCTCATCTATCCTTGTTTACTTGCGCATGCGCGGGACATACGTAAATATAGTAAGTGCAACGCTTTGACGCCATAATATGTCTGATATGTGCTTTTAAGCGTTCGTTGTAATTTTGTTTTTGTTTTAGCTGTGTTTTAGTTTGAAATTGTATGTAAAATAATTCCAATTAAAGAGTGATAAACGCGCATGAGCGACTATACAAGGATAGAGGGGGCCCATGTGCAGCTAATTCAATTCCGCTATCGCATTCATTCACAGTCCACCTTCGTACTCCCGCGGTCTATTCTAGTATGACTGTGGTGAAACTATTAAAAAATATAACAAGCTGCAAATTTATTAATTTTTTTTTTAAACCCATGTTATACTTATGAAGGAAACTTTGTGAATGTATCGTCTATTATTTTTTTTATCGTATATTAATATACTGGCGATTACAATACGGAAACTAGCATACATGTTCCGAGAGATGAGGAATATTTTAGATCCGGGAATGCTGAAAACTACATACCATTCACGTTCAGTCTATTCTTTGTTATGAAATAATAGAATGGGGAGGTTATGCGACGACTATCCTCCGCCCAATAGAAGTGGCTCAAAATGTATCTCGAAGATTATAGCGCGTAAGCCGTATTGATACTTCACCAATGAACTTTTTAATCAATGCAATGTCCTGGACACCAGCCAGCTGTACATTAAATTAGCCTTTACATGAACGGTTTAAAAGTCAACTAACTTTGGGAGTGATGATATACATATACGAGAGCAGCGCACTCAGAAGATATGCTGATAGTTGATACCACGTAAAAACAACTCGTACGGACAGCGCCACTACTCATTCATCGCTTCCAGGATTTATAATCACCTTTCTGAATCAATCAAGGCTATGAATACAATTACAACATTAAAAAAATCTGTTATATCTTGTTGATAAAGAAATGGAGGATTAATATAGATAAAGCATTGAGTATAAATGTCTGAATGGTATGTATGGAATGTCATGTATGGTTTTATAGTATATTTTCATGACATTATTGGTCTTTATTAAAGCTTTTAGGATTGCGAAACTTTCTTTTATTTTAATAATTATTTTAATACTTCTATATGTACTCATTTAAATCTTATTTTTATTTTTTTGCTTAATTTTAATTTCTATAATAATTAGGTTTGATTATATTACTGTATTTTTAAGCAATTACGTTAACTTACATACTTTCTATTTGTACATCATTTTTTAATATGATTATGCTATGGTTAACATTTTTTTTATCTTTCATGTCGTCTTGCATTTTAATTCCCATTTTATTTTAGTTATTATTTTATATTATCAATTTCACTTCTATATTATCAATTTTATATTCAATATAGCAGCTTGTAAGAATTAATAATAACTCTTATAGTGTATAAATTCTCTCAAATTTTCTATATTCTACATTACTTAGTTTTTTTAAAATATTGGTTAATGATATATTTACATGCCCCAACAATTTAAATGCCCGCTTTAGAACAGGCTATTGTCTAGTTAGGCGACATTAAAATATGATCACTGGCAACAGTTTCTGGCATAGCATATTATTAGTGTTTTGCTACTGGATTCTGGGCTATGACAGTGATTGTATATGTCCATTTACTGTAGGTAATTGTAAATTACCAAATTAAAAAATATATATATTTGCCGGGTCCCATCAAACTTGCAGAAGGCAAATTTGCAGACGGCAATCTTGCAGACGGCATTCTTGCAGGCGGCAGTTTTGCAGAAGGCAATCTTGCAGAAGGCAGTTTTGCAAATGTCAAAATGACCTAACCTAACCTAACAGAAAAACTTAAAACATTTTTTTTTAATGTTTAGTTTGATGTATAGCATTTCATTTCATTTCATGTATAAAAGTCATCCACTACAAGGATGCCGGTAATTAATGTCACTTCGATTTTAGGGAAAGAAAAACCTAACCTAACCTAACCTAACAGAAAAACTTAAAAACTGTACTGAAGGTTGCCGCCTGCAAGGTTGCCGCCTGCAAGGTTGCCTCCTGCAAATCTGCCCTCAACAAATTTGGAACTGTCAAAAGTGACATTTGTGCAAAATTGCCGCATGCAAAACTGGCGCCCCCCTATTTGCCCAGACCACATTAGAAAGTACATTTTTCGATTGTCCTGTGGCAACGATGATTGGCTAATATAACACCTTGGCGACGGCGAGCAACAGGATTGCATACTATCATATCGATTTTCTTGCTATCTTCACGTCTCTGAGTCTATTGTCAAATGTCAAAAATTTTAGCAAAGATTTTAGGTTATGTCCGTGATCATTGGGTTACATGAAATATTTTTCGGGCCAAATTGTTTGTCAAAATGTTTAAAATAATAAGATTGATAAAACAGTATCTACAGGTCTCTAGAAGATCGCCACATTTATCAGTGAAAGATAAACTTAGTATGGTGTATGCGTTTACGGCGATCAACGCCGTAATAGGCATAGTCTACTTCAGTAAGAAAGGAAGTATAGATCTCACAACATATTACGGCTTGCAATCCAACGAAGAAAAGTACAGCAGCTCTGCAGTTAAATGGGCAACAGAGTCAAAGTTACCGGAAGCAAGAGTGATCCAGGTGTCCGGTTTGAGAGTTGTCGATAAGTATTCACTCCTACGTGGAAAGCGAGTCGAAGACGTCCAGGAAAATGTCGATGAGGCGGAGGAGGAAGATACTCTATAAATTATTATTGATTTTGTAAAGATAACATAGAATATATTGTGTACATAGACAGCTTTTCTATATTTATTTATAATTTATTCATTGGGGCAGATTTTCAATAACTGCATGCTCTCGTTTATGAAATGTTATCTGATATATTAAAATGTGGTTGAATTCAGTCTTGTGTATTAGGTACCTCGGCCTAGTTTGCAGAATAGTAAAATGCAGTCAATTCAAACAGTTTTTATTTAACATAAATAAATACATTACACACATATTATTATGCTGAACGTCAAGAGACAATAATAAATAAATACAAACGGAGCTGCCATGGAATTCACCGACCGGAGTCGGGCCCATCATAATACTATTTTTTTTACACTTCTGGGGGGTGAGCAGTGGATTCCGGACTTACGAACCGGCTGTGGTAGGTTTAGGACAGCTGTCTTGCCACATGTGAGCGTTCACCTTGCCACCCATTCACTCCCCCTTCGAAGCCATAGAATTTGAGATGCGCAAATCGCAGTTTTAGATAATTTTTCTAAGAAAGAGTTGATTATTTTTCTGGAAAGGCCAAGATCTTTAAAGAGGTGAAATAGAGATTTAGCTGGCAGGCCACGAGCGCCAACTTCCACCGCGTGAAGGTGAACAGTGAAGCCGTTCCGGGTTACGGCATTTGCAAGATCATGGTATTTATTTAATTTGTACTCGTGGTCTTTTGGGATATTTGATTCCCATGGAACAGTTAATTCTACAATAAGAGCCACCTTCCGAGATAGAGAGTAAAGAGTTATATCTGGACGGAGGGCTGTGCATCCGAGACTTTCAGGGAATTTATACTGCTTAGAGACCGAATCAACCTCCAGAATCCAATCTGTAGCTTTCTCGATTATTGAGAAAGGTTTTGTAGTTAAATGTTTTTTGCCTTTAGAGCCATCCCGCACAAACTGTATTGGGGGTTTGGAGGATACTGTCAAACCCTTGTTGGTTCCAGCCACTGAGAGACTAATTACCTCGCGAATAACAGCGAGAACTTTGTCATGGCGGTAAGTGTACCGTCCTTGATCTAAGGCCACCTTGCAGCCAGCTAGAATGTGTCTAGCTGTGCAAGGGGTATTGCTACAGAGGGGACAAGAACTATCCTCGGCAAAGCTCCAACGAGCGAGGTTACTGGGGTCTGGAAGTGTATGCTGAAAGGCATTCAAATAAAATTTCAGCATCTCTGGCGTCCAGTCATAGAGCATTACCTTCCAGTGCATTGGAGGCGGAATGCAAAAGTCACCAATTGTTGTCCAATCATTCTGGCATTGAAGGCCAATAGCATGAGCCATACTCTTGCTGTCGTAATCTCCCCGCAAAAGAGACTTCTTCAAGTCCACGTCGCTCGTGGTTGTACTGCCATACCCCAGACCAGTGCCATTCTGGCTGATTCCAGTAAGGAACCTTTTGTGGAAGTCTACGCGGGCTTGTAGTTCATTTGAATCACTACAGCCACTTATTACGTGCTTCGATATTGCCGGATCTTTGGAATTGCACAGAATCGAATTTTTGGTTATTCTGGAGTTGGCGTAGAGCAGAGAGGGCAGTTTAAGCGCTAGCCCAAAATTTTGTTTGAACCTGAAGAGAGTCGAGGGGTCAGCTGGTTTGGCTAAGGACAGCCAGGATTTTAAACTAGCTGTCACCAGTGCATCTAGACGGGACAGTTGGGTTTTGGTAAAATCGTAAATAAGAAAGGGCCATGACAAATGTGACGTTAGATAATTGTCATAGATCCAGGCCTTACGAGGGCCAGAGATTAGCAAGGCATCTATTTTCGCCAGGCAACTTTTGAAATGCTCTATAACATGATCGCCCGAGACGTCTTTTCCCTGATGGGTGATTTTTCTGCCGAGGAATTTGAAATGATTGTTTGGGTCTATAAGGGAGATATTAGAGCCCTTATAGACCAATTTGGGGTCATAGGATGTAAACTTTGTGCCCATGCGGGCGAGTCCAAGGCAAAAACATTTGGAGGGCTTCACTTTTATACAGCCTGACCAGTCGCAGAAAAGCTCCACTTTCTGTAATAGCAGGGAAAGCTGCTTGGGGCTTCTGGTGATGAAAGTTAGGTCGTCGGCAAAAGCGAGGCACGACGAGGTGTATTGGCCGTCTGTTTTAAAACGGTAGCCCCACTTCCTGTCAAACTGGCTCAGGCTTTCCAGAAGTATATTAAAAACTATATTAAAGATCGTCGGGGAGAGGCAACAGCCCTGAAATAGTCCAATTGAATATGGTATAGAGCGGGTAGTCCATTCTTGCGTTTTAACATGGAAAGTCAGACAGTTGTAGTAGGAGGCTACAATGTCACGCACGACTGGTGGGAAGTTGTACCAGCGGAGTGCAAAGTGGAGGAGACTGTGTCGGACTGACCCAAAGGCATTCTCTAGGTCGAGCCAGCATACATTGATTTGGCGTTCGTGCTGTCTCGCATCCTTGATGGCAGCAGCCAGGAGAGAGTTGTGCTCGAGGCAGCCCGAGACGCCGCGCATGAAGCCTTTTTGAACTGATACTCCAAGGTACTCATTCCGGTGCATGAATTCGCTCATCCTCGTGTGGACTATGCTAAAAAAGATTTTGGCCACAGTGTCTGTGAGAGCAATGGGCCGAGCGTCCTTTGGTCCGGTGCAAACTGGGACCTTCGGAATTAAGATGACTGTCGCTCGGCCAAAATTCTGTGGGACTACACCGCTATTCCATATATTTCGGAAGATGGATCCTAAATATTGCAGAAGGCAGGGGCATTTTTTGTATACTAAATAGGGAATACCATCGGGACCCGGAGTAGAGCCCGACGGCTTCCTCTTTACTTGATTAAGAATCTCATCTAGTGATGGAGGTTGAGAAGCAAAAGCTACCGTAGGCAGGGGCGGAGGTGTAATGCCCGGCGGAGGGCTGTAATTATGGAGCCGCATTGGGTCCTCATACGTGGTCGAAAAGTATTCCGTGGCCATATCTTCCGGGATTTGGATTTTTCCCTTGGCGGCAGACAAAACCGTTTTGCTGTAGTTAAAACGGTTTTTGTCGAACCGGGCTTCCTCTTTGGATTTGAGAAATGCTGCCTTGCGCTTGTCGTTTTGCGTTGCTACGCTCTGTATGAGTTTTAGTATAGAGCGGTACGCGCGCGAGAAGTTGTGGCAGAGGGCTTTATCCCCGGCTTTCTTGGCTTCACGTAACTGGCGACGAAGTAGCCGCTTTTGCCTACGGAGCTTTGCCTTAAATGCGTTTTCTCTGTGAACCGGGTCGACATGGGTAGATTTTGGGTAAACACCCGAGAAGTATTCATGGACCGCCACCTGGAAGGATGACAGCTGGACGCTGGCAGGGGCATTACGGTTCACAGAGTGGTCAAGAATAGAAGTTAAATTATTATTATGAAATTCCCAGTCCTCTTTCGCAAGTGAAGGGAATTTTAGAGGAGGGAAGGATACGATTTGCGCGGGTAGAGGAGACCGGTCGGGTGACAAACTGCGGGCAGATGTGGAGTCAAGGGACATGTGAGGTTCAACTCTGTCCGTGACTCCTTGCGACGGTTTAAGACACTGACGTGCAGCGTCGCTATCATCGTGCCCAGCAATGTGTTTATTTAACCATGCTAATCGTTTATATTGTTTCCCGCAGATAGGGCAAGCAAGGTCCGGTGTCGTTTTAGCCGTGTCGTTGTTTGGGGTTTCTACTGGGGTAGCGGGAATTCTCCCCCCCTGATAGGCCGCTTGGGGGCATATTTCCTTTTTTTTCTTTTTTGCTTTATAAATAATCGGGTCTGGCTTGCAAGGCCATCAACCCGATGCGTTCTTTCACGCCGTCCACCGTCTCTCCGGCTGTCACAACTCTTTCGTTGTTGTCATCCTGATGATCAGGGGGTTTACAATAAATACAAACGGAGCTGCCATGGAATTCACCGACCGGAGTCGGGCCCATCATAATACTATTTTTTTTACACTTCTGGGGGGTGAGCAGTGGATTCCGGACTTACGAACCGGCTGTGGTAGGTTTAGGACAGCTGTCTTGCCACATGTGAGCGTTCACCTTGCCACCCATTCACTCCCCCTTCGAAGCCATAGAATTTGAGATGCGCAAATCGCAGTTTTAGATAATTTTTCTAAGAAAGAGTTGATTATTTTTTGATTATTTTTCTGGAAAGGCCAAGATCTTTAAAGAGGTGAAATAGAGATTTAGCTGGCAGGCCACGAGCGCCAACTTCCACCGCGTGAAGGTGAACAGTGAAGCCGTTCCGGGTTACGGCATTTGCAAGATCATGGTATTTATTTAATTTGTACTCGTGGTCTTTTGGGATATTTGATTCCCATGGAACAGTTAATTCTACAATAAGAGCCACCTTCCGAGATAGAGAGTAAAGAGTTATATCTGGACGGAGGGCTGTGCATCCGAGACTTTCAGGGAATTTATACTGCTTAGAGACCGAATCAACCTCCAGAATCCAATCTGTAGCTTTCTCGATTATTGAGAAAGGTTTTGTAGTTAAATGTTTTTTGCCTTTAGAGCCATCCCGCACAAACTGTATTGGGGGTTTGGAGGATACTGTCAAACCCTTGTTGGCACGAGCCACTGAGAGACTAATTACCTCGCGAATAACAGCGAGAACTTTGTCATGGCGGTAAGTGTACCGTCCTTGATCTAAGGCCACCTTGCAGCCAGCTAGAATGTGTCTAGCTGTGCAAGGGGTATTGCTACAGAGGGGACAAGAACTATCCTCGGCAAAGCTCCAACGAGCGAGGTTACTGGGGTCTGGAAGTGTATGCTGAAAGGCATTCAAATAAAATTTCAGCATCTCTGGCGTCCAGTCATAGAGCATTACCTTCCAGTGCATTGGAGGCGGAATGCAAAAGTCACCAATTGTTGTCCAATCATTCTGGCATTGAAGGCCAATAGCATGAGCCATACTCTTGCTGTCGTAATCTCCCCGCAAAAGAGACTTCTTCAAGTCCACGTCGCTCGTGGTTGTACTGCCATACCCCAGACCAGTGCCATTCTGGCTGATTCCAGTAAGGAACCTTTTGTGGAAGTCTACGCGGGCTTGTAGTTCATTTGAATCACTACAGCCACTTATTACGTGCTTCGATATTGCCGGATCTTTGGAATTGCACAGAATCGAATTTTTGGTTATTCTGGAGTTGGCGTAGAGCAGAGAGGGCAGTTTAAGCGCTAGCCCAAAATTTTGTTTGGACCTGAAGAGAGTCGAGGGGTCAGCTGGTTTGGCTAAGGACAGCCAGGATTTTAAACTAGCTGTAAATTAAATAAATACAAACGGAGCTGCCATGGAATTTACCAACCGGAGTCGGGCCCATAATAATACTATTTTTTTTACACTTCTGGGGGGTGAGCAGTGGATTCCGGACTTACGAACCGGCTGTGGTAGGTTTAGGACAGCTGTCTTGCCACATGTGAGCGTACACCTTGCCACCCATTCACTCTCCCTTCGAAGCCATAGAATTTGAGATGCGCAAATCGCAGTTTTAGATAATTTTTTTAAGAAAGAGTTGATTATTTTTCTGGAAAGGCCAAGATATTTAAAGAGGTGAAATAGAGATTTAGCTGGCAGGCCACGAGCGCCAACTTCCACCGCGTGAAGGTGAACAGTGAAGCCGTTCCGGGTTACGGCATTTGCAAGATCATGGTATTTATTTAATTTGTACTCGTGGTCTTTTGGGATATTTGATTCCCATGGAACAGTTAATTCTACAATAAGGGCCACCTTCCGAGATAGAGGATAAAGAGTTATATCTGGACGGAGGGCTGTGCATCCGAGACTTTCAGGAAATTTATACTGCTTAGAGACCGAATCAACCTCCAGAATCCAATCTGTAGCTTTCTCAATTATTGAGAAAGGTTTTGTAGTTAAATGTTTTTTGCCTTTAGAGCCATCCCGTACAAACTGTATTGGGGGTTTGGAGGATACTGTCATTGATTTTATAGTGTAATATAAAATCAATGATACTGTCAAACCCTTGTTGGCACGATCCACTGAGAGACTAATTACCTCGCGAATAACAGCGAGAACTTTGTCATGGCGGTAAGTGTACCGTCCTTGATCTAAGGCCACCTTGCAGCCAGCTAGAATGTGTCTAGCTGTGCAAGGGGTATTGCTACAGAGGGGACAAGAACTATCCTCGGCAAAGCTCCAACGAGCGAGGTCACTGGGGTCTGGAAGTGTATGCTGAAAGGCATTCAAATAAAATTTCAGCATCTCTGGCGTCCAGTCATAGAGCATTACCTTCCAGTTCATTGAAGGCGGAATGCAAAAGTCCCCAATTGTTGTCCAAACATTCTGGCATTGAAGGCCAATAGCATGAGCCATCTCCCCGCAAAAGAGACTTCTTCAAGTCCACGTCGCTCGTGGTTGTACTGCCGTACCCCAGACCAGTGCCATTCTGTGGAAGTCTATGCGGGCTTGTAGATCATTTGAATCACTACGGCCACTTATTACGTGCTTCGATATTGCCGGATCTTTGAAATTGCACAGAATCGAATTTTTGTTATTCTGGAGTTGGCGTAGAGCAGAGAGGGCAGTTTTAGCGCTAGCCCAAAATTTTGTTTGAACCTGAAGAGAGTCGAGGGGTCAGCTGGTTTGGCTAAGGACAGCCAGGATTTTAAACTAGCTGTCACCAGCGCATCTAGACGGGACAGTTGGGTTTTGGTAAAATCGTAAATAAGAAAGGGCCATGACAAATGTGACGTTAGATAATTGTCATAGATCCAGGCCTTACGAGGGCCAGAAATTAGCAAAGCATCCATTTTTGCCAGGCAACTTTTGAAATGCTCTATAACATGATCGCCCGAGACGTCTTTTCCCTGATGGGTGATTTTTCTGCCGAGGTATTTGAAATGATTGTTTGGGTCTATAAGGGAGATATTAGAGCCATTATAGACCAATTTGGGGTCATAGGATGTAAATTTTGTGTCTATGCGGGCGAGTCCAAGGCAAAAACATTTGGAGGGCTTCACTTTTAGACAGCCTGACCAGTCGCAGAAAAGCTCCACTTTCTGTAATAGCAGGGAAAGCTGCTTAGGGCTTCTGATGATGAAAGTTAGGTCGTCGGCAAAAGCGAGGCACGACGAGGTGTATTGGCCGTCTGTTTTAAAACGGTAGCCCCACTTCCTGTCAAACTGGGTCAGACTTTCCAGCAGTATATTAAAAACTATATTAAAAATCGTCGGGGAGAGGCAACAGCCCTGAAATAGTCCAATTGAATATGGTATAGAGCGGGTAGTCCATTCTTGCGTTTTAACATGGAACGTCAGACAGTTGTAGTAGGAGGCTACAATGTCACGCACGACTGGTGGGAAGTTGTACCAGCGGAGTGCAAAGTGGAGGAGACTGTGTCGGACTGACACAAAGACATTTTCTAGGTCGAGCTAGCATACATTGATTTGGCGTTTGTGCTGTCTCGCATCCTTGATGGCAGCAGCCAGGAGAGAATTGTGCTCGAGGCAGCCCGAGACGCCACGCATGAAGCCTTTTTGAACTGATACTCCAAGGTACTCCGAGGTACTCCAAGGTATTCCGGTGCATGAATTCGCTCATCCTCGTGTGGACTATGCTAAAAAAGATTTTGGCCACAGTGTCTGTCAGAGCAATGGGCCGAGCGTCCTTTGGTCCGGTGCAAACTGGGACCTTCGGAATTAAGATGACTGTCGCTCGGCCAAAATTCTGTGGGACTACACCGCTATTCCATATATTTCGGAAGATGGATCCTAAATATTGCAGAAGGCAGGGACATTTTTTGTATACTAAATAGGGAATACCATCGGGACCCGGAGTAAAGCCCGACGGCTTCCTCTTTACTTGATTAAGAATCTCATCTAGAGATGGAGGTTGAGAAGCAAAAGCTACCGTAGGCAGGTGCGGAGGTGTAATGCCCGGCGGAGGACTGTAATTATGGAGCCGCATTGGGTCCTCATACGTGGTCGAAAAGTATTCCGTGGCCATTTCTTCCGGGATTTGGATTTTTCCCTTGGCGGCAGACAAAACCTTTTTGCTGTAGTTAAAACGGTTTTTGTCGAACCGGGCTTCCTCTTTGGATTTGAGAAATGCTGCCTTGCGCTTGTCGTTTTGCGTTGCTACGCTCTGTATGAGTTTTAGTATAGAGCGGTACGCGCGCGAGAAGTTGTGGCATAGGGCTTTATCCCCGGCTTTCTTGGCTTCACGTAACTGGCGACGAAGTAGCTGCTTTTGCCTACGGAGCTTTGCCTTAAATGCGTTTTCTCTGTGAACCGGGTCGACATGGGTAGATTTTGGGTAAACACCCGAGAAGTATTTATGGACCGCCACCTGGAAGGATGACAGCTGGACGCTGGCAGGGGCATTACGGTTCACAGAGTGGTCAAGAATAGAAGTTAAATTATTATTATGAAATTCCCAGTCCTCTTTCGCAAGTGAAGGGAATTTTAGAGGAGGGAAGGATACGATTTGCGCGGGTAGTGGAGACCGGTCGGGTGACAAACTGCGGGCAGATGTGGAGTCTAGGGACATGTGAGGTTCAACTCTGTCCGTGACTCCTTGCGACGGTTTAAGACACTGACGTGCAGCGTCGCTATCATTGTGCCCAGCAATGTGTTTAACCATGCTAATCGCTTATATTGTTTTGCGCAGATAGGGCAAGCAAGGTCCGGTGTCGTTTTAGCAGTGTCGTTGTTTGGGGTTTCAACTGGGGTAGCGGGAATTCTCCCCCCCTGATAGGCCGCTTGGGGGCATATTTTCTTTTTTTCCTTTTTTGCTTTATATAATTGGATCTGGCTTGCAAGGCCATCGATCCGATGCGTTCTTTCACGCCGTCCACCGTCTCTCCGGCTGTCACAACTCTTTCGTTGTCGTCATCCTGATGATCAGGGAAATTATATATATAAAATTATATACAATTATATATATATATATAAATACAAACGGAGCTGCCATGGAATTCACCGACCGGAGTCGGGCCCATCATAATACTATTTTTTACACTTCTGGGGGGTGAGCAGTGGATTCCGGACTTACGAACCGGCTGTGGTAGGTTTAGGACAGCTGTCTTGCCACATGTGAGCGTTCACCTTGCCACCCATTCACTCCCCCTTCGAAGCCATAGAATTTGAGATGCGCAAATCGCAGTTTTAGATAATTTTTCTAAGAAAGAGTTGATTATTTTTCTGGAAAGGCCAAGATCTTTAAAGAGGTGAAATAGAGATTTAGCTGGCAGGCCACGAGCGCCAACTTCCACCGCGTGAAGGTGAACAGTGAAGCCGTTCTGGGTTACGGCATTTGCAAGATCATGGTATTTATTTAATTTGCACTCGTGGTCTTTTGGGATATTTGATTCCCATGGAACAGTTAATTCTACAATAAGAGCCACCTTCCGAGATAGAGAGTAAAGAGTTATATCTGGACGGAGGGCTGTGCATCCGAGACTTTCAGGGAATTTATACTGCTTAGAGACCGAATCAACCTCCAGAATCCAATCTGTAGCTTTCTCGATTATTGAGAAAGGTTTTGTAGTTAAATGTTTTTTACCTTTAGAGCCATCCCGCACAAACTGTATTGGGGGTTTGGAGGATACTGTCAAACCCTTGTTGGCACGAGCCACTGAGAGACTAATTACCTCGCGAATAACAGCGAGAACTTTGTCATGGCGGTAAGTGTACCGTCCTTGATCTAAGGCCACCTTGCAGCCAGCTAGAATGTGTCTAGCTGTGCAAGGGGTATTGCTACAGAGGGGACAAGAACTATCCTCGGCAAAGCTCCAACGAGCGAGGTTACTGGGGTCTGGAAGTGTATGCTGAAAGGCATTCAAATAAAATTTCAGCATCTCTGGCGTCCAGTCATAGAGCATTACCTTCCAGTGCATTGGAGGCGGAATGCAAAAGTCCCCAATTGTTGTCCAATCATTCTGGCATTGAAGGCCAATAGCATGAGCCATACTCTTGCTGTCGTAATCTCCCCGCAAAAGAGACTTCTTCAAGTCCACGTCGCTCGTGGTTGTACTGCCATACCCCAGACCAGTGCCATTCTGGCTGATTCCAGTAAGGAACTTTTTGTGGAAGTCTACGCGGGCTTGTAGATCATTTGAATCACTACGGCCACTTATTACGTGCTTCGATATTGCCGGATCTTTGGAATTGCACAGAATCGAATTTTTGGTTATTCTGGAGTTGGCGTAGAGCAGAGAGGGCAGTTTAAGCGCTAGCCCAAAATTTTGTTTGGACCTGAAGAGAGTCGAGGGGTCAGCTGGTTTGGCTAAGGACAGCCAGGATTTTAAACTAGCTGTCACCAGCGCATCTAGACGGGACAGTTGGGTTTTGGTAAAATCGTAAATAAGAAAGGGCCATGACAAATTTGACGTTAGATAGATCCAGGCCTTACGAGGGCCAGAAATTAGCAAGGCATCTATTTTCGCCAGGCAACTATATATAAAAATTCATCCTGCGTATGTTTTTGCTCGCAAATCTCAAACAGTAGTTGGTCGACTGACTTGAAATTTTTACACAGCGTTGCATTCGAATATGCGTATTGCGTTTGAATATGCGCGACAAGTCTTCCCGCACCAGTGAAATCTTTGGTGCACTTCGACATCGGAGCGTTCCCTATTCATTTCAGACTGAACCACGGCGAAGCGTGGCTGAGTTTAGATAAAAAACCTTGAAAAATCTATGAGGTCCTCTGGAAAGAACCGTCAAATAAAACCAAATGGGCCACTGTTATGGTAGATACTATTATTGTTAACATTCAAACAATTTTTTCAAACCCGTTAAATACATGAAACAAAAAGAATATAGCAAGAAAAAGAACAGATAATAGATATGGATAAAAAAAACCCGTAGTGTGGTGAATATGAAAAATAATTTGTATTAACACCAGGCATCTATATCATTTCAGTAGTCGTTAAACTTAGTATTTTTTTGGGTCTTTCATAAGAAGCTTAAATTATTTTACCTGTAATTCTAAAATTTCCTGAGGCATTCTTTTATAGAATTGTATATATTGTCATTGCCTTTTTTAATCGGAACTTGAGAACTGAGAGCTTGTTTCTATTTTTACAGACATACATTATTATTATTATTATTATTATTTATTCTGGACAGGCAGCTTTGCTCATACGTCCAGATCAGATCTTGTAAATCTAAACATTATTAACAATATAATATAGACAATATTAACAAGTTTTTAGGTACAAATCGAGTCTGTTTTTAAATTGATTGACAGAGCTTGCACTAATCACTTTAAGTGTTAGTGTCTATTTTGCAGGACGTTCTTAAGAGGATTAGATTTAAATTTTGCACGGTTAAGTTTTTTGTTGTGACCTCGAAGATTTGTGTTGACGTTGAATTTGTAAATATTCTTCACTCCAGGTACATCTTGATAATCTGTTAGAATTTTATATGTCTCAATCAGGTTCCCTCTTTGTCTTCTTTGTTTGAGAGTACTAATTCCAAGCAATTCCAAGCGATTTTCATAATTCCTATTCTTCAGGCCCACTGGCATTTTGGTTGCCCTTCGCTGAACCTTTTCCAGGATATCTACATCTTTGCATAAGTAGGGGTTCCAGAGATGATAGCCATACTCAAGAATAGGTCTCACATATATGCCTTGTAGATCTTGATAAAAACCTCTATTGACAGATGTTGGAAAGCCTTCCTTATTAGATAGAGCGTAGAGTTGGCTCTTTTAGCAATTCCAATTATGTGTTTCTCCAATTTGAGATCATCAGTAATTGTTATTCCAAGATCTTTTTGTTGCTTGACTGCTTCTAATTGGGCATTTGCCAGAAAATATTGTTTGTTGGGGTTGCTTTTCCCGATATTGAAGCACTACACACTACACAGCACTATTAAGTCTAATTTACTTTGATTCAGTTACTGACTTCAAATTCAAGACAAGTCAATGCTGACACAATACCGCCATTGTGTAAATTGATTTAAGTCACTACAGCGCTGTCGCGTAAGTGCTGGTTTCAATATTCCCGCCATATATTTTGAAGTTAGTACGCTCCTCCCAACACCCGCGTCAACGGTACTGACTTCGTCTGGACGCCGAAAACAGTAGTTGGTCATTCGCTGGCACTGCTTTGTAGAATAAAGTCGCATCGAGTCAAAAAATTTAATTAGTTAAAAGAATGTTTCTTTTAGATACCTCTTCTTCTTAGATTCTTGTCAACTCTTCTAATAGCAGATAGAAAAATTAACAAATAATTCACTAGTTTTCTGCCATTTTTGAGAACTCATTTTTCCCTACTGACTCTAATAATGTGTTTACACTATGAAAAAATAACGACTGACTGACTACGTAAACTGTCTGAGTCTGTTCTCAGCGCTAGCATTGACGCCTGTAATAAATGTAAATATGGCTGTATATTTTCAAAAATAAACTGATAAGCAGCGGTAACCATATTATTTTCCTCGGAAAATTTCGAGTCTTCTCTAGAACCTAGTCCATATATTAAACCGGCAATGGCAGCTTTACTGATCATCACATCACTCCGATATCATTCCTCTACATTTTTATTACTTTTTCTGTTATTTTTAGCGATATTCATACTTGTAAAACTGCTATAAACATACTTTCAGCGCTGTAGGACGAGGTTTTCAAAATAATAAAAGATATTGTTCAACAAAATTTATTTTTAAAAAAAGCTGGCTTTACAAAAATCATTAAGAATCCCTTAAACTAATTAAATAATTAATCTACATACAAAGACTCAATAATATCACATTTCTGATGTGGATATTATTAATCCACTTTTTAATAATTACATTACTTAACTTAAATACATCTACAAAAAAACTGTTATAGTAACTGCAGCAGGAACCATTTCTATTAATGTAAAAACATAAACATTATGATTAAAGGAACACATTCATTTAAAAACAATGACATTTTTGGGTGTCAGCTGACTAAAAGTCGGAATATAATTAGCCGCGTTGTTTCGGAAGTTTAAGTACAAATAATGTTGATAAAAGCTCAGAAACAGAATCTTTGAACTCTCGCAGGCTGCTTGCAACTATCGTTTGTACCGGTTTAAATCGCGACTGAACCCATTCCAATATTTATCTAAATAAATTATGATTCCGTGAATGTCTTGCACAATTAAAAGTCTAAGTTCTTCAGTCATGGTTAAGATTTAAGATTTACCCACGGTAGATTAACATAATCCATTATTCGCAGGTCTTTTTAAGGGCTACACAATATGCTAGTAAAGATCTTCCGGATGCTCCATGTTCGCAAGTAGATTTTTCTTCTCGTCTTTCTTTCGGCCGTCTGAAGGGAGGTTGTTGTGTAAACCCTCCGGCTCGAAGCAGGGCTGCAACATTTGAATAATGTTTAGCAGGTTCATAAATGATGGCTTACCACTCTAAACAGAATAAAAGGCATAATTGGGGATGTATGCACCAAAACTTTTTGTAGGTGGCGATAGAGGTAATCGCCAGCCCGAAAAAAAAATAAAGATAGGTACTTATAACCAATGTTTCAACTAGAAATGTTACATGAATAGTTATAAAAAGGTTGAAGTTTCATGTGATTAAAATTATTTTTAATAAGCTTCTATATGTTATGAGAAATAAACTTAGAAATATCAGCCAATATGATTTTCAGTCCGATTTTTAAAATAACATCCTAGTGTCAATTTATAAGTCAATAAGTTGACAAATGCTCTAAAGCAGTGTTTTTCAACCAGTGGATCGCGACCCCTTAGAAAGGTCGCAAACCGAGGATAAGTCTAAAAAAAAAATAATATAATACAAAATCTTTATTATATGCAAACATTTACAGCTTCGAAAGAGAAACACATTTATTATGTGGTATTTGCTATTTCTTTTACAAAACTTTATGTTGATCTAAGATGGAAACAGGTAAACTAAGTACAGCTTCGAAAGTGAAAAACAGTTAAAATTAATGTGGTTTTTGGCATTGTTTTTACACAAAAAAATATTGAATGCTTACAGTTGCAGCTGTAGAAGAGACTAGGGGGGGGGGGGCACAGAACTAAGTTACAGTCTAAGGGGAGTCGCAAAAACTTTTATTTTTTTTAACCAAAAAGAGGGTGGCGATCTAAAAAAGGTTGAAAAACACTGCTCTAAAAGGGATGGAAATCTTTCAATTCATCAGTTTTTTATTTTTAGTCAAATTCAACAACATTTTTAAGCCAAAAAAAACAATCAATGGATAGGTACATACCGTTTCGCATATGTTCATATTGCAACAGTTTTCGATTGTTATTTCGCATTGCGTCCTAGGTTCTGGTCTCGCCGTAAGAGGAGTTACATTTTTATTTACAATAATCCTCTTCCTAATTCTGCAAGTAAATACATTATTCAAATTAAAAGAATTTAAACATATGGTTAGCTGTTAGGTTTTCGTTTGACTACTACAGAGATTTCTCAGCCGAACTTGAAATGCCAATGAACAATAAAGGTCATCAGACTAGCGATGTGCAGTCAGCTGTCAACATAACGGAAGCAATGGGAGATAGAATACACAGCATACCAGACAGTAGCTTCTCTTAAAACAAAATTGAAATCAAGGTGAATAAATAGTGGTTATTTGTAAGAGATTGTCTTATAATAATAAACCCGCCCATTGTGAAATTTCACAATAAAGAGTAGCGAAAACAATTAGACTAGTGGTCTAGAACTTGGTCTTATAGGGTATAATCGCATGGTGTAATGGTTCTCGATCCTTAAGTCATGTCCATGAACTTTCTCATAGGATATTACCGAGCTGATATCATGGTAAGATTGGTCAAATTTGACCAAAAGTTGCATATACGGCCCAAAATCCCTAGTTTTTGGAAGTGTTCTCAACATGACTGTCAAAAGGCAAATATGAAAATCTACTAGGCATTTCATTTAACTCACCGTGGCCTCCGTTTCAATTCCATGATTTTATGTCCGAGGAAAGCGCAAACCGAACTCAGTAAGATGCACATGCCTCCAAGTACGATAATGACTGGATCGCGGACTTGCGAATAAATGCATCGGCTATCATTCTCATAGAGTATTTCATTGCGATTTGTACTTTTAGCCTCTTCAAGGGTTTTCTCCAGCTTTGGTGTGTTGTTATTTGAAGTGATGTTTTCCGTATCGCGAATCGACAATGGATTGCTGAAAAAAGAATAACAATCAGGTAAGTTCAGTGTTCATCTTATTCTAGAATACTCTTAAACCTAAGGCGCAGTTCAGACAGAAAAGACGTGGCGCGGGCGTCGGGCGAGTATATGGAGTGGACATGATGCGGAAAGGCATTCAGTCGCTCAGTCATTGCGAAACCATGCAAAGTGGATGCATCCCTATACATTAGCCGCTATCTCTGTACATTTTAGGTCATATAATGCGATTGAAGTCATATAATGATGATGTTTCTCGACTAACTCACAAAAATCAATATTGTATTCAATATTGTCATGCATTTTCGTTCGAGGTCCGACGCCACTCGCCGCTTCGGTGTCGCTTGCGAGTCAAGTGACGTGTGGCAAACAAAGCAACGTCTTTTCGGTGTCCGCGCCACGTCCCTTCTGTCTGCATTGACTAATACGTTACGCCTTGAAAACGCGCCCTGTCCGCTCCACGGCCTCGTCCGATGCACGCGCCACTTCTTCCGTCTGAACTGCGCCTAAGATGCCAACGAAAGTCTTTTTCTATTAGGCCTAAATGTATAAACATACCTGCAGTCAACAATTCTGTTGCCTCCATCAGAAATTCCAGATAATTCGCACCTTGGTCCAGTAAAATTCCCATAACAAGCGCACTGCGGATTGCGGTCTTTCACGGAACATTTCCCTTTGTTCAAACAAAATCCATCGCATAGATCGTACTGGCATCTGTCCCCTCCATAGCCAGGATAACAGCGACACATCGGCGATCCACCATTATTAATACTACAAGATCCCTCAATGCAGTAATTGTAACAGACAGACGTCCCGCATCTCATCCCAGAAAAACCAATCGGGCACTTGCAAACGAAATTCTCTGAGTTCTTATTTATGGTTCCGCCGTTCAAGCAATACTTATAATTTTCTGTCAGACTCTCCATCCTGGAAATAAGCGCCGTTTTCTCTTGCTCGGTTTTCAGTACCTTTTGCTCTTCGAGCATCTTGGTCCGATTCTTAAACGCCTCATCCAAGACAGCGCATTCTGAGTTACCTGTTATCTTATTCAATATGTTTGATTTAGCTATGATGCCGATGGGAGCGCCTTTAAATGTGATGATTTCAGTGGGTTTCGTGCCGTTTTTTGCGTTAAACGGGTAAGACCAAACCGATTTATAAATCCAATCGGTCCAATACACTGCATCGACACCGACGGCAATGTTGTATGGTTCCTGATGTATACCGTGATACAAAATTTCACGATTTTTTCCATTTAAATCGGCGCTTTCGATTCTGTAGTAAATTCCCTCCTTATCGTCTGTCCAGTACATTTTGCCCTGTACTTGATCAATAGCGATGCCCAGGGGCATAAACAGATCTTCTACAATGAGTACTTCGCGTTCGCTGCCATCTAAACGCGATCGCTCTATAGTCGGGCGCTGATAGTTGGAGTTGGTCCAGTATAAGAACCTGCAAAATAAAAAGGTATTTCAAGCTTAGTTCTTTGTCTGAGGTTTGTCCGGAAAATACATATAAAAGTGGAATAATAACTTTATTTTACAATTATTCAGGTATTTCAATATGGTCTCCTTGAAAGTACTCCCCCTGAGACAAGATGCACTTCTGCCAACGCCGTTTCCACTGTTGATAAGATCGCTGAAAGTCTTCAGTTGTGAGGCTCTTTATTTGCCGTGTCGTTGCTACCTTGATGGCTTCCACATCCCCAAAGTGCCGCACTCGAAGCACCATTTTGATTTTGGGAACAGGAAGAAGTAGCAAGGGGTTAAATCGGGTGAATAAGGCGGGTGTTCTGTCATGGTGATTGAGCTTCGGGCAAAAACTCACGACAACGAGACGTGTGAGCAGGCGCGTTGTCGTGATGAAGGATCCACCTGCCTCCTTGTGCCAAATCCGGTCAAACTCGGGCCACACAAACTCTGAGACGACTCAAAACTTCAATGTAGACATTTCCTGTTCACTGTCTGGCCGGGAGGGACAAATTCCTGGTGAACAATGCCCCGAGAATCAAAGAAAACAATCAACATTGTTTTCACAGTGAACCTTTATTTTCGTGACTTTTATGTTCTCGGTTCCCCTGCTTGCTTCCACTCCATGCTTTGAGATTTCAGCTCCACATCGAATTCATAGCATTAAGACTCGTCTCCAGTGATGACCCAGTTGAGAAAGTCCCCCCATTCCTCTGCTTCCAACCAATCCTGACAGCAAGCAACCCTCCTTGCTTTCTGTTCTGGAGTCAAGAGCTTCGGAAGGATTTTCGCGGACAATTTTTTAATTTCAAGTTTTTCTGTCAGAATTTCCTGGACGATTGATTTGGGAATTAACAGATCCTTAGCTATCATTCTGTCAATCGACGGTTCTTTAAGAACACAAACCCGAATTCGTTCAACATTTCCCTCAGAACTCGATGTGGAGGGGCGTCCTGAGCGTTGGCCATCTTTCACCTCTTCTCGGCCTTCCCGGAACCTTTTTAACCACTTGTTGCCGGTTGGTTCCTTCAGAGAATTGTCTCCGTAAACTTGTTTCAAACACTCAAAAATTCTCACGGCCATTCTTGCCTAGCTTTGCAAGAAAGTTGATGTTGATGCGCTGTTCCTCAATCAGAGAGAGCTCCATGCTGACGGCAGGTAAAATAAGGGTTACTTTCAACAAGCACACGTAAACTCCTACTTACTCGCAGAGCGCTCTGGCTCGAACTGAGCGTTGAGGGGAATGCATAGAGAGGGGGAACCACCGGGTCGCCGCCCCTCCACAAAGCCATGACTTGTCGCCCCTAATTTTTTATAGGTATTTTCTGGACAAACCTCGTATATCATGATATTTTTGAACAATGCTAGAAAGGATATGTTTTCGCCTTTCTTGCAACTCAGTGTTTCATGCATATCCAAAGGCTACTAGTCCAGTGATACTCTGAGGACAGAAGCAGGCATTCCGATATCAACCGCATTATCAATAATTATAATGAACCTACCTTCGACAACTGTCAACGGCGATACCCTGTGGTGTCTCTTCAGTCATCTGTATCAAAATCCTGCCCATGCTGACTTTCCCGGACGAGGGCAGTAAAGACACCCAAAATATGCTCCGGTTATTCCCGTCGGTCCAGAAGAGTATCCCGGAGACGGGATCGTAGGCAATGCCCTGGACGCTGTCGCCGATCCGCTTCTTGACTATGCTGACAATGTCATTCGTGGCGTTCATCTCGAAGATGGTGACATTATCGTTTCGGGTATCCGTGAAGTACAGCGACTGGAAGACGGAATCATACGCAAGGGCTGTGAGGTGGTTGTACTGCGGGCTGACGATGTCTGACTTTGTGCCGTTGTAGTAGAAGAATTCTATGCTTCCTTCCATAGTGGCAGCCAAATCTGTGGAAAAAAAAATTTTAATCAGGGTATGGAAAAGTTAAATCGAATCGCGTGTATGTGGGTAAATGATGAATAAAGATGTATTCGACTGCAGAGGAATTAATACCTATATAATAATGGTTACCCTGTCTCTCTAAAAGTCTAAAATTTGAAATTAGAACACATTTTAGGGTTGCATGCAACACTAAAATTTGAAATTGGAACAAATTTTGGGGCTGCCTTGCCCCACTAAAATTAGAAATCGGAACAAATTTTAGGGCTTCATGCCACACTAAAATTTGAAATCGGAACAAATTTTAGGGCTGCATGCCACACTAAAATTTGAAATCCGAAGAAATTTTAGGGCTGCATGCCACACTAAAATTTGAAATTATAACTAATTTTAGGGCTGTAGGCCAAATCGGAACAAATTTTAGGACTGCATGCCACACTAAAATTTGAAATTGGAACAAATTTCAGGACTACATGCCACACATTTTTTTTTAAATCGGAACAAATTTTAGGGCTGCATGCCATACTAAAATTTGAAAACTGGAACAAATTTTAGGACTGCATGCCACACATTTTTTTTTTAAATCGGAACAAATTTTAGGGCTGCATGCCATAATAAAATTTGAAATCGGAAGAAATTTTAGGGCTGCATGCCACACTAAAATTTGAAATTGGAACAAATTATAGGGCTGCGTACCACACTAAAATTTGAAATCGGAACAAATTTTAGGGCTGCATGCCACAAAAACTGCTTAAAACCCTAAAACTGATCCGAGAGAGAAGAAAAAATGGTACACTACTTTACATTCCCCTGATTATTCTTATTTCGTCGGTAATAATAATATAACTATTATTGTGACGTATTCTGTTATCAGGAATTATAACATTAGTAGTCATATCGCACTACTATAAAGATAAATTCACTTGTGAAAAATAAGATATTTTAATAATTATTATAAATAGGATAAAAACGAATTAACCGCGTGACGATTTATCCTATTTATAACGTCAAACAATTGCGATAGTCTTCGATTTAATATTAGGTCCTAACCTATGAAATTGACGATTCTCAATGCTACTTTGAACTCAAATATCTAACGTTCAATTTTATTTCAAATTAAATTTAGTGAAGTATTCTGACATCAATCTGTTCACAACTATGAAAAAAGGAAAAAATATGCGGTAATTTTGAATATGAGAAAGATAAAGTTGAGCAGATAAAGCTTGAAGAATCAATGGTGTGTTCGGGCCAGCCGTTACTAACGAACGCTCGGTGCGTTTTTGGTTCAAATATTTCCGCTCTGGAAATTTTGATTTAAAGAACGAGCCCCGTGGACGGCCGAATATTCAAGTGGATAATGAAGAATTAAAAACGACAGTGAAAACGGAACCATCATGAACTAAGTCAGAGTTAGCAGCAGCCTTTGGTGTAAGTGATATGTGCGCCAAACTGGGAAATTCAAAAAGTGGGCACCGCATGAATTGAGTGAATCATCATCAAAATATGTGAATATAGAGTGAATATCAGTAAAATTGCAAACAGAAAAGACGGTCGCCAGATTAGAGAAGCTGTGCCTGGAAACTCTCCGCCACCCACCGTACCTACTCTCCGAATCTTGCTCCAAGTAATTTCCACTTTTTCGGAATTTAGGCAACTTCTTGTTAGGGGAAAAGATCTTTTTTTCACGAGGCAGTCGAAACCGTCCTCAAAGAATTCATTGGTTCTCGCTCCCAGATTTTGTGTTAGCAAAGGAATCAACGAACTTTTCAAAAAAAGGCCGAAAGGCATCGGGTTATTGGTACATACTTCGACTGATTAAATATATTAACTTCAACTTCAAAATAAAAACCATTTTCTATTTCGATATAGAACGACAATTTTATAGGTACGGACCTAATAATAATGTATGGAGAAAGTACAGCTAGATCATTTTATTTTAAATGCACATTTTTTTTTTTTTTTTGGTAGTAGTCTTTATTCATAAAAAAAGATACAAATTACATGTCACAGTTCCCCACTAAGGCTAGTGCCTTTTCAGTGGGTAACTAACAATAATGTGTTTATATCTGACTTATATTATCTATTACCTATTATACTTTTATTAACTATTATAACTTTCTACGTTAAGTAGATGCATTGACTTCCTAACCTAACCTAATCTGACCTATATCTCCTATCATAACTAGCTGAATATACACTTATAAATATGCTTTTCCACTAAATTGATATGCCTACTTACTAATCTAACCTAACCTATACTAATTATCCTGGTATACTTACTTTGTTTACAATTACAATAACAAATGATTACACTAATGAAATGATTCATACTAGATATCTATACTTATGCCCTAACCTAACCTAACTTATCTTAATTAGCTTGGTTTACCATAATTATTCTACTTGATGTTAATGCTAATTTAGTCTAATAGAATTTTTACTTGTCACAGTTATGCTACTTCTTTTACATATTTATGCTAATTTACACTAATATAGTTTTTAATTTCTCTGTTATAGTATTTATATTACATAATATTTAAATTATTTCAATTAGCTCGCCTGGGTAAGTCATTATTTAGGTTGCTTAGTAGTATAAGTTTCAATGTTTTCTTTAGTAAGTATTTGCTGATTGAGTTGTCTAATTTTATTGAAAAGTGATTGGATAATTTTGGAACAATGAATTCAAGAGTTCTATCGCCGTAATAATTGTTTTGCTTGTTATATTTCAAATACCCCTTTTCACGTAGCCGAGTTCTGTGTATATGATCGGCAGGTATTCGTAACGAACCGTTTTCGTTGTTGTCAAGCAGAATTTTATACCATACGAAGAAACTTATAGGCAAGACATCAATTGAGGAGTAGAGTTCTGTGTAATTATTTTGCTTAATTTGTATTGAGCCTTTTGGTGCCATTTGTTTCAGTATTCGAATTTGAATATTTTCCACTTTCCTAACGTACGTGGGAAATGTAAGTCCCCATACCTGAATGCCATATCCTAGTATAGAATTTACAAGTGAAAAGTATATGATTTTCATAATATTATGAGGTACTACGGATTTCAGGTGAAAGAATAGTTTTAAAAAATACCTGAGTTTTCCACACAGTAGAAGTATGTGACTTTCCCAATTAAAGTTTTTGTCAAGTATTAAGCCCAGGTATTTATGTGTACTCACAACCTCTAGACTATTGCAGGAGCAGTTTAGATGTGATACGTTATCGTGAATGCACGTATACGAGTGTGCTTTAATAGCTATCTCGCCCCTTTTTTTATAGGGAGAGGTGACGTACAATACCTTTGTCTTCGTATGGTTGATAACGAGGCCGTTGTCATGGGACCAGCGCAACAGTTGTAGGAATTGTTGGTTCATGATTGTGTTTGCAGTATTTACGTCATCGTGCTCAACCACTATCGCTGTGTCATCAGCGAATTGGTACACTTTTGATTTAAAAAATATATTCGATATAGTGTTGCAATATATCAAATAAAACATAGGTCCCAATACGGAGCCCTGTGGTGTACCCTCTGTTATCCTAACACTTTTACCAATCGAGTCCCCTATTTTTACCGCCATTTCTCTATCACTTAGGTAACTGCGCAGTAACTCTTTGTATCTGCCTCTTATACCTACATCGTCAAGGGTCCTTATGAGTCGATCATGATTAATTGTGTCGAATGCCTTGCTAAAATCCACAAGGACAATTATGACGTGTTTTTTGTCATTCAGGCACTTATTTACGTGGTTTGTAAAATTAGATAGGAGTTGATCGGTATTCTTATTTTTTTGGAACCCGTATTGGCTTTCATTGATAATATTATTAGTCGTTAGGTATGTCTGCACCTTGCCTGCGATATATTTTTCAAAGATTTTGTTAATACTTGACAAAATGCTGATGGGTCTATAATTGTTGTAATCCTTGTGATTACCGCCTTTATATACAGGTCTTATTAAAGCTATCTTTAAAAAATTTGGATATAATCCTGTATCTAAGCACAGATTAAGAATTTTACTAATAATAGGACTAATCTTTTTGTTAATTAATTTGAGATCTCTTACTCTAATTTGATCTAATCCAGGTGATTTATTGGCATCTAAACCAGCTATAATTTTCTGAATATCTTCTGACTTACTTTTCGGAATGTACATAGTTCTGTCTATTGGCTTAGTTGAATTTAAATCTAATGTTTTTTTGTCGCATTTATGGAGTATGGCTTTAACGTTGTTTTGAAAATTTTCTACAAATTCATTTGCAATATTTCCGTGACTTTTATTTTCTCCTAAGTATTTTATTATTGGTTCATCTAAAGACTGCTTTTGTTTCCCAATTAAATTATTTA
Source organism: Micropterix aruncella (assembly GCA_944548615.1). NCBI lineage: Eukaryota > Metazoa > Arthropoda > Insecta > Lepidoptera > Micropterigidae > Micropterix > Micropterix aruncella. Next base: position 28,239,821 of record OX155960.1, on the reverse strand, counting down.
TTTTATTCCAAGTCATTTTTATATTTCCTTTAGAATTTTCAAAATCTTTTTTGTAGAAGCATCTTTTTGCATTTTTTATTTCGTTCGTGGCTTTATTCCTTAGACTAACATAATTTTTACGATTTAATTCATTATTCTGATTATTTTTCCACCTATGATAAGCTTTGTCTCTTTCTTTCATTAGTTTTATAATATTAGAGTCGATCCACCCATTAAAAAATGGGTTTCTCTTATTTTTAAATGATGATTCTTTAGTACATTCACTGTATATTTGAGTGAATATGTCGGCAATATTAGTTATCATTTTATTAGGATCATTTGTTCCCAACATCACGCTTGCCCAGTCTATTGATTGTAAGCGGCTATTTATTAGTCCGTTGTCAAATACGCGTATCTTCCGCTCCCCGCCGGTCATGTCGCCCCCATGATCAGTACCAATGTTGACCGCTATGGCATAATGATCACTAATTTTATATTTAATTGTTGCCGAGTTAATATTGTCACGTTCATTTCTTATAAAGATATGGTCGATACAGGAACGTTTTAGCAATCCTTGTACGATGACTTCCCGCGTGAATGTATTTATATAGCATTGCAAACCATAATTTGCCATTATGTCTAAATATTTTGACACGTGCGGTTTATTTTCTAAATGTATGTTCCAGTTTATATCACCAAAAAATATAATATCATCGCCCTTAGGTAATGACGAGAATTGTGTTTCAATTTTTTGTAAGCAAGTGCTATCGTTTGAATTTGGAGGTCGATAAACAGCAAATATTGAAGTATTTTTTTTGTTCCATTTTAAGTTACAAATGATAATTTCCATTTCGTCATATTTTATGTCTTTTTGCTCAAATTGTATGTGTTTTTTTATAAATAAAACCAAACCTCCACCCGTACCTCGATCTCTTGCGCAAATTATTTTGTGAAACCCATTAATGACGTATAGATTAGCTATTTGTGGATCAGTCCAAGGCTCGCTAATTAAAATAATATCTAATTTGTGAATGTCGCTATGAAGGCACACCAGTAACTGGTCAAAGTTAGATTTACTCCTCTGTAAGTTGAGGTGCAATACACATAAATTTTTATTAGTCTTCGGCAGCGTATCATGCCATTTTCCGAATGAATTATGTTCACTATTATGATACGTTGGTGTAGATAAAATATCAAAGTCCATATCGGCAGCAGAATTTCAGAGTAAGTTCAGCAGATAGCAGTTGTTTATAGAAGTTTCTCCAGGTCACTTTCACTAACTATTTGAATTATGTTTTTGTCGTCTTCGTTTTTTTTAGCATATATTTTATTGTTTTTATACCAGATGTATTTGAAGGTATGTTTTCCTGCTGATTTCGCTTTCCACAGTAAGTCTTTGAAGTAGTGGGAAAGATGTTCGTTGATGTAGATGCGTTGATCGTTGCTGGCAGACAATATTTGGTTCGTTAGTGTAATTTTTTTCTTTGAAAGCAATTTATTTCGTCCCTTGATGGAGCGAAATCTTACAATGAGGCTGGATTTCTTCTTCGCGTTACGATGCTGCTTCCAATATGCCGTGTCTACGTCGTCCTCCAGGTCCAAGTCCAGCTTTCTTCCGATTGCGGCTATAAATCTGGCAACCGCGATCAATGTCCATAAGAAAAATACTACACGACATATTAACCGCCCTTTCATTAGCCTTTGGCTTATTATTCAAAAATAGGTAAAAAATCGTTGAATTTCTTTCATTAGATCTACTTGTTTACAATATACCAGTTTTTTACATATAGATCCATTTTAGAATCGTAGGAGCAATTTGACGTATCACCTACGTTTTTTGGGTTTCGTTTTTTTTGTACTTATTGCGTTTGGGCTATAATATAATATAATAGCGGACGTATCACGTACGTTCGTATACGGTAGGGCGGTTAAATGTCAATCAAATCCTACGGCATATCCGACTTAGCAATGAACTTGATTTTGATATCCACTTCAGAAAAGAAAAATACTACGACAAAGTTCAATCAAATCCTACTACATATCCGACTTAGCAATGAACTTGATTTTGAAATCCGCTTAAGAAAAATACTACGCGACAAAGGTCAATCAAACCCTACTACATATCCGACTTAGCAATGAACTTGATTTTGAAATCCAACTTGATTATTGTGTTTTCGATTAGGATCAAGCGAGCAAGCAATCACGACCACTGATGACAGACAGGCGGATACGACAATACGGATGTAAATAAGCAAAATAATTTATCTAAATCGTGTCCAGTAAATGACTGGATTTATAGATCTGCTATAAGTATGGATTTCCTAGTCAATATAGGCGTTTGTACCTATGTAACACATAATTTTAGGAACTAATGAGTAGTTCTGCAACAAACACATTTTTCCGAAATCAGGAAATTAAAAGAATACCGGCTAGCAAGTTAAAAAACCGATGGGTTATGTGAAAAAAAAGATCAACGCATTTTTTTTTAATGATGAGATACTTTTTTATGAAGTATAAAATTAGGTAAAATGTAGTTTTCTTAGAAACTCAACTATATTTGGTTTACAGACAATATATATTTATTTCCTCGCTCAAACAAAGTCATATTTTAAATTGAAAATGAAATTAAGGCCAAAAAAAATGAAAAAATTGACATTGATCTTTCCCCCGTAATCCTTCGAATTGTATCAACCAGTATCGACATAAATGACGGTGTTTTTCGTAGAATAATGTTTCAGCAAAATGCAAATAAAATAAAGGCATAAGACGCATTGAAGTCAAATTTAAACGAATTACCGATGCCGACATAATAAATACGACTCAATAGCATTATAATACGACTTACTTGAATGCGTTATGTATAATTGTTGTACATGTTTGCAAAAAATGATTATCGCGTAAATAATTGGGGCGTTTTGTAAGTCGTCGTGATAATTAGAGTACGTTGACGGTTGATGGCGTCGTGCGGCGTTATCTAGATCGCGGGCAGAAAAGGCGCGCAACTTGGTCCCATTTTACGCAAACAAGAAGTCCTCGAAAATTGTGCGTTTCTATGTGTCTTTAGGCTAGTTATAAAAGAGTTCGAAGAAAGAACGATCGTGTAATAATCAAAGACGCGGTCCACGAGTCTCCCTGGTTTCCCCCTTAGGCCCCTAATACGACCCACATTCTCTAAGTAGAATGTGGCCTACGTGACGAATATAAAGAAGCGCCACTCTCCTATCGTAGCTTTCAAACGCTTCAAATGAATGTCGAACTATTGAATTACGCTGGCAAGTCGTAAGTGGCAATTGTCTTCGCAGAAGTGTCCTTAATCGACGCCGAAGAATGGCAAATATTAGCGACAGTCGCGCCACGAATGGCGACCCACTATAAAGCTAAGTAAATCTAAGAGCTATTTCAGTATATTTTCTAAAAATAAATACCTATCATAGATAAGGTATGATGAGACCCACATTATTTCTTTTATACAAATCGAGAGGTCACTCACCTTTGCTCAGATTTAAATTTGAAACAAATGAAGGGTTACGGGAAAGAACGATCAATGTCAACATTTTGAAATTTATGGTAATTCCATTTAAAAATTTACTAACTTAAAATATAAGCCAGGGTTTGTTTAAGTGGGAAAAAATATATTATACTTGGTCTGTAAACCAAACATAGTTGAGTTTCTAAAAAAAAATACATTTTATGTAAATTACACAACAGAAAAAACATGCGAAAACCTTAAATATAAGAATAATAAAATAATAAGAATATTTGAGTTTCTAAAAAAAAACATTTTATCTAAATTATAACTTTAAAAAAGCTTTAAAAAAGTCTTAGCCCTCCTCAGCGCCAACCGGTCATCGGACACCCCACCAGTGGACCTAACGGGAAAGTGATCATTCTTTCCCGTCACATGTTTTCTTCTCCTTCATTTAAGGGCAGGTTATGATCTTTCTTTCGAAATGATTCATGCTTCGATTCGTTTGGGAAGAAGCCATACAATCAGTGCTGGATTTGTAAATAGGCCGTACAGGCAGCGGCTGATTTCAGAGGGCGATCGTTTTGGTATGGTAGAAGCCGTGAAGTTCGTGCGCGAACTTCACGGCATTATTCACGGCTATTATGAACGCAATACTCGAGCACGTCACTTGTAGATAGAGGTTTCTATCTATTAAATGTTAAATCTCATTTCAGTAAATGCTTTAACACGTCCATTGCGTTATGCGGTCCACTGATCTTTTCGCAGATGTGGCAGTCGCGATCTTTCACGGGGGAGCCCCCCCCCCCTCCCCCACTATGTTCACATTTCTTTGGGTACACTGAGAAAAATATAACGATGTAATACACGGAAATACGCATGTTTCAACAAGGATCACGTATATAACTCGGTAGTAGGACACATGAATCATGGTAAAACAACAGTATACTGTTATTTCCGTATGGAAGATGTTCATACATATAATCGAGTAATGAAGTTACAACAAAATTCCTTGTAATTCAACAAAATTACGATTGAAATATCGCTATTCTGTATAAAACCGTAGTTCCCTCAATTCCTCATGGATCCCATCATCAGAACAGGATTTTTATAAAAATAGGATCAATCTGCAAGTATATCCTTTCAAATAAAAAAATGGTAACAAACATTAAAGTTCTGAGGTAAGAGTTCTGAGGTAACAAACATAAAAAAGATACAACCGAATTGATAACTTCCTCCTTTTTTTGAAGTCGGTTAAAACATGACATTACGTTTTTCCCCTTGGCCGTAACCCTTCAAAATTAAATGCTAGTGACCTCTACGATTTGAGTTTGGAACCAGTCAATTCATTCAAAGTCGTCGAAAATCATGAATGTACAGTCAACACGGCGGAAGTGTTACACGCATTCACTTGAGATACGCCCAGCTACGGCTAGGCACGTACGTGCTACACCATTTAATTCAACTTTCGTTTTTTTTCTTCTATTAACTGACCAACTTTTCTATGATCTCGCAATCTGTTTCTATGATCGTGCTACCGAATCTAGGTGATTCGTTAGCTGCACTGACGAAGGCCAGAGTATGTAAATAAAATACACAGCTTCTGCAGCTGTTACAATGTATTAAGATTCGTCTTTGCGATACCTAGAAGTTCCTTTTAACGTTCGGCGTAAACGCGATGGTTTTTGCGGAATTTCAAATGAACCAAAGAGGAGAGAATTTCAATGATTGGTTACAGTCCGACCAGTATTTATCTACCTATACAGTCACGACCTGTGTTCGCATTCTTAATTATGATTAATTTTATTAAGCAGTCGCTGAAATGCAAATATTAATGACGGAGTTGTGTCATATAATTAAAATCATAAAATGCAGTGACGCACTCAATAGGGTCACCACACCTGACCTTGACTTTCGGTGGCGCGAAATTGGATAATCGAAAAATCGAGATCCTACACCATTTCGCTCTGAAATTATGCAAAGTACGTGATCGTTTTCGATTGTTTGAGCTGCGCAATCGCAATTCGATTATCTACATACCTCGGGCGTTGATAACGTTATCAGTGCATACCATGTTACATGTAATACGAGAGACTTGATTTTTTAACCTACGCTTTGAGTGCATTGGGTCACCATTAAATCTGTTGAGGAGTTGTAGATCTACGAGCAAGCTAACAGATTGTTGTATACACAATTATAGGTCATATTTTAAAAAAGATTTAAATGTGACAAAGATTTGGGGACGCCCACACATCTCAATCATAACAGTAGAACGAAGCTTTTTCCACACTGAAGCTAGGACCGGCCCCTCCCTAAAGGCGAACTAGGCGACCGCCTAGGGCGTCTGAATCTAGGGGACCGGAAAACGACGGCACAAGGCAATAATTAGCACAGTAGCATATATACTTGCTTGGAAGAGATTAAAAACAGGATTAATAGCCCTCAGGCTTGATTAGTATTTCTTCATCGGTTAAATATTGTAATATATTGTAATGATTATTATGTATACAGGCATTACATTTTAAATATATTATTATGTACTTAGGTCTCAAACTTTTGGCCGGCAGTGTATATTATATCTATGTACATTACCCATATTTTTTGTATTTTATTATTATCTTTCAATTTGAATATGTAAGCAATTTATTTAATGTAATTAGTGATATATATATATATATATATATATATATATATATATATATATATATATATATATATATATATATATATATATATATATATATATATATATATATATATATATATATATATATATATATATATATATATATATATATATATATATATATATATATATATATATATATATATATATATATATATATATATATATATATGATAAGGTTTGTAAAGAAATCCGTTTATAGGATCATGTTTTTATTTAAAATAAAATTAGTAAAAGCTACTTAAAAAGTAGCGAAGTCTATAAAAATAAAATATCTTAAAAATACCTGTCGAAAGTCGTGCACATCCGTAAGTATATCTCATTCAAACATAAGCATTTCCCAATACAACCTGGGATTTCCTTCGCTACTTTTTAAGTAGCTTTTACTAATTTTATTTTAAATAAAAACATGATCCTATAAACGGATTTCTTTACAAACCTTATCAAATATAACAATATTATACTGTTTTCTACAATGTTTCTTTACAATTTTTTAATATTATACAATTTTATATAGGTTTACCCTATTTTGATAACATTATACAATCTTTTTTATAAACTTCTCTGCCAGAAATAAAGATTTAAGTTTCTTCTTTCATTTCATTGAGCATATGGAGTTTTTTTATTTATTTTTAATTCGATAATGGCTCGTTGATAACAAACTCAGCCAATTGTATCATATTTTAAATGTTAGTGGCATTCGAAATTTGAATTATTTCGTAATGTCACTTTCATTTATAAAACGGCCTTGCCGAAATGATCAATAGTTTAATTTTTAATTTTTTCGCTTAATTCGTCTCATTTGAAGGCATTTTGTGTTGCATAAGGATAAGCCCTATTTATGAGATATATGGATGAATAGTGATCGTTAGTCGACTGCAAAAGGACCTTTAAACTTACATTGCACCTGTCGAAAGTCGTGCACATCCGTAAGTATATCTCATTCAAACATAAGCATTTCCCAATACAACCTGGGATTTCCTTCGCTACTTTTTAAGTAGCTTTTACTAATTTTATTTTAAATAAAAATATATATATATATATATATATATATATATATATATATATATATATATATATATATATATATATATATATATATATATATATATATATATATATATATATATATATATATATATATATATATATATATATATATATATATATATATATATATATATATATATATATATATCTATATATATATATATATTAAATTCATAATGTAGCGTGAAATGCTTTAAGATTGTATTCGAATCAAATGCATGTTCAAAAGTGTATGTAAAAAAAGACATGAATCAGAGTTTCTCTATATTCTAACGAGATCGTGCAGTAGATGGAAGCTTCGTCACAGGGATATTGAAGATAACAATGGCCTATTGAAGATAAATTTAAACGCTACACTAGTCGTCTCTGAACTGTTTCGATTTGCGATATGTAGGTATGTACGTATATATCGGGGACTCCACACTACTGACATAAACTACCTGACTGGCTGCTCACATAAGATAAAGCGATTTTAAGAGTGTCAGTAGATCTGATAGCTGATAGTAGATCTTAGAATAATACCCAATAAGTCTACACATGCTGTGATGTTGTCAATATGTTCAGCAAGTAAAAATTCCCATCAAGGGAAACCGAAGTACCCGATGTCACTTTGAACGATATTGCAATCATAATCGACCAATTGTCTTTTTCCTCAGCTAAGTAATTAAATGACATTTATTAATGTTAAGGTAAACACAATAATTATCGATAAAATATTTGCATACATTACATTACATTACTGGCTAATGCATACGTATTTGTAATTGCATATCGACGGTCGAAAAGCAAAAAGACCAACGAGCCATTGAATAAACTTTACAGCAGAACCATTTTTGACAAGGTTTGTATTTTACGAAAAAAAATACAATTTTATTATTCAGCCGATTTGAGAATGGATTGCACGGCTAAAACATATTTTATTGCGTTGTTTTCTTCTTTACAGAACTGCCTGTATCTTTACGGATTAAAAAAAATACTTGCCCCTTCAAGCTCATTAGTCAAATGGTCAGTTTTCTCCTTCGGGTAAAAAGGTTAATGAACAATAAATTAATTCTGATAAAAATATCAAAGTGACAAGTGATTTATCAAGAAATATAGACGGGTAAAGGCTTTATAATATATATTTTGATTTAATTTGTCTTTCACAATAATCTATAGTAAAATTAATGTCATAGACAAAAATACTATAGCAAAAAACTGTTAAAACGATTTGCCAATATCTGTTGCCAGTGATCCTATTTTAATGTCACCTAACTAGGCTAGGCTATAGATTCGTCTAAGGCAGATATTTAAATTTATATAAATATGTGTATAACCTATTTAAGAACCAAGTAAAGAAAATAATATAATAAATTTTAAAGAATGTATACACTGGTAGTTATTATTAATCCTTATTAGCCGGACAATCAAAGTAAATCAAAGTAAAATAAGGTAAAATAATATTAGTAATTAGTAATTAAACTCACTAATGTAAGTTTAACTGCCCTACCTTAGTTATTATTCAAAAAGTGGGTAAAACATTGTTGGGTCATTTTAATTACATTTCTTAATAACAGCACTTGTTTACAATATACCAGACATTTTTTATACGCAATAGACCCATGTATTACCCTGTTTTGTATTTAGAATCGCAGGAACAATTTGACGTACCACGGGTTTCGGTTTAGTTTTTTTGTTTGTTTTTGTATTCGAGCCTACGTGATACGGTCTACCTATTCGAACGACGTATCACGTACGTTCGTATAGGTAGGTAGATCAGTTAAAAGATATACTGGAAATCAAAAAAATATATGATCTGTATTGTAAACTACCAGATATTTGGAGTCTAATGTTGCATGTGCGTCTTGCGGATCAAGATTTCATGTTTTCACTGAGCAAGGAAAAATGACTAACGTGGATCCTTATATTATCCTGCAGTAAGACAAGTCTGACGTGCATGGGTGACGACGTAATAAGAGCCATGGTATCACATTTAACAATTCTAAGTAATTGTTTATAAGCTAAATTTTTATTTATTTTTTCACAAATAAATTACAATTTACAATTAAAAAAATCTAATAAAATATTGTACTAAATTACTTATTTCACAGCAAGAATTATTCTCAATTATTAAATGATGTTTACTGCCCATTTAAACATGATTTATACATCATGTATTTATATGATAACATTATTAAATGATGTTTGATGCCCGATGACGCCCAATAAGCTTGTGCTTGGGCGGGCATTCTATAAACAAAGAGTTATATTAATAAATATATAAGTTATAAAAACACATATAAATATGTTAAATTATAAAAAATAGGAAGTAAAATAATCAAAAATATGAATATTTATTAAATAATCATATTAAATAACAATAACCAAATAATAATAATGTAAAAAATATGTCATAAATAAATTTAATCATAAAAATAAAATCAGTTAATAATGTAATTAGAAATCGAAAAGTTAAACTTGACTTAAAAAAGTAAATCGAAAAAGGCAAATTGGCTTTTAATATTAAAATATTTATAAAAATGGTGAAATTTAAACTGACTAAAAAGCCAAAAATGTCTTCTGATAGCCACGAAACCTGACTCGTTTTAAACGAATAAAAATCGCCGATTCCAGCGGCAAGTATATGTAAGTCATTTTCACGGTTAGATGCTCCGTGCTTATTTTAGACCAAAGTGACTCGTTAGTCAGTTTTGCCTATCGATATGTATTTCTTCGAAATCGACGCTCGCTGGGAATTAAATTTGAGCTGTAATTTTGTCGCAAATAATTGTAGGTAATCCCCAATTTAATCACAAATGGATGTTACCTACTGATCTCTTGGAATTTACATATTATAGGAACCTTTATCATTTATAAAAAACTACTAGATTCGATCATTGTAATGCTAAGTTTGATAGAAAATAGCCTCGGAAACGTAATATTTCGAGACAAAAATAAACAAATTTACATTACATACATAAGTGGAAAAGATTTTTAAAAGTTAGTTTTAAGATGGTTTTAGAAAAACTAAATTAAACAATCGCAATATAGGTGTTATTATTTGTTTTAAAAAACTAACATAAAATACCAAAATTTAGGTCTTTGACGCTTTTTTAAATGCCTATATCTTGCTTATTTAGTGAGGCCGAATAAAAATTGCCGTTTCGGAACCAGCGTGGTGAATAGTCGGGTGACGATAAAACATATCTAGAATAGGTTCCTATTGTACATTAATATCGCATTGTACATTCGTAATGGCTGTTTGTATCTATTCTTTTTTGTGAAATTTCACAATGGGCGGGTTTATTATAATACTATATCTTAAAACCAAAACCCTGCTATGAAGTGTTTATAAGTATGCGTGTCTTGTTATTGCATTCGATCGACAGAATTTTATCCCAAAATGGTGACCCAGCCGGGGATCGAACCCAGAACCTTACAATGTAAGATCAGGCGACAACCACTATGCCACCGTTGGTGTGTGTTCGCTTCTAATATATAGCTAGGTACATATATTAAAAAAAATCAACGGCCCCTGGATGACTCATCGGAAATGTGAAAATGTGAAACGTGCCAGAAAAACCTGGTAATTATGTAAATATGTATATCATGAGGAGATTCGGTAATTTAAATGGGTTTTTCATTGACGACAACAACGTTTCTACGACTGCCCATGCTAATAAGGCCTATTTCCTCGACTTAACAAAAGTGCCTGTTACGCCAATTGGCTTTTGAGTGCAAACTCGCCTTGGACCTTGAGCGCTGATGCAAAGGAAATTGTAATTGTTTTATAAAGATTGGCGGAAAAGGTATTATGTATACCTAAGTAAAACGATGTACTTGAATGATAATAACATAATTAAGTGATAAGACGCATATAATATCAATTGTTTATCTTTATAGGTCAGTTTTGAGGAAAGCTTTACAATGCTTCGGATAGATCAATTTGGAGAAATTGATCTATCCGAAGCATTGATCCCGCTTTCTATAATACCTACATATATTTTTTAAATATTATTTTCGTATATGGATTATCAGACGATTTAATTACTGATAAAACTTAACTGATATTTATAGCGACAGCGAGTTTTGCTGCTGTCTGGACGTATACAAACAGGTTAAGACATTTGGGAATAAAATTAAACATAAAAATACGCAGTTGTGTAAACGAGCAAATTCATTTCGTTCTTTTTATTTGTATGTACAAATTTTAATATGCTTCTCGCAATGAGCCGTGCTTTTTTTTTCATTTTAATGTAAATTTTATTTTTTCTGATTTCGTCAGCGACTGTACGTACTCAGGTGCGACTGGATAATTTCTGGAGGTTGGCAGCGCTGGATGCCTACGTGACTTTTGCACGAATGAATTGACTTTGGTTCCAAATTCAAATCGCGGCGGTCAGCGGCGGTCGCGAAATATTTCCCGAAGAAAATTGAAAATAGATTTTTTGTAGCGCCAAATTTTCATTATGTAAACGTTTAGCCGTCACGCGGTTTTCAAGCGTCAAAAAAACGTAAGTTCAAACCAGGGTCAGGAGCTCAAATACATATTAAAATTCGAGTGTTCATAGTACAATTGATGGGAGAAAACTTGACGTCTGAAAAAAGCGGCAAACACTTAAAAAGGCCTACGTGACCGGCCGCCCTCCAAAAAATAGCAATCAAACGTTGGCGGGACGCGATTTTCCACACACATCACCCAATAAATTATCGCTTTTTAAATGATCACTAATCCTTCTTTCAAATCCTTATGTAACAAACGCGTAAACCACATGGAATATCAATGGAAAAATTACAGTAATTAAAATTATGTATGAAAACTCACCCCAACTCGTCACATATGACATAAAACTCAGACATGTCAAGATAACGCTGGCGACTGATGGCATGGCGGTGCTTTTAATCACATTAAAATAATAAAAAATAAATAAAATATAACGAAAAGAGCAGAGAGCCCGCGCGGCGGCGACCCGAGCAAACGTCACGCGTGTATGACAGAAGACAGACGGAAATCGGCATGAAAAGGAGCGCATGCGCTGAAATACGAAAACCGCACGCCTGTGCGTCTCTTTCTATTTGCGTAAATAAAAACGGGACGCACGCCTTACGGAGGGGCGATTCCAAAGAGCGCAGCGCGTAATCCAGCTATTTTATTAAATGTCAATGTAGTTTCAGCGTTCGACCGCTAGACAGCAATGTTCGTCCAATTAAAGCGCTATCTATTGCTCTCCTGATAAACTACTTCTATCAGAAAAGCCTTTTATGTTATGTTTCGCGGCACACCCGATAGATAGCAATTAATTTAAAATTTAAAGTAATCCCATTGTGACAGTTTTGTAACGTCTTTCAGGTCAGTCCAGTCGTTCGCTGTCGATCCGCGTGGGCGCTGTTTCCGCCGCGCGCTTTTTAAAATATTTTGAGAAAATAAAAGTGACGTTTGGTTATCTCGTGCATTTTGACGCCTTTCGCAAAAAAAAGACGTTTTAAATCGGACGTTTTTATTTTTTGACACGAAAAATAAAGCTTAGAGATGTGACATTCAGCGATATTGGTTCAGTGTCATATTTGTTTACTGCAGTTTGAATTCATTAATTTTATTGAACGATGGTTTGTTCGGGCGTTCCTCTCGTTGGATTGGGGTTGCAGAATCACTGAAGCGATTGGATTACAATGAGATTGTGAGTATTTTTAATTTTTCCCTAATCCATACTAAATTGTAAAGCGACAATGTTTACTGTATCTGATAATCGACAGGTTTTGCCGTTATCGTGTTTTATTGTAAGATAACATTTTTTTACGTCAAGTAAAATATGAATCATGTGGGTGTTGCTATTGTTATCTATTGAGGTCTCTCGTTTATTGGTTTAGAAATTCTGAAATTACGACTTGAATTGCCTTTGTATGAATGCTTGGAGAATTCCTGGGCACCTATTCTTGAAAAAAATAGCATGCTACGTTGTCTATTTTCCATGTAAATCAAATGTACCATAGACAAATTTCGCATGCTAAATTTTTCAAGAATCGCCCCCCGGGGCCTATTCTTGAAAAATATGGCATGCTAAATTTGTCTATGGCCCATGTAAATCAAATGGACCGTAGACAAATTTGGCATGCTTGATTTTTCAAGAATTGCCCCCTGGGCGAAATTAGCAGTCTAAAATTTGCCTGAGGGGGGGGTGATTCTCCAAAAATTTAGCATGCCAGATTCGTCTGGTCCATTTCATTTAGCCATAATCAAAGTTAGCATGCTAAATTTTTCAAGAAAAGCCGTTCCCGCCGATTGGCGGTTTATCAGTTGTGACGATTCGCGGCCGCTACTATATCCGTATTTATGCAATTTATATTCTGAATACGTCGCCTTCATTGAATAAGCCGCCGCTATACATTATAGTATGGGTGCACTAACTCCCCTACACACAAGTTTTCGAATGTCGAAAACATGCTGTCGTGAGTTTCATCAAGTTTCATTCTCGTGGCTGGCTCTTTAAGGTACCTATAACCATTAATTTTACTATATAATCAATGCTATAACACAAGTCGACTGATCGCTAGTAACAGAACGTATCATCCTCCTTCATCGATAAATAAACTAAGGTTATTAAAATATGATCTAGAAACTAGAAACTGTTTTGAACTAAGTATATATGACAATTGTGCTGTAAAGACTTCTAACAAATCCAATGCTCTTCTTATAGTGATCACCATTATAAAGACGTGAAACACTGCGTGGGAATAGATTACAAAGTGGCTAAGGTGGATATACAAATAGATATACAATTTCTATCACTTTATCGTCTACCAACTATCTTATGAAGCAGATCAGTGTTTTTACAAACCTCGATAGTAGGGATAATCCATGTTCTCGTTGTAAATTTACGTACGATAAAATCGTGTTTCTATCAATTTGATAACTACTTTGCTTAGCTTTAAATATCATACGAGTATAATCAAATCATGTTATTGGATCGGTTAAGATTACGAATTTACAATGCGGGATTTGGTATTACTTTGTTTTTCCATGTATTTCTTGTTTTTGTATTAATCTTGCTTTCTTCTACAATAAAAATAAAGCATTTGTGCCATTTAGATGACTTTTCTTATCCCTCGCCATCTTTCTCATTCTATGTAATAGCATTGATAATATAGGGGGTATTATTTCAGTATAGGAACCTCTTCTAGATTGTTGATTTTTAACGTTACCAGACTATTTGATTTTATTTCTTGATTTAACATCACCCGACTATATTCACCACGCTGATTCCGAGTCTGCAATAATCTTTCTTCGGTCTCAATAAATAAGCGAGATATAGGCACTCAAAAAAGCGTCAAACCCATACATTTCAGTGGGTTATGTTAGTTTTTTTAAATAATACATAAACACCTATTTAGCGGTAGGTTAGATTACTTTTTTTAAAACAATCCTAAAAACCGAGTTTCAAAAAACTTTTTTTTAATTTTGTATGTAAATTTTGTCTTCCCTTCGAAGCTTTTTTCTTTCAAATTTAGCATTACAATGATCAAATCTAGTAGTATTTCTTTATTGTTTCAATTTCGGAGAAAGGTTCCTATTCGGCAATAATTCCATATAGGGTATTAGCCTGCTCAATGCCGTACTACTTTTTGGCATCTAAGATTTTACTATGAAACGCAACGTCTAGATGGCAGTCATAGTTCCAAACATTGATTAATCTTCTCTTATGTTCAGTAACCCAATAGATAGCGTTTTAAACATGCTGTTACGGTATCCTATCTCAAAATAAAATAATAATATAATAATGAACGGAATTTTAAATCATATCTCTTAACATTTTAATTTAATTTACATGTCAACTTTTAATTTTGTATACAAGTTTCAATACGTAATAATTACGTGCTTTAATGTTAAAATATATGAATATTTGGCATTCTAATTTCTCCGTATTATATCTTCGATGTAATCAGCCTATTTAAAAATGCGACAGATATAACTACATAATATTTGAATGTTATTAGTTATCATTGGTTAAATTATTGGCTTGTTATAATTAATCAGCCCTTTATATAAAAAACATTCATTAGGAATGTTATTATAGATGGCCAAAAATACTATTTATTTGGTTTGCAATGCTATCATCACCACCTGCATTTCGCTGTTACAGAAGTTGAAGCAGAGGTATCATCCTCTTCGAAGGTTTTTATTGTCGTCGTAACTATTTTTACTGTTGGTTCAGCTGCTTGCCTGTTTCAAAATCATTGTTTCGATGTTTGTCTGTTTTGAGTAGCCTCTTTCAAAATCAATGTATGCTAATATCAGATGTTTTTTTCTGTTTTGAGGATTAATATTTTAGGAACAAAGGTTGCTTAGCTATGTATATCCTCAGGCATGTATCCAGACTTCATTTTCGGAGGGCTGGAAGGGGAGGGGGGGGGGGGGTTGGATTTAATTAAAACAACGCGGACGGCACCCACCAAACTTGAAATTGCCAGAACAATGTAACGAAAATACGCCGGATTTCCATGGGTTAAATCCTAACTATCCCCCTCCGGATACGTGCCTGATACTAGGTACATTAGTCGCGGATTCTTCCTGATTGTCATTTTTTCCACGTCAATTTTTACTCAAAAAATTTCGGGTGTGGTGGGGACGCGTACCCTGTGCCCCCCTTTGATACGTCATTGTATAACCTAGAATGCTGCGAATATCCTGGCGTCACAGAGCATCGTTACCAATGAAGAAGTTGCGCGCGCCCATGACATTTTGGTCACCGCCATTTAATTATGTGCTAACTTCCGCCGGGCGATATCCTGCAAAAAATAGACTGCAGCACAGCTCGTCGTCCCAATTTCGAAGCTAAATAGGTTAACTACGTTGGAATCAACATCTGCTGCCGTCGCGTCGGGCTCTCACGTGAGGAACTGACATTAGACCAACTTCCGTACCCGGCACTGCCGATTCACCTGTCAAATTAACTATTCTATACATGTATACACTCTAAGTTTCTTCTTATCTAACATGTTGCGAAACGCTCGGGAAATATTCGTTCTCGGGTAAATATAAACATTTCCTGAGCGGGTTAAACGGAGCGTAACGAAAATGTTTATGAATATTTAAACTTGCTATTTTACCTGATATCCGTGCAAGACAGCGAACGTGATTATATTATTTTTAGTTACCTAGTTTTTTTTCTTCCTGTTATAGTTTAATGTAATCTTGTTTGTTTGTTTGTTTGTTTTTACTCTTTATTGTGACATTTCACAATGGGCGGGTTTATTGTCGTACGACTAACTCTTACAACCAACCCTACTATGAAGTGTTTATATGAATGTATGCTTGTACTTACCATGTGTGTGTGTCTCGTTTTTGCATTCGATCGACATACTTCAAATGCAATTCCGTTAGTTTTGTCCCAACGGAAAATGGTGACCCAGCCGGAAATTAAACCGAACCTTACACTGTAAGATCAGGCGACCTAACGACTGTGCCACCGGGCAGTGTCTATGCTGCGAGGGACTTTGGTCCCTTTTATTGGACTCTGGTCCTTTTCATTGGCAACGCTTGGGTTACAAATGAAAAACGCCATAATTGTATAAATTTTTGATAATTTTATTTAAAAAAATTGAATAATATTATATTATTTATATTATTGATATTATATTATTGATTATATTATTTATATGATATAATAACATATCTCACTGATCTCATTGTTCGATATAACCACCTTTGGCCTCGACAGTGTCATAGTGTTTAGGTTACTTTATCTTACCTTATACGTTTCCGGGTTTGATTCTCGGCTGGGTCACAATTTTCCGTTGGGATAAAATTAACGGAATTGCATTTCAATTCTGTCGATCAAATGCAGTAACAAGACACACTTACACGCGTGTTTCACGCACACATGCATATAAACACTTTATAGTAGGGTTGGTTCGAATTGTCGATAAAACCGCCCATTGTAAACCGCCCATTGTAAAAGAGTAGAAACAAAGAATACAAACAAATGATGGCGTTGAGTCTGCCGATGAATGCAACTTCTCTACGAAGACACGCCTTGAACACATCCAAACTATGCCGTTTTTGATGGACGCTCTAGCCTCCAAAATGCTAGAGCGTCCATCAAATGAAAAAATCCACCGGATTGGCGTCTGGTGAATGTGGCGGCCACTGTTGCGCCAAAATTAACCTCAGAACATTCTCAAGAAGAAAATTTTATTTTTCATGGGCTTTATATGAGAATGGGCTAATTCTTACTGGAATGTCCATGTCCTGGCTTCGAATTGTTTATGTGCCTATAGTATCAATACTTCCTTTAAGACCTTTTCCAGATACACAGTCTTGTTAACCTTGACAGCCTGGTCGATGACAACGAGTGGCGAGCGACCTTCAGCAGTCACTGAGGCCCAAACCGTCTCAGAAGCTGGTATGTACTTGCTTTCTCACGGCTATCATTCGCTCGAATATAATCTCGTAAACGATAACGTTTGATTTCCTCTATAACTAAACACGGCCATTTTGCTTGTTTACGTACTGCTGGATGAAGAAAAATGCTTCATTCGAAAAGATGATGTTTGGAAAAGCCTCACTCGCGTGCAGAGCCTGGGCTCTATCCAACATTTTGTGCATTCAGTCTTGCACTTTTGTATCTCGTGGGGCTTGATGTGGAGTTCATTTTTCAATAATTGACGAATACTCCAGTCCGACATTATAAGACATTTACCAATTTTCTTGCGCTCTGTTGAGAATTCGGCACAATTCGGCCTTTCCCCTTTCGAAACGTTTCCAGGGAAGTTGTTGTTCGTTTAGGGCCACTATTGTTGTGTTTTGCAATACTACCAGTGCAATACTGTAACGATTGATAGTACGATTGGAATAAAATGTTAACATTGATTGTTTTGTTTGTTTCTACTTTTTATTGTAAAATTTCACAAGGGGCTAGTTTATTGTCATATAGCAATCTCTTACAACCAACTCTACTATGACGTGTTTATATGTATGTGTGCTTGTAACATGTGTGTAAGCACAAATGGTGTAAATATGTGTCTTGTTATTGTATTCGATCGACAGAATTGAAAATGCAATTCCGTTAATTTGATCCCAACGGAAAATGGTGACCCAGCCGGGAATCGAACTGGGGACCTTACAATGTAAGATCAGGCGACCTAACCACTATGCAAATTGTGTACAACATTGAGATGCTGCAGTTGGTAAACAATAGCTGAAACCAAATTCCCGCGTAAATATAAGGAAATCACACTGTAAAATTTATCCTCCATGGACAATATATTTTTATATTTTTATATTACAGGGAAATACATCCACACATAAAATCAAATTATGTAGTTATGTTTACACTCAAATTACCCTATTGTCATCGCGCCTCCTATACTGAATATAGGTAAACTTCATCTTGTATGCAGGTATATATTTTAAGTATATTGATTTCTATTTGTAAATTTATATCTGTAATTGTATATTTATTTATTTTAAATTGATTAGATATCTAATTCATTGTAAGGTCCGCTTTAGCACAAGCTTAGCTTAGTGAAGCGACATGCGATATTATATTTATAAATACACTACTAGGGTTAAATCTTGCCATGGGCTATTTGGTTCGATGTTATAGTATAGTGTATTTTTCGTTATTTTCCGTAAATTACCTGCATAATTAAAATAAAATAAATAAATAAATAGAAAGAAGTTAGTAATACTTGGTCTTTCGCACTCTGTAAATTATACATGTAAATGAATGACAAGAAAAACTGCAACACAACTGCGGTACAAAACAATAAAGGTCGAAGGTAGATGCTTTAAAAAGAAATAAGTAGCTATTTATGTAATAATTAGGTAGGTAGGTAATAATAGGAGGTAGCTGAAAATCCGAAAGAAAGAGAAAACTAACCGTGTCAGGAACAACGCCGTTTATAATAACGGCGTTAGTGCTTATTAATCACAGACATTAGACTTGTTAAGTGCGTATTGTTACAGTAATTGCGAATGCAGTGAAATTTGCCATAACGAATTGCCCGGAATTTACTTTTGCTTTTTTACCACTTCATCCATAGTGAACACCGTATGCAGTAATTATATTTACGATAACTAATCACTTTCGTTAACTTAAGTACCCAAACTACCGTTTGCAAAGATTGTGTTATTAGTGGCGGAATAAGCTAACTCAAGTCAAGGCAAATCTACACAAATATTTTGCTAATTCCGGTTTTTTATAGCATTCTGAAGGATTTTTTTTCTTCGCAGCATATATTTCAGAAGTTATAAAATCGGAAAGCAAGCATGCCGCACCTTCTGAGGAGTCTGTTATAGCGCATGCTTGTACGGTTTTCTTTAAATTTTCTTATGTAAAAGAAATGTTCACTCGATGTTCGCTAATTTTGGAAGAAATCTTAAATTGAATATCAAACCAGTGCTCCGCGGTTAAAGACACAAAAGAACGTGTGGAAAAACCTTTTGAACGTGAACATCGACTTCATCGGATAATGACATGAGATGTTGAACTGTCCCTATAGAGTTAAATTCGCATTGTCTGTCTTACTTACCGATTGAATCTATATCAGATTGACTTACTGATATCAGATTGTCAAAGAATTATTTAAATCTAGTAAATTCACCTTCAATATTGACATGCTCTAAGGCCCGATCTTTGAACCAACGCTGTGTTACCGTTTAGGGAACATCTTTCAATGGAATCTAATCCTCTTCATAGTCTAAAATAACACTTACACTCATTTTTTGTACTCACTGCCTTTCTCCAAACGAAGTGTTTTATATTATGTACTATGCATGTCATATTTTCCTATGGCTATTTTCCCTGAAAGTTGCTGACTCGATTGAAAAGAGAAAAGCCTTCATGACCGCAGCGTCATGAAGGCCCATCTCAGCCAGAACTACAAGTATACTACAGGCAGGTTGCTTTGAATGAAGCAGGATTGTGATTCGAGTTTATCGCTCGGTTATAAAATCGCCGGTGACAGTACAACAAATCAACAATGTCTGTTTCTATAATCGCGTCCGCACCCAAGTATATGCATTTTCGGGATCCGTTGGCTCTAATGCAAGTAAAATGTGTATCTTTCGGCGGAAGACTTCTAACCTTACGAGAGTTTTTTTAAAACTATCATACTTTTGACATCAATCAATTGGAAAAATTCTTTTGCTAATTAGTTTTATCCGTCGTATGGATAATTAGAGCTACCATATAAAAACCGATCCGAACCCAGCGCTAGCGTTTCTATCGAACCTTATATTAATGCGTCTATATGAGCCGCTGGGGCTTCCCTCATGGTACTACCAGATTCAGTATTTGGGGGGGGGGGGTATACTTAAAATAAAAAATAAAATATCTCAAAAAATACATAGTTTGGGGTTTTTTTTTTAATGCAAGGTCTATTTTAACACCTATCCATTGGTAACTATTTTGTTTTTGAACCTTGCTAACAAAGTGCGGTCAACAGCCAAAAAGCTCGTTTTTGTGAATTTGGCAGCTTTAGAATTGGTGATGAAAATCGAATTAAAACATAAAATTTAGCAAAAAAGCATTTCTATAATATGAAGTGTTCCTCCCCTAGCTTGAATGATAGCTTCCATTCGGTATTTCATTGATTTAACAAGATTATACACTTTAATTTCATGTGACATTATACTGTCATTATAATGTATGATTGCATGTGACATTATACACTTTTATTTCATGTGATATTCATAATATTTATTTTGATATTCAGAATATTACTTATTTTGATATTCAGATAATTACTTTCATGTGATCGCCCAATATTTCTCAAATATTCATTTGCAGTAAGCCTCAAAATAAAAATAAAAAATAATCTCCAAGTAAAATAATTATGGGTGATTTTATTGATCTCAAGCATATTTCAATAACTCACTGTCGCTGACTTTTAAATCATATTATATTTCTACTGCCTTCTTGTGCTTTTCTTGCCAGTTATTTGCCGCAGGGTCCGAACTTGAATGTCGTCACATGATCGTCACGATATTTATGATGACCGGATGTCGGATGTTGTGTCCCAGCCAGCGATGGTGGGAGGCCGCGCCGCGCCGCGTTTATGTGTTCCTAATTGGCGCGGAATCGAAAATAGACGGAGCGAGCACAGCGCACGCGCTTTCCGCTCTCTACATCATCCTCAAGTGCGTACTTGACTCCAAAATGTAGGTTTATTAATAGGCCGATCGCTCCATCCACTCTGAAGCACAGCATCCGCGGAAGCACGCCTTTCCTCACGTTACGGAATTTTTATGGTGGAGGTACGGAGTGAGTGAGAATCGAAAGATATACATACTTATTTCTATGTTCGTTCTTTAGCATGAATGTAGTGGTATCATGCGACTCTCGTCATCACTATGAGCATTGTAGAAATACAATATTCTTACTATGGCATCAGCGTATATTCTCAGTTGTTTAGTGTATGCTAAAACAACATACAGTCTGTCTGGCCATTTAGGAGTAGAAATCAATTCGACGTAGGGGAAAATATTTTGATTTGGCAACACTAACTCTGTCACTAAGCTGTCAATCTGTTTTTTCCCCTCTTGGTTCAGTTCATGAAATTGCGTTCATTTTGTCATTAATTCTCTTTTTCATATTCTTTTGCGTTAAAATTGAACAAAACTATTAGAAGCGGAGCTAGAGAAGTTGTTTTCAGTGTCCCAAAATGTACTTCTAGGTACATTTTGAGGTTATGTTTTGCCTGACGTTTCTTATAGTTTAACCAAAAAATTTTGGTACCTAACTGTCTCAATCGTAATCAAAATTAATGATTATTTAACGATGGCACGGCTAACGTTTTTTTCTTGTTAAGCTATTGCATAGCTTTTATCGCGGGCCGAGGCCAGCGCGGCGACCGAATGAAGAAATTTCTTAACGAATATTAATGATTTTAAACTGATAATTACGTCTAAACGAGTACTGCTTACGATTCGAAAAAAATATATGTTAAACAAGAACATTTTCCTAATATTCCTAGCTTTGAATATTTTAGATTTTGTTTATATTACATAGTGTAATTAATTTGTGAAATTAGGTCTAATCGAACACAAAAACGACTACTACGCAAATACTATCTGGCATATTATGATGAAACCTGCACCATTTTAAAGACAATTTAATTATCTATCTTTTTATCTACGAATTTTTTTCGAATAATCCGGTTTTTTTGCTTTATCGAATAAAAAATTCGTGCGCGGCGCTCTATCGGAAGACGTTTAAATTATTCCGAATCATTTGCTTCCGCAGCCGCAAATGATTCGGAATAATTTCAACGTTTTCCGATAGAGCGCAGTTATCTGATATCAGAAAAAATAAAATAAATAAATAATTATAATTGCATACCTAAGTTGTAAAAAATGCTATGCAATAGCTTTATCGCGGCAGTCCCCGAGTGCCACACGTAGTTTTTTTTTCTTTCAAGCTCACAGCCATCCAAAGACTTGATAGAATCAGTAAAGGAGCAGAAACACTAGTCTGAGTACAATACGCCTCTTGGCAGACGGTACTGAGACATGTCCCCAAATTATTTAGTCTTACTATTCTCACATTACTGTGTTGCAATATAACAATTTTTTTCCAAAACCTAGGGTCTACTCGTTCTGGCCACACTGTACACGAGTGTACGCTTGACATGCACGACACGCTTGACATACAATTATATTTACATACTACTAAAGATACATTAACTAATTATGTTTCAAAATGTTGAATGTACTCATACGGTAATATTTTATTTTATACTAGAAAATAAACCCGTTTTTAACGAGCTGATTGCTATAAACGAAGCTGGAATTTGATTTAAGATTATTGGCTGATCCGAAACAGGATACAGTACTCTTTTTTGAGTGAATTGTGCGAAAATCGTCGGTGACGGTAAAACCAATCACCAATGTTTGTTTCTATAATCGCACCAGTACCCAGGTATATGAATAACTTGAGTTGTCGACTACAACGGGCGAACCCGTCACCACAGGGAGTTTTAACGATTAGTCGTTCTATCTCCCTGGAGTGAGCGTAGAAGACTTTGGACAAAAACAATCCGCCGTCAAGCTACGCCACAACCCGTAAGAGACCAACGCCTTACCGCGAGATAGCCAGTAATGATTACCTGGCGGGCCCGACCCTCGCGCCCTTACTACCAATTGTGACCAGATTTCTCCGGTCTCTCGATTGGTTCCTAGTTCGAGGTCGCTTGCGCGGTCCTCTCCCTTACGAAGCGGTGAAACGGTGAATACCGAATCTATCGCGGACCATGGCGTCCTTTGCCGGCCTCTTACCCGGGATCGGATGGTCAATGGTCATTTCAAGAGCAGTCGCCGTAAGGTACGCAACCACCCCCGCTTTATAGGAAACAACACAGCTTCCAGACTCCCCCGACTGTTAGTCGGAGTGCACAATCGATTGGCTTGCGCCGCACGGTGCGCAGACCGTCCAGGAGCGCCAGAGGTTTGATTCCCAGGGGAGGTCCTTCGCCCGAACGTCCTACCCAGGTTCGCACCTCGTGCGTGGAGGCCGTCGGATAGGTGTTGACCCGTTAGTGTGACCGACCCTGAACACATGGGTCTTCATGGCCAACCCAGCATGGGCCCATTAGCTCCCAGGTATATGAATATATTGAGATGTCAACCACAACGGGCGTCAGTGAGCGTAGAAGACTTTGGACATTACAAATCCGACGTCTAGCTACGTCACAACCCGCAAGAAGCCAACGCCTTTACCGTGAGATAGCCAGTAATGTTACCTGGCGGGCCGACACTCGCGCCCTTGCTTCCAATTGTGACCAGATTTCTCCGAGGTATATGGATAGTCGAAACCCGTAGGCCCTGGCTCAATTTAAAATAAGCGCCCAAACGACGACGCCTACGTCCGTGCTTGCTATGTGCTCATCGACGCCACTGAGCAGGCAACCGTGTGCGGCGCGTGGCGGCCGATTGACTCTGTATGGCTGCCTTTTTTTCAAAAACCCTGAGTATATGAATGGTCGGGACCGTTGTTCCTGGCGCAATTAAAAATAAGCTTTGCGATGACGACTTCGTCCAGGCTTGTTGGGTGCTTGTTGATGCGACTGATTGGGCAACCGTGTGCGGTGCGTGGACACAGTCAGTCACTGTATGTGGATGCCTCTTTTATGACGAAAAATATTTTATTTTGTTTAGTTAGCAGTTAAATGCACAAAATTACCCCTTGATTTTAGGTCCCGAACACTATGTATGGGCACAAATCCTTGTGTGAAATCAAAAAAGGGACGGTGTATTTTTTATTTTATTTATTTAAATAAGCCAGTTGGTAGGAATCCCTACTCTTGGTATAGTCAAGTTGAGTAACTGGTATCACACTATAAAATCAATGCTGGTATTATACCTTATGTGGTATAATTTTTTTTTTTAATATCGACCATTATTTTTTAATTGTAAAACAATTAATATTTCAATTTAAAATAAAGATTAAAGATCTTTTTTAAATAATTGGAACTGCTTAAATACTGCAGATAGTCAAAGTATAAAAACGAAGAGTCGGTTATAAAAGAGTAAAATTAAGATTATAAAAAATATAAAATTAAATCAATAACAATGTCGCAATAGAAATGGTCAATATATTTTTTTATATTACAATCCATCTTTGATAATCAATGCTTGTAATGTAAATAGTAATGTAAATAATCAAATTTATAAAATTTAAAAAAAAATCAAAAGTAAGAAAAGATTGTAATATAAATAATTATAGAAGATTAGGAAAATCAATACTCTCAAAGTCCTTAACAGAATACATTGGGTTCTTAATAAGTATATCCTGGACCTTGCTCTTAAATTGAACGTCTCCAAGACCCCTGACGCACAATAGAATCTTGTTATAAAAAATATTGGACTGATACAGGAAACTATTTCTAACCTTACTTAGTCGCACTTTGCAAGGACGCAAGTCTTGTTTGTTTCGCGTGTTGTGCGAATGAACATCCGAATTTGTCGGAGTGGTGCTGATATTTTTTCGTGCGTACATAACACCCTGGTATATACAAAGCGGCATACATTGTCATGATACCAGATTCAACGAAATACGGCCTGCAAGATGTTAGCGATGATATGGTAAATAAATTGCGAATCGCTCTTTTTTGAAGTCTAAAGATTCTTACCGAATTTGCCGCCATTCCCCAAAACATGAGACCATAACTTAGTAAGGAATGGAAATATGCAAAGTATATGAGAACTGTCAGAGAAACTGCGCGTCCTTGCCTGTTATTCAGAATGCCCATTATAGAGTTTTTTTGTCACTTCCTATGTGAAGAGTGCTGAGCATCAACAGCACGATCTTCTTCGGATGTTCGAGCGCCAACACACAAATGTATATGGAAAAAAGTTGACAGACATTTTCAGTAGTCTAATAATATTATTAATTGGTAATTTATGTTGTTACAAGCAAATTGAACTCGCGTCATAGTATTCCATATTTCCAAACAACCGAGTAAATGCACGCGACAAGAAACCGCAACAAAGTTTTCATGCAAACTTGCCGCGATTATAAATATTTAAGTAAAGAACACAAAACCATGACAAGTTTAATAGAAAATCCCTGTAACCTGTTACAATACAAACGTGACAAAACTTCTATCAAATTCGTTGTATAAGTCTTAATAATACTGACATGTTTTATATTCCTATAAGTTTTTGAATTTGAGGAACTCGGAAGCGTATAGGGCATATTTTTACAACGAAATTGCTGTCAATTTTAAAAATTTAATTACTAACCTATAAATGCCGATAGCACCGTGAAAAGTGACATAGGGCATATGGCTGGGCACTTTTATTATTGCTAGTAGGTATCATTGATTACATAGCATATTAGATTGCTCATCTCCGTACTACGATTTAGCAGCTAGGATTTTACTACGAAGCCTAACGCGTAGATGGCACTCATAGTTCTAAACATACATTAATCTTCTCTCATGTTCAATATGGTGGCGTTAGTGGTATAACAGTATGGCATCGCATATATGGTGTTCCAAACATGTCTATACGGTATCCTATCTCGAAATAAAATAACAATATAATAACAAACGATGTTTTTAAAATCATAGCTTTTATTGTTTTAATATTATTTACATAAAGATGTCAATTTTTAATTTAGTGTACAGGTTTCAATACGTAATAATTACGCACTTTAAGTTCACATAGACTAATAGATGGCATTCTATCTCTCCATATTAATTATGTGATGTAATCAGCCTATTTATAAATGCCATAGACGGTACTAATAATTGAAGATTATTTCAGTATTTCAATATTCAATTTACTTATTCAGAATATACAATAAAAGCATGAATAAAAACAATAAAATTACAGTTAGTTATCGAATATTAGAATTCACCATTTGCTAGTAATATATTTA
Source organism: Micropterix aruncella (assembly GCA_944548615.1). Taxonomy (NCBI): domain Eukaryota; kingdom Metazoa; phylum Arthropoda; class Insecta; order Lepidoptera; family Micropterigidae; genus Micropterix; species Micropterix aruncella. Next base: position 28,213,279 of record OX155960.1, on the reverse strand, counting down.
TATAGATATAAAATTAATCAAGCAAAAATATTGATTTGACAATAGCTTTGACTAAAGTCGGCTTTACACGGCCGACAAATAGAAATAAAAAAATGAAGAAAAACAGAACTGATTCCATGTACATGGGTATACATATAAAAAGAATGATTATTATAAAAATATTAATAGTCGTCTTAGGCACTCAAAGGCACACAAAATAATCACACAATAGAAAGTATTAAAACAAAATTGGAACAAAAAAAAAACAACGTATGTATGTAGATGGTCAGGTATCTTACGTTAAACATTGTAATCTACATACATATTAAATATTAAACTATAATATTATCATTTTTGTTGCTGTTGTTGACAAATTATGTTTTTTTGTTTTTTATAAAATTAAACAATAAAACGAAAATGATATACTTAGCCGAAAGTTAAATAATAATATTAATCCCATTTAAAAGAACTGGCATGCTCAAAAAAATCACCCAGCTTATAGAAAGCATGTGTAGATTGCAGCTTTTTTAGCCGTTCAAACGCCTTTGTTTCCATCTTTCTTGTGGAGCGTCGAGAGCTTGAAGCTCAAATATCCAAAGGACTTTTGTGTTTGCGTAAGGCAACTTTAGGCAGGACAACATTAGTGGGAGTGCATATCCCGTTTATCCATTGGTCGTTTATATTATAGGTATATATAATATAGTTTATATTATAGTTATATATATTATAGGTCGTTTATATTATAGTTATTATCGTTAACGTTGGTTAAATTATTGGGGTTTTATAATCAGTCAGTCCTTTATGAAACCATTCATTATCAATGTTATTATAGATGTAGAAATAAATTGCTATTAGTTTCGCCGTACAGTGCGCCGTACAAGCGCCACCTACATTTTGCCGGCCTAGAAGAGTTGCCAAAACGTACTATGACGTGAAGCAATCTAATACAATATATAATTAATGCTAGGTAACATAAGATTCGCAATCTGCCAGTAGAGTGAAGTATTAATAAATAGGAAAAAATGGCCGAGTGTTGAATCTCACACCCCGTTTTCAATCTCACCCCATTCTACGGTACCAATATTTTCTTTCCGGTCATTATGCGTGTGTTGACATTTTTAACTGTCGCCAGTGCCGCAATGCGACCGAAGCAAAACCGGCTCTCCGAGGTTATCCGGATTGGAGTATTGACATAAAGATACTTGAATCTCCGAATAGCGGAAATTGATTGGACAATCAAAATAGAGCCAGCCAATGACCTATCAAGTTTTTCCGGTTACTTGCGCATTTTTATCGTAAATAAGGATTAAATGGCATACCTGAGAAGATGACAGACAGTTCTTGTTTTCTTTCGGGGATTCCTTAAATTCCATATTCCGTATTTATATAACGTTGCACCGTTTTTATTCCCGTGTCCATTTCAAAACAAAACCATTGCTCTATGTTGCGTCATATAAAAAGTAGGTAAACAACGTTTTACTTTCCCGGCCCACCAACCAACGAGGACGGAAAGTATTGTAAACGCCGTTTTTTTTTCGTGGTGAATTGTCACATTTTAAAATAGTAATATCTACTTATATCAACCATGAAACGGCATCATACTCGTATCGACGTAGCCCACAAGGGCTCCATTTTACAAGACACATGACAAACTCTTTGATGTTTTTGAGTGAATTCGATGCGCTGGCGCTTGCCTTTGCTTCGCCTGGCGACGTTTACGTATTTACGTAATGTTGTTGCTGTTTCGTATTTTGTCGCTATCAACGGAGTATATGTATTTGGTTACACTCAGTCCGCACTCCTAATGGTTTCGCGCAGCTTGGGTGATGTTGACCAAACTCTATGTCTTCTGGCCTGCCCAACTTACTCTTCAACTCCTATCTGGTAGCCTCCTCGTAGAGGAACTTGTCACCTGTCAGGGCCGCTGTGAGCTGCCACGACTGTAATCCTGCAGTCAGAGGCGGTTGGATCAGAAGAAGGGATATCTCGGGCATAACTGGGCGGTTTGCGTACCAGGCATTATGCGCAACGCTTACGCAATCCGGCGAATAAATAGGGTGCCTGGAGATGTACGTTTCCTATGACAGCGGGGGTAGTCGTCGATCTGACGTCATATATCCTTAAAACGCGAATAGAACGCGAAATAAATTCAATATTTAGCCTATCTAATACAGCCTATCTAATACATAATACAGCCTAATCTAATTTTAACGAAAATATCTATACATATTACGAACAGGTGTGCGTGATCGAAGCACCTATCTTATTTCCGTTTGAAAAAGTTAACGTAATCAAGGCAGTCGCGTGGCCCCTTTTTTTCGAAAGCTTCTCCCATATGTTCTGCAGAATTTTCTAAACACCTGTCTGCATGCAGTTAATACATGTTATTCCGCACAAGAGCCGATTTTGCCCAAAAGTAGGCCTCTCCATTTGGCATCACGGAACGTGATTATAGTAAGTGGCGATCGCATCACGCATCACGCAAGACTAGCCGCTTCAACACGGAAAAGTAGAAGATAGGCCCATGATGTTATCGACTATGCCTTTGACAGGATACGCACAAGTAGGACGCGTGCTCCGGCCTGAAAAGTGAATGAATGAACGAGACCCTTTATTGCATACTAAAAGAAATACAAATGGCGAAATTATTAACTAAAAATCGATATCTTTCTTCTAGCCAGCCGTTTAGAAGATGTAAAAGAATATGCAAGGTAGCAAAAAAAGCATTTTTAAAAACAAGCGTCTATTAAAATGCTCTGTTTCGAGCCAACCCTGGGAGCAGCCATGTCATAGTGGAACTTAGAACGGGCTATCATAATTCAATGCTATACTGAATGTTGTTTTTGTGCTGTTGACCGTTCATGAGTCCCCTCGTTGGAAGCCAACCCTGGGTGCAGCAGCGCTATTGCGGTGAAACTTATAACGGGCTATCATAATTGAATGCGTATATAAAATTTCGTTTCTGTGCTGTTGACCGTTGTCATAGTGAAATTTAGAACGGGATATCATAATTGAATCCGTCTACAGAATTGTGTGGCTGTGCTGTTGACCGTGGAAGAGAAGCTTCGTCGGGAGCCGATTCTGGGTGTAGACTCAGGTCATACAATAAAAATGCATTGTCATCGGAACTGAACCAACATGTAAAATTTCAACTTCATAGAATAAGAGGAAGGGGTTCTAATTCAGCTTGAAATATTTGACCTAGACAAACTAACATATGTACATACTAACATACCCACAACATACTCGTACTAACAAACAATGCAAGGTAAATAAAAGCTTGAAATAAACAAGAAATTGTCGGTCGTATTTCGGTCGACAGACCCTGTTAAATGCACGTGACGTCTTCCACGAGGCGTTTTGCTTTTTCGTTGCTTGCTTTCGAAACTCATATAGCCTTCAAATCAAATTCCCAGATTTGAGGATTGGATCAAACTTTCAAATGCGTTTTTCTCGAAACTTGAAAAATGGCGCTTGGCACTATGTTACCTCTTCAGTTGTTCTATTAAATTCAGACTATTGCAGGTTACAGAGACCATAGGAATTTTTTTCAAAAACGTGGTAAAGAATTTGCCACAGGTGACGAGTACAGTAGCCTACTTGATCCATAACCCTTTATATGCCTTTTTTGTTTTTCCAAATATAAAAAACTAATGAGTAAATACTATTTGCATAGATAGCAATGGCCAATCTATATTTTTTTTCAAAAGATTTAGCATCGCATCGATCATTTCATTAAAATGGCTGTTTCCTCTTCTATTCAACCGCCCTGGAAGGCGAAACGGACGCAGGAACGATTACTCCTGTAGGCTAATTTTGTTTGTCTGTTTGTAGCGTAGCCGCGTCGGGAGTCTCGCCACTCCTGCGGTCATCGAACGTCTGTTCCTTTTGTTAAAAAAAAACAGTAACTTACACAGGGGAAGGGTTTTTAATTAAGTTAACGCGAACTTAAGATTCGCACCGTTTATGCCATACTTGTTCACGAAATCCTGTTTGAATTCCATAACAATAAAGAAAAGTATCAAACTCAGTCCCACATACAACCAGGCACAAGTCAATAAATAGGTACCCATAAATCTATAACGACTACTTCACAATTTCAAAGAATAACGCAATATAGAAGTACCTATAACATGTTATAAGAAGTTGCCAGAAGAATTAAAAAAGATACAATCATATCACAATTTAAAAGCAAGCCAAAGAAAATTTATTATAAAAAATATTACATATACTATCGAATATGTCAATTTATTTAATTTTTAACATTATTTTTTCTCAAAATTTTATTTTATTGACTATTTACTCATTTTGTAAAATGATTTAGTAATATTGATTTTATTTTGGTAGCTTGTTGTAATTTGGTATTTCTTTTTTGGTTATTTTTTATTTCTCATATTAATATTTAGATAATGTAATGGAAGATTTTTTTCAGTTTCTTGACATTTTGTTTTTGTTATTTATTTTTTTGTCAAAACGAAATCACTACAAGCTAATCGACGACACGTCGTGGATTAGCGTGTATTGGATTCGCTAGTTCTATTTTGGGGGTTCTATTTTGTCGTGGATTTGGTAATATTATTTATGTATATTGTGTATATTTTTATTATGCTATAATTATAATGTTATCAAATTGCTGAATTTTACACTTATTTGGAATATTAATTTAGCAAAATAAATTATACGAAGTGTTAAATGTAATAATCTCCGAAAAATATAAGTGTTATATTATACTCTCCACAAAATATTACCGATTTTTAAATAACCGTTCTTGTTTCTTACGAATTTACTACACGACTGCCCAACAAAAAGGAGTGTAACGTGCTCAGGGTTCATCTATGTATGTTTCCGTTTCTTTATTCCACTACAACTTCTAAACGCCTGAACCGATTTAAAAGTGTGTGGTATTGTTAGAATCTTTACGTTATCCCGGGTATCAAAGGTTGTCTAAACTGACCAAATAGCAAATAAATATTTGTCCAAATGTTTAAACGTCAATAAATTAAAATATATACATATGGCTATACAGGGCTACAAAAAAATAAAAAGTTGCTCATAAACCTCAGCTCAGAAAAACAAAAATGTGCAGGTTCTGCAAAGGGGCAGAGGAAACTCCCCAGCACCTCATGTGCGAGTGTGGCCCGCTGATGCGTAAAAGATACACCCACTTGGGTGGTCACTACCTCCAACCTGAGGAGGTAAAACAATCTGGCGCCAAAAGCCTGCTGCGGTTCTTAAATGACACGAGGCTTAGCGCAGAACTATAGTAGGTGGTGAACACAATAGATCAGCAATGGTCGCAGTGTTACAAGGCTCATAAAGACCTTAGAAAAGCCCCACTCAACAAATAATAACCATAAGGATTACACAAAATAATTTTAAATCAAATCTTTTTCAAAATGGAACAAACGAGCGACATTTTTGGCAACAAAAACTCACAGAAACCTTAAAAGATTATTGTGTGTCTCCATATTTAAAACCTGGTTGTATTAATTAAGTCTCCAGAATTAAATTTTCGGTTCAGCATGGTTGAAATAGGTAGAAAATACCTGTTACCCAAAAGTATCTCGCTTCTAAAGGTTCGTTTTTCAGAGAACTTGACTTGACTACTTATGCGGCGATGGTCGGACCGGCGCCGTTTCCATGGTTTGATATCATTTTGATGTCACGGTCTTCAAAATTGTTCCAAATAAGGAAATTTATTGTTATGAATTAAAACAATCTTGGGAAAATGAACGTACGATTTATTTTGTAAACTAATACAATTTATCACGCAGGCGCATTTTCAAATATCAGCAGTGATTTTATCAAATGTCAAGACCATTGTCGCATTACATTGACCTCAAATGGGCGGACACAATGGTATGATCAATTTACTGGCGATGGCTGACTATGGTAATAGAAAGCTTCAGACTAACACTTTACATTTATAGTTATATTTAAAAATGGATGTTGTTATATCTGTCCGAGCTTAATAGACTCCGAAATCGTTTGACCGATCACCATGAAAGTTGGCACATTTATGTATTTTTTCATGGAGAAGGTTTACATGATATCTGCTATGTTGTAACTTACTACTAGATGGCGCTGCAGTACATCAACTTCTTAATATTTAAAATTTAATAATAATAATTATTTAATATTTATTACTTATTATCTACTGTTTGCACTTGTGCTTATTCATACCAACGTACCTGTCTCAACTTCAACATCGTACTGGTAAATTTGTTAAATACGTGGACACCCATCAACATAATGTATTTTTTTTCCTATGTTCCTCCTTCCCTTCCTGGTCCCTCCCTTCCTATCCTCTTTCTTTTCTCGTTTTTTTTCTCTGTCTTTTATCATTTAGATAATCTTGATGTTAACATTTAGCGGAAAATTGTCTCTGGTGTAATTTGTATATCTATCTTGTTTGGCTACTTACTTTTATACACTGTTATTTTCCTGAATAAAAGAAAAAAAATAAAAAAAATAAAATAGAAGTTCTATAGAGCGGTATACCGCTCGACCGATTGCCATGAAAACTGATATACATAGACATACACACCTCCGATCGAATAGAGTAAAAACTCGGAAATTTCCAATTATGGTGTTTCTTTATAAAAAAATATCCCCATTTCTCATTTTACTCTCCCAAAAAGAGTTAAAAATGTTAGTTCACTAATTCGTCAATAGCACTAGTGAAGTAACAGTACAACTCTTTTTGGGAGTGTAAATTGAGAAATAGCGATATTTTTTTATAAAGCAACAACATAATTGGATTTTTTCAAGTTATAACTATATTTGATCGCAGGTGCGATATGAGCACGCATAATGTTTTCGGGCTATTATCTTCGTTGTAACTCGACACCAGATGGCGCTGCAGCCAACTTCTATACCGTTCAATTAATCGCCGTGACAATTGGTAGACGTAGGTATTTGAGAGCGGATAATATTTCTATAGCGATTCTATACTGTTCAACCGACCGCCATGAAAACTTTATAAATTCGAAAGTGGAAGGAACATCGACTAACATAGGGTACTGGGAGAGGGGGGGGGGGGGAGGAGGAGCGGTAGGGGGGAAGGAAACGGATACCCGTCTGTTTTGGCTGTTTTGGCTTTCCACACCCATAATTCGAACCGTAACAAAAATGCTCATAATATGAGCCATCTACATTATAGATTTCATTCTATAGATTAGAGTTAGTCTATTAATAAATAACATTTAAAGCCAGAAGAATTTTAAAAAATCAAGAGAGATGTGGTTCTAACCACAAGAGACAGAGATATTGCAAACATACTTGTACATAACATGTGTGTTAGAATGAGAGGAATCGTTCGGTAGATATTTTATATTGCCGTTTCACATCTATGCCTACAATTTGAAATATAATACTAATAAATGAGTATGGGATTTATCTGACAACAAACGGAACTACCCGATGTTGCCCGGGTAAAATTTAGTTAGTAATTAGGGCTTCACGCGACGATATACTAGAAATTGGAGTTGTTACTAGTATAACGCATAGATTTGAAAACATGAAGTATCATTAACGATATAACGTGTCTCCATAAGCTTTTACACAATCGACTAGACATCCTATCTAGTCGAGCAAATGTTCAATTCAGACACGAGGATCTCTCATAAATTTTTGTTGTCGCTTGCAATAAATAGCAATATCGTATCGAATACACCTTTCATCAGAAAGTGTCGTGTTTGTGATAGACTTATTAAATAAACCCATGAATTTAATTGAAATTTTGATCAATTCTATTCTTTCTCTTACTTTTAAAATTTAATTAACTGCCATTCTATTGTATTAGATGACTTTATCGTATTAAACCATACTATATTATATTATATCATATTTTATAATATAATATTATACCACACTGTATATTATATTATATTATACCATATTAGGTATTATAAACATTAATATCTAAATATTCATAATAAATGCTTTATATAGCCCCATTTAATCCACTTACCTGTTATTAAATACTAACGTTCTCATGTTATTTCTGTTATAAGTTTTTCATGCAAGCGTTGTACACTTTTTATAGGATAGGAAATTAGTTTTGTGTAAATAGGTTTTGCAAATTTACACAAAACTAATATAATCTAAGTTACAACTCCAATTTGTAGCACTTTTAATGTGTTTTATTTCAGGAGAATATTACAGCCAAATTTCTAGTTAATCATATTTTTTAAGTATCACCCAAGGCCACCAAGGGGTCAAATGGATTCCATCAACCACGAAAATTCTAAGAAAAACATAACTGCAAATAATTCATTTCTTGATTTCTTTTCCCGTCGTAAAGTATTTGAATTAACGAAGGCACATATTCAATGCATAAATATGAGTAATAATGACAAGTAAATAATGGCAAAGAAATTTCAATGGAAATTAACACAGCATAAGCATACACGTCTGCTCTACGTGGCCGCTTGTTATACCTGAAGTTGGTTGGTTGGTTGATTAACGTGTCCGGGACAGGTTAGGACTCTCTCCAAAAATATGCGCCCTGGATGGCCTTGTGGTTCACCTCTTGTAGGTCCTGGTGAGTGATGAGAGTTGACAGCTGCGGGTCGGATAGGAGATTGTCTTCATCCTTCAGCTTTCCACAGTCGCATTTTCCACAGCGTTTTTAACGACGCCCTATTGTTCATGGTCGCAGACTAGACAGTTAATAATGATCACAATCTTCGAGGCGGCTCCTTCTGTGTCCCATTTTATATTATATTATGATTTTATCGAGGAAAAATCACAATTAATGTTGCTGTTACTTCTAATTCCAAATTTATAATATCTGAAGTGTGATTTGCATTGATAACCTTCGCGCGCTTATTGTTACGTCAAATACACAGCATAAGCATACACGTCTGCTCTACGTGGCCGCTTGTTATACCTGAAGTTGGTTGGTTGGTTGATTAACGTGTCCGGGACAGGTTAGGACTCTCTCCAAAAATATGCGCCCTGGATGGCCTTGTGGTTCACCTCTTGTAGGTCCTGGTGAGTGATGAGAGTTGACAGCTGCGGGTCGGATAGGAGATTGTCTTCATCCTTCAGCTTTCCACAGTCGCATTTTCCACAGCGTTTTTAACGACGCCCTATTGTTCATGGTCGCAGACTAGACAGTTAATAATGATCACAATCTTCGAGGCGGCTCCTTCTGTGTCCCATTTTATATTATATTATGATTTTATCGAGGAAAAATCACAATTAATGTTGCTGTTACTTCTAATTCCAAATTTATAATATCTGAAGTGTGATTTGCATTGATAACCTTCGCGCGCTTATTGTTACGTCAAATACGGTGAATAGTTTCATAAATAATGGGCCCGATTGCGTTTATTTGTGAACTAAAACTGAAATTAGTTCAAGCGAACGAGATAGAGTAATACGTTAGAGCGAAATATGAAAAAAAAACGATCGTCGATAAAAACTACAGGTTGAACTTATGCTCGTCCGAATAAATTTGAACACATTTCGTGCGGTGTTAGATTTAGCTGCTTTAACTAACGAAAAAGTGACAACCGTTCATTTCACATTCCGCTCTAGCGTATTGCTCTGTCTCATTAACACGAAATAACTTCCGATTTTAGTTCACGAAGAAACGCAATCGAGCCTAATATCATGATCCATATTACATTACACTCCTAGTTCAAGATACCCTTTTATTATCCTATCATTGTGAAACCATGGAACTTAGAGCCGATGCGCATCCTCCACATAAGTGAAGTCAATATTATAATAACAAAAAAACTCCAGGAAGTGGAAAGTGGCACTTACGAGGTACAACCTATAATGGCGGACCCCTTGTTAGAGGCGCCGATATCATTATCGGAAAGTGCAATGTTGAGTTATCGCTCCTTTGTTGCTTCAGTGTGTCGCTTATGGGTGGAGTTAATGACTCGTGTCTGGACTGCCCTTTGGAAATGGCCTGTCTGTCGCCTCTCTAATGTAAAAACAGTAAAAAGGTAGACGCCAAAAAAAGTGCTACTTGTGACACTGACCGTGATATCCATTGAAAAGCTAATAAAAAATAATATAAACACTGCATTATAACATGCAGAATTATACTTCTTCTTTATCTATTTAGCTATCCACCCATTGAGGGTGATTTCTGCCAGGTGGGTACTTATTTTTTAATTAGGAACTTGATTGTTATGGAGACAGCACTGAAACAAACACAAAACTTACAATGAAGGCAACAGTACAAACTAGTATGTCGTCTTATGGAATGGAATATTGTTAACAAAGGAAAGTGTGGTTGAGGGAGATAAATTTACGGAGGATTTTAAGGATTTTTCGAAAGTTAAGGGAGAGGAGATGGTCTACACAGTACACTGTAATGTCCGAAACGAAATTAGGATAGTTATTGTTAAATGGGAAGATAAAAAAAAGGTGGGCAGCAGTTCAGACTACATGACCGCAATCGCATTGGGGGGATGGGAGGATGTGTATCTTATATGGGTGAGGTGGAGTGCTGCTGTGGCCAACGTAATCTCCAAATGACTGTTATTTCCTTGCGGCTAAGTGGCTGATGATGGAGCCATGGCTTCAATCGGATCCCTAGCTGTAAGGTGGAGTACCTTTGCGTCTTGATTTTGGATGACAGGAGCCACCTCTGTGTTCATTTTTGAGAACTAAGAATCAAGGGTGGGGAAGACGTCAGAGCGGGGCAGGCGAATGCTGCCAGGAGCGCCGAGCGTACAGTCCTTCTCATTTCCCCTAATACCTGTGTGTCCTAGAATCCAACAGAGGATCACCCGAAAGTCGGCCGACTCCAAAGTAAACCATTTTAAACGTATCTCATATTAATGTGTATGGCTTGTTGCTTAGGGAGAAGAAACTCAATTTGTGTAGAAGACTGAGAGAGTCTGTGAAGCAGAATTATACAAACTTTATACAAACTGAAATACTGGGGTAGGTGCATGTTTGTACAGCCTATTATTGCCATACTGGCGACACCATAAAAACAGACAATTGATTATATTCTCATTCTGTAGGCTTTGGATTGAAGTCTTTTAGCCAATGTTGTTAATTTTGATAATTATGGGTTATACTCCCACGTCGAAATTTAATCGGTATATTGTTACTCATGATTCAATTTATCAATATCGCTATTTAGATTTATCTGTCACAAAAAAAAAAAAAAAAATTGTAGGAAATCTATTGATTCGTTGAGAGGTCCTATATTGTTCATTGAAATAATTACAAATTAACAAATTTCGATATCGACAGGATTTCAACAGTCCTGCTAACAATCAGGAACGCGTGGTCAACAGAATGTATAAAATTGTAGGTTTAATTATTTCTGCTCGCATCTGACAGTAAATTGATTGTCGGTTATAACCTATCGGTTGTCACATAAAAATGTCAAATAATTTACATTTTACGAATCTTTAATAAAAATTTAAACGAAGTTTTAGTAGAGTATGTCAAATTTAATTTTGAGTTCACGCACCGTCCAATGCAAATAATCAGATTTTTCTGAGCTCAGATTTTTCCTTTGACCCCAGCTACTATGTTTTAGCGCTATAATGTTGTGCTAAGGAATACTACTATTATTATTCTATTCCTTACGGCGATTTCTTAAAATGTAAAAAAAATGATTTTAGGGAAGCGCCACCCTGATCAAACATTACTGGTTCCTATTAACTTTGTATGGAAATTCTGAAAAAATATTGTTTTAACTTAAAAAACGAAACTTTTAAATAGATAGTTGCTAAAATGCTCTAATAACCCTAATAATAAAATAATGATAAATAGGGCCACGCACGACCCAAAGAGAATAAATGCAAGAAACAAAAAAGCCTCGGCCAAGAAATGTGTTTTCGTTGCTTTCAGATGCACTGAAAACGATTTGAAACTGATATACCTAGTTTTTAGATGAAATCTATTTAAAGCAAAACCATTTAATTTTGACGTGAAATAATTAATTTATCTGGTCTAATTTTGGTTTTTTTGTCATTTCAATTTCGGATTTCTTATCAATTTCGACTTTGTATTCCTTTGGCGTCAAACTAGATAGTACGGTTCAATAATAATGTTGTATATTTATAAAAAAACTGAAACTTTTTGATTTTCTACTAGCGGAAATTTCGTCTAAAAGGTCTTCCATTTTCCATATTTTTCGTATTTACGAGATATATAACGTATAGTCGAGGCGTATTGTCGATGTACATTTTTGGAACTTTTTTCCACCCATCCTGTTTAAATGCATACAGTTAATTAGCTATCTAAAAAATATAAACACACAAAGGCTGTACCTTCCCCGCTAATCAGTTTTGTATGAGACTTTATATGACCTCTGGCTAAAATTGCAGTATTTTTTTTACGGTATACTTATTTTTTATGTTGTTTATAAAATAGGGAAAATTCATTTCTATTTCGTAATTAAAATATATTATATATTAATAACCAAATTTTGGTAGCCCAGAGAAAATCAACTTTTAGGAATACAACCTGAAACAACTGTCTTATTAGGACCTTGTATTTGCAAGTTAATTCGTTTAAATTTATTTCTTTATCAACTTGATAATACTTCAGTAATTTGCCTATTTTATTCCCTTCAAGAAATCCTGTTTACTTTCGAGCAACACTGAGGGATAAGACTTTAAAATAATGTCATAAGACCGACGTCTAGAATCCATCGGATTAGTCGGCTCGAATGCACTCGTAGTCTCGTGCGCCCTAAAAGAGCGACCTAATCTCGTAACCAATCATATTTAGGACAAGCTCTCTCGCGTCCGCTCGTCTCCACTGTCAAAATAATACAAATTTACTATGTCCTAAGGCGGAAAACGCATTACGACTCAGCCTTAAGTGAGCTTTTATGTTGGCGTCTGTCTGGCGCAAGGAATTTAAATCACACGAAAGGAGAAAGAGAGAGTAAACTAGAAGACTAATCTTCGAAGAGTCCCATTTTTACATTCCACCATACATAAAATAGAAGAAGCACAAAAACGAATAGGGCCAATGTCTAGCCCTGCTGAAGTTCCCTTGTGATGTTTAATGTGGGCCAAAACCACGGAATAACAAATGACCACACTGCAACCGCCGAGGTGAGCGACTACCCTGGGAAGGACTCTCGCATCTCAGCTGGTGGATCGGTTTTCCCTGCGGGAATACCCTCCGGAGCTACTGGACGGTTTGCGCACCGTGCGGCATCAGCCAATTGGTTTTGCACTCTGACTAATTACTGAAGGAGTGTGGAGACTATGGAAATATACTGTCTCCTAAGCAGCAGGGGTGGGTATTGACCTGTTTTCATGCCATTCTTGAAACGATCTATCGGCCACCCGATCCCTAGTGGTATTACGGGCAAAGGACGCACAGGTCCGCGATAAATTCATATTGGGTTACCTCTGTAATACAACAGGTAGAGGTCGCGCAAACGACCTTGGTCCCGTAACTAGTTGGGAGGAAGGCGGTATCCTGATGGTCAATTTCAGACGGAGATATCCTGCCAAAACTGGTAGCCAGGGGGCGAGGTGGACCACTGGGTTACTTTCCTAGTGCCTCGCCGTAAAGCGTTGGACTCTGACGGGTTCGTGGCTTTAATAGACGGTAGGTTTGAACTGTTCCAAAGTCTTCTACGCCCATCTAACGAGAGACAGAACGATCACATATCGTTAAAACTTCCTGAAGTGACGGGTCCGCCCGTTGTAGTTGACAACTCAAGCTATATCCCAAAAGGTTACTGGGATAGATGTGGGGATATCCAGATTAATAATCAAATTCCCTGAGATACCCTTATATATCTCCATTTGACCTTTCCCATCTGGAATACATACGAGTTCTCATTAGGTTGCAAATATGCATGACCCTTAAGCGGTTGCCCCCTCCCCCCCCCCTCCCTCCCCCTGCCATAAAAGTGTCTGCTCTGGAACTTTGACGGATGAGGTCTCCATATACGGTTTCGCCTTGAAATATATCATCAGATAAACCGTTACACTTTTATTGTTTGGTCTCGCATGATGAATGGATTAATTTTGTTCCGAATTGTGTCCATTGTTAATAAAAAAAAAACAAATATATCATCAGTGGGGTCACCTCTTTTACAATCGGTTTTACTCTCGAGCGGCTAGTTCAAAGGTTCAGCGGAATCCTTAAGGCGGATGCAGAAGAATCAACAGTCACGACGTGTCGGTGCTTCGGTCTAGGTTTGTACTGGGAAGTACACGGAATAATAGAGCGGATCGCCAGGCTTTGCGTGAATCCAGAGCCCGATTAGGAGCTCTATTCGTCGGTTTTACCGAAGACTAACCTACGATTTTTGTTAGTAACTCCACACTAAGAAAACAAGATTACTACAGAGATAATTAGTAATTAAATTATCTCTGAATACATGCGGAATATTGTGACAGTCAACTATGTTAATTCCATCTCGGTCAACACGTGGAACATTTAATTACCTTCATGATACATTCAGGCTATTTATACACTTTTAGCTATAACAACAATTCTGTTAGTTTCCTTGTCTGTACTCTCCGCATGAGATTTTTAATTTCCTCCTTACCTCGCATAGGTGAAGGACTTTCCCTGGCCTGCTTTAGAGGACTTTGCAGACTTGCGGTTAAAAAAGTAGCATACCTTAAGGCTAGTATGGAAAAACTCAAAATATATGTTATATTACTGTAACAATATTTTGCTGCACTTAAAGAATTTTAAATATTTCAAAACTTTAGGTACTTCCTATTATACTCTAAAGTAGAGGTAGGGAAATAGATTTCAAGGCGGACCAATGAAGCCAAGTAAAAAGTTGCCAGGCCGTAGAATAAAATCTTTGTCGACGATTTTATTTAGTTTCACCTTCCGATATTTCGAATCATGAGGCTGATTTTTAAAACTACTACTTCGTAACCGACTTTCCTGAAACTTCGCACAAGTATTCAGTTTCCATGACAATACAACATTATCACAATTTTAACTTTTGATTCTTTTACCCTAATGCTGTACGGATACTGCTTGCCTAAGTCGTAAAATTTGATGATCTATATGCTGGTTTCAAATTAGTATTGTGGGCCTCGAGCAGAGACCACATTATTGAACCCCGGCTTTCAACTCACCAGTCCTGATGCAGCAGCGGTACGTCCTGCCAAAACCATGAGATTTGAAGATTTTCTGGTATTGTGGGTCTCCAACAGAAATGTTATTGAACCAGGGTTTTAACTCCGCAGTCCTAATGCTATAGAATATAGATATGTCCAACTATCAATATAATACACCGTGGTCCAAAGTATCATTGTCAAAATTAAAAAAAAATTTCAAATGGAATGTTTTCTGGAATGGAATGCGTGGACGTTTCTTTATGATTTTTCATAATCTTGACGGCAAATTAACATTGTTTGTGTGATTAAAACTATATATTTAAAATTAAGTATTTTTGCTATGTCTTTGCAAACGAACAGCAATTATAGCTTTACATTACATTGCAAGCTATATCCTAGTTTAAAATTATTCGCAAAAAAAAGTTTTTTTGGGCAACCTATACAATCATAATCCGACACACATCATTTACATTAACCTGTGTTGTGTCATTTAATTAAAAAGAATTAAACAAGGCATTAAAAAAAGAACAACGCTATCTCTATTGTATTTTATTGAAACTGCTTCAAATGGAATTTGTAAAGATAAAACCAGCCAAACAAAAATATTTAAATAAGAAAAATAAGGCATAGCTAAAAATATACGAAAAAAAACAACATTTGAGCGAGATAAATAAAAAATATTTCATGTGGAGCTTGATCGCAATAGATAACATTACCTTTGCTTACTTACCTACTTTTTTAATAGAATCTCTAAGACGACATAACAAAAAAACATATTTTTTATGTATCTGATAAATATATTTTTTTACAGTAGTTTTTATTCGTTTTATGGCAGTATTTCAAAATATTCAAACTTACCCAAAACCCAATATAACCAATGCCTTTATATACAGTCGCCTTAACCGTCGGTAACCGGCGTCAAAAAGATCGTGTAATGCATCCACTGCACCGGTGGAATCAAGAATACCACACAAAGCGATTATTCATGCATCCCATAGGGGATTATCCTCGAGGAATGTTGCCCTAAGAGTCTGTTGGTAATTTCCATGGACGCTACAATTTTCAAGTCCCTCTTCGTCACGATGAGGTGTACTTAGTTTGACGGGTGCTCAGCTGGGTGCCAGCCATGGCCAGCGGGGACCTCGACGGCTCCGTGCTGTTTTATTCTGGGTGGGATTGATAGATGTGCAACGCAAGGTTCACAGACAGAAGGACGGTGGTCGGTTTTGTGGCACCAAAAATGAAGGATGAAGATTAAATACTAAAGAAAGTAAATCTTCCGAAGTCGAAAGTCCAGTGAAATCACACATTAGTAACTTCCAGCGCTGTTTTCAATCGGGGCGCTCGACTACCTCGAATCTTTTGAACTTTGCCGAATCTCTGCTAATAAATATGGATCAACACTACCACACCGACGCCATGTATACTGATTTTAGTAAGGCTTTTGATAAGGTTAATCACCCAACTCTTATTGCAAAACTACTAAAGGTCGGTATACACGGTGACCTGTAGAGATAGTAAAATTAGTCAAATTGCAATCACTGATCTACAATCAAAGAGGGTTTTAGTAACATCGGGTGTTCCATAAGAACTACGCCAACCACCGTATCTACCACTCGGATAGCAAGGTAGCTCTTATGGCACTAGCCTCGAATACCATTAATTCAAAGCTGGTTCAAAACTGCGTATCACTACTGAAAATAACAGGGTAATTCTAAGATGGGTTCCCGGCCATGCAGGAATCGAGGGAAATGAAAAAGCCGACGAACTTGCTAAGACGGGAGCAAAGGTAACGTTATACGGCCCTGAATCTTGCTGTGGCGTACCAACAAGCCTTGCAAACCTAGAGCTCAAAAACATATGTTTAGAACAATCCATCAACCACTGGAACAACATGCCAGGGTCGAATCATTCCAAAGCGCTAATTAAGGCTTACGACCGTAAGACTGCCCGTGACGCATTATCGCTAAATAGGAACAATCTACGCATACTGGTGAGGGCGCTCACGGGGTATTGTGGTCTGAACAAACACATGTACAACCTCAAGCTTAGGGACACGAAAATGTGCAGGTTCTGCCAAGGGGCAGAGGAAACTCCCCTGCACCTCATGTGCCAGTGTGGCTCGTTAATGCGTAAAAGATACACTTACTTGGGTTGTCATTACCTCCAACCTGAGGAGTTAAAACAATCTGGCGCCAAAAGCCTGTTGAGGTCCTTAAATGACAGGAGGATCAGCGCAGAACTATAGTAGGTGGTGAATACAATAGATCAGCAATGGTTTCAGTGTAACAAGGCTTATAAAGACCTTAGAAAAGCCCCACACAACAAATAATTTAAAAAAACATCGGGTGTGTGCGCAGGGTATTCTTTTAGGTGTTCAGTTATATTCAATATACATAAACAACATAGATGAATGTTTTATTCACCCTAAATTCATCCCCTTCACAGATAACTTGAAGGTTTTTATGACAATCAAATCAATTCATGATTGTTTAAATTTTCAACAGGACCTAGATCGCTTCTCTGCATAATGTCTACTAACCACCTGCAGCAACATAAGCAACTGTCAATCCATACGTTTAGCGATGAAAAGAAATGGAATGGACTATAACTACTTACCAAGCAATCTATTAAACACTTCATTTTGGAGTAACACATTGATACTATCACAACAAAAGTCTATCACACTATCGCAACAAAAGACTTTTTCATGTTAGGTTTTATTACCACAATCGCCAAACACCTCTCTAATTTAAAAGCTATTACAGCGCTATGCAGGGCCGGATTTAGGGGAGGGCGTCCGGGGCTATGGCCCCGGGGCCTCCACAAAAGAGGGGCTCCCACAATAGACTTCGGAAAAAAAATCTTTTAAATTCATGAGCATTGAAAGTGATTTACTTCGAGAATTTGATTTCAGCGAAATCATCAACGATTTTTCGGCGAAAAAAGCTCGGAAGTTTCCGTTCGTTAACGCTAAAATTTAATTTCAGATAATTATTGTTTCCGATTATATTTATAAATGCTAAAGAATCTACTTGGTTTCACAATAAATTATTATAATTTATTTAATTATTAATTATTTATTAAACAACTCGACTGAAAAAAAAATTCATTTTATTTGTAAAATAATTTGGGGCCAGGGGGGGCAAACCTTTGTTGCCACAAGGCCTCCAGACCTCTAAATCCGGCCCTGGCGCTATGAGTATAACTTATAACTCATTTTAACCTCTTTGCCTCTACATTCCCAATAATTCCACGCGACAACGATTCTATCGCCTTTTTACCCACCTATGGCTAGAAGCAGTTTACTATCAATGATGCCGGTGGGACATGCAATAACTTTCCTGAACGAAACGGCATCCGATATATTCTAGATATATTCCAGATCAGCAGAAAAGTTGCAGAAAAGTTGTGCAAAAGTTAGGTATCATATGAGTAATAACCTAAGTGACTAGGCTGAATAGGCTGAATAGGCTGACTCCAGCATATGACTTATAATCTCTCTATCCTCATGTTTTTTTTCTCTGTTACACCGTCCAGTGCTTTAGTAAAACCTCCGGAACACAATAAAAATATCTAGTGTTTAAGTGTATACTAGTAATATAATTACCTAACTGTAGTGTTTATGCTGTTAGTTATATACTATTGTATTTAATATTCTATACTCTGTACGTTGTAAACATACTACATACTATCTGCATATTTAAATCTAACAATAATTAAATCTATTCTAATTTGTAATCCAAGTATGTTATTCTAAGTACCACAGGCGCATAAGTTTTATATTTTTTGCTTTGTTTATTTAAAATACAGTTTACAAAATCTCTAATTTCTAACCCAACCTAACAAGGCTCTGATCGTACCAAAGTAGTCTTGCTGATGTTGATATTTAATAATCTATTATTATAATAATATAACTAAAGTAAATATTTATAACAACAACGAATACATATTTTAAATAAATATACTAAATACATTTTAAAACTGTAATTTAAACTGCAATTTTACATAAATGTTTTTATTGTAATAATATGTATGTAAGTGAT
Organism: Micropterix aruncella; assembly: GCA_944548615.1. NCBI lineage: Eukaryota > Metazoa > Arthropoda > Insecta > Lepidoptera > Micropterigidae > Micropterix > Micropterix aruncella. The sequence goes on along the minus strand of OX155960.1, from coordinate 28,194,210 downwards.
TTTTTGCTCTCCTTTATTTATTAGTAATTTAGTTAAATATTTGTTTTTGCAGTAAGCGTATTCTTTTCTCTAGTAAATTTTATTCTTATTTTATTATAGAGTCTTGGTGCTTTGAAGTAAACATGCTTTTGAGCAAATCCTTGTTAGTGTACTGGAGCGGTGCTATTTGCAAAAACGTGCTACGTTAGGATTTTTTGGTCTAATGTAGCACAATAAAATTACTTTTGCATACGTATATAATTACAATGTCTGTTGTACTAAATAAGTAAACCAATACATTGAATTGAATTAGAAAAGAATTTTAGTGAATTTTGGGTGCTACGGTTGGTGTCCAGAAAAACTCTTAATACTTGCATACTTGAATACAACTCGGTCATCTGGTGTACAAGTGAAAACAAATACATTCAGATGGTCGAGCGTATTTAAAGAAAATTTTTAAGATATATTTGTTACAGAAAATACAATATTTATCCACATTTATTTTCGACCGATTTTGTGTTTTGAATGGTAGGATACAACACTCTTGAAAAGCGTAAATTTCCCTAATTATATTCGTATATAAATTAATTCAAGGAACTATTTATTTGCCAGAATAAATACTATGTAAGTTTGAATTGTACGTACCGGTAAATTACACAGCGAAGAGATCGCATCTATTGTTTAATGTGCCGTACCATCGTACAAATATTTTTGTAGACAGGCCAGTGGGGATGGTTATAGCTCTCCTTAATTCCTTACCCACTGAAATAGACATCTTTGTATATTCCTATGGCAGCTATAAAGGCAACTCCCTGCTATCTCATGTTTATCATTATGTTTTTTGTTCAATGTTAGCATTAGTCAGTTATTTTGGCCTTAAACTCTATATTTAATATTCAAAGGCAAATTAGATTCGTCTGTAATGCTCTCGAATAATATTTGAAACAAATAAATATATAAATAAATATGTCCCAAAATTAAACGACAAGATTAACCAAATTGAAGATCATGCTTAGTTAGTTTTCTTTTGGGTTGGTTATGACTTGTCAGTTCCGATATCACACGATCTACGAATTCACCTTCTGTGCAAGAAAACACATTGAGCGGCCAAAAGACCCAACCAAAAATTTGGCAATGGTCGTTAAACAGAGTTGTATTACTTGGCGCCTTTGTTTATCTTGGCGCCGTTTAGGGCATTGCATCCGGCTGCTTTTATCTGCAGTACACTCCTTTGACCGTCCTATTTTTTGTTTTATTTTCCTGCTTGGGTATAATGTTCACCACGGGATTGCAGGTAGGCAATTCCATTGTCGCTATTGTAGGGTTTTTCTTTGTTAGGGTGTCTCGTTTTAATGGCACCACAATTTGCATTTATTGAAGGGCCAAGCTATTCAGACCTTGGGTTTCCGGTTAGAAATGGAATCTTCCGATTCCCGATTCTTCACGGAAAGATCCAGCTCTGTCCGTAGACCGTTATACAGAGATTGTATCCCATAAGTAATATTATAAGGAGTCGGTATAATATCGGGAGGAAATTAAATGAGAGCTCCGTGAAGTTAGACTTTATCTAACTACTTAATTTCATAAATCAGGCACAAGAACAATCCAAAATAATCTATAAGGCACTACATAAGTACATCAAATCGAATCTAACATATGTATTCATTAATAAACAATGCCACCTGTTCTAAGTTGCCGCCTGCTTTAAGTATTATTCTACAAAGATAAAAGTATACATACTATTTTGACTGAAGTTACGTCCATAACTCCTCTAATATAATTCAAAAACTATATTATTAGTTTACCGACTCGGCTTGATAAAGTAACCAATGTGTTCATACCATCGTAAAGTTTCATAAATAAAAAAAACAAGTTTCATAAAAATATTAATCGCTGTACTGCTGAAAAGTTACAATTGTCTGACTCTTTATAACATACTAGCTGACCCGTGCCCACTTCGTTGGGCGGTAAAACTATTTACTTGTGATGAAATTATGGGTGTGGTTTGGTTAGTACTGAGTGCTATGATTTATTTCCTGACTGCCAAAAGGAGGGTTATATTTTTACTGCATATGTATGTATATATTTGCATGCCAATTTGACTATATTACCGTTATTTGTGAGTGTTTTCTTGCGAGTGTCTTATTTGTGAGTGTCTTATCTCTTTAACCATTTATGCAGTAAAAGTGAAATTATATGCAGTAAAAGGGAAAAATCTTTTGTTTTAAACACTTGAGACGATAATTTTACTATTTTGATAATAATTCATAATTGATAGACGACACGGTCGCGGTTCCATACCTATGTCGTATTATCTCTTTAAATATTTATGCAGTAAAAGGGAAAAGTCTTTTGTTTTAAACACTTGAAACGATAAATTTACTTATTTTGATAATAATTCATAATTGTTGATAATATGACCAATAAACCAATGACCTAACGAATTAAATTATTTTTTTAATTTCAAAAACTACTTTTTATAGCTTAACTATAAAAGTTAGACATATGCTGTCGCTGATTTTTTTGTAGGCATTATCAAGCTCTACAACTTTTCTCTAGAACTTAATCATATATCTCTCATCGTTAAGGCAGCGTTCGTTAGAAACCTTTTCGTTCGACCGTTTTTTCCGACTTACTTTGGAAATTCGACTACCACGAAAAAGTCTCTTAATTTTTCGGATTTTTATATAGCCTATGACACACAAATAACGTGGCTTTCTATTGGTAAAAGAATTTTCAAAATCGTTTCAGTAGATCCAGAGATTACTTCCTACAACGTCACAAACTTTACCTCTTTATAATATTAGTATAGATATGTATTATGATAACCAGATTATGATAACCAGATTTGTTGTCTAACCAAACGTTGTTTTACTAAAAGTTAACATTTAAATAGATTTTTAAATAGACTTTTTTATGTTTTATGCGTAATTGTGAAATTTCATTTTATTTGCAATAATATTATTGGAAATAGGAAATACCCAGATCGGGTTATTGAAAATAAATACTTACTTACTTACTAGTTTTTTGGCGTTTATTGAAAGAAAATAATGCTTTAAGGCAGAGGTTCTCAGACTTATTTTTCTCGTAGACCTCTTTCAAAATTTTACTTGTTTTAGTGGACCCACTGCTGCTACATTTCTACCATATTCCCATACATTTCTACCATATTCCCATACATTTCTACCATATTTTTCACGCCGTTATAGACCCCCGTCGAGTCCCCCGTGGACCCCTAGGGGTCCACCTGGACTACTTTAGGAATCACTGGTTTAAGGCGACTACCTCTCTCAAAAAGTGAAAAATTGACATTTGGCGATCAATTTTAAGTAACTCCCGCGTGAATTTAAATAATATTAAAATATGAATCTTGTAGCAAATTTCTTACTCTTTCGTACTGTGGTACGAGATTTCAATATTTTATTTTTTTTCCTAATAAAAATACACAAAATCTGAAGTCATCACCTTTCTGTAATGTGCAATTTTCTTTTGTTACAAAATTTTCACTGTTTGAAAAAGGTAGTCGCCTTAACCAGTCCTTAGCAACATTTAATTCATACTCAGCTTTTCCAAAAAGTCCAGCCATATGTTCCGATTCTTGTTCATCCCTTATTGCGGCTAGATTGTCCATTAATCAGATCATTTCTGCCCAGAGCGGCGAGCATTCTACCTCGATATTTTTATTCATCACGACTGCGTCGATTCCTGGTTTCTTGCTGGAATCAAGTTTTGTGCCTGACATTACGCACTAGAATGGACACTTGTAATGCCGTTGAAATAAATTGTCTATTCAACTCGCGTCTTTTTATGTCGTATGTACCTACTTACGAGAATGCGCGCATCTGCTGCGGATCGCCACAAGGATCACCGCTGTCCCCCACATTATTTTAATATTATTGGCCTAGGAGCACTTAGTTTTTTTTTTAAAATCATGCATATATAAATATGCATTGTTTGTAAGTCATTGCAAATGGATGATATTGATTTTTTACTGCAGGATCCAGACTTACATAAAATCTCACACACTGTCGAGGGTTTGTTCTTTTTCGCTGGAGAGTTGAGGGGTCACTTTTTCCCACAGTGTTTATTCGTAACTGATACTACCCCTCTTTGGATCTTGTATACCCCTGATAATTACATTATATCCCCTTGAGACCCCAAAACAAGATTAGCATCATGCGGTTTCGTGCCCTTTTTTTCAATCACAATAAAAATGAATTTTATTTAAATTCCTTCGTTAGTCCGTTTATTATAATGTCCCATTTTAATATGTGTGTTACCAGTAATGTTGTTAAGGTTATTTTTTTGTCGTTCCTTCCTTCTGTCAGCCATCCTCAGATCTCTGTTTCCATTCTCTCTCTCTCTCTCTCTCTCTCTCTCTCTCTCTCTCTCTCTCTCTCTCTCTCTCTCTCTCTCTCTCTCTCTCTCTCTCCCTCTCTCTTTCGCTAATATTTATAATAGTTCCTTTATTTTATCCCATAAATATGCCAACATTCTGTTTTGAGATATTAAAAAATCAAAGATCGCAAAAAGAAACGTTTTCATTGAAACATTGCCTTGTGTGTTTTGTAACGCTTAAACAAAAATATTACATGAAAAACTTCAGTATAAACCGTGAATTGTTTTGAATGTTGCATTTACATAAATCGTTTTGATTTAAATTAACATTTAATCCAATTTTAAAACATTTCCAAACCGGGGTAGCTTGGCTAATATTTGAATTGTTCCTCAGCTTCTTGTGCGGGTAATATACATACGCGAATGTCTGTTTTTACAGTTTTTATTGAGTCTATATTAAGCGTTAATAATGCAGATTTCTTGACCTCGCAAATAATACATAATTATTGAGCGGAGAAGAACAATTTAATTTGGCATTGGATATACTCGTATAATGTTCTGGATCCGTTCAATCTCATTCGAAATTTATAACCGCACCCACGCGTTGTAAATTCTACAAATCGTATATTTAACCCGAGAATTTTGGTTTTATTTATCATATTTAGGCGCCGTCTCCGCAACGACATCTAGATTTTTTATATTTACTGTTCCGCATATTCCATCAAGGCGACATTTCTGGAGCCCAGCGGTTTCTATTTTTCCATTTTTTCTTAAAACTTTGTTTACACACGCATTCTAAAATTCAAAAAATAGAGAAAACTGATCAAGAGTGGCTTCATGATTAATTAATAGTAGTCGTTATTTCCAAAACTATTATATTATCGGTATACAAGGTGAAACCTTTAAATTCACAGATTAAATGGCGAATTCAAAACTTGGCGAGAATATAAAAGTACCATATGTTCAAAAATAATTCATTGAGATCAAATCATAGTATATCCTTGAGAGTTGTATACACGTGTTTGTATTGTTGCATTTTATTTCTTTAAAGTTTTAGGTAGGCTTTTAGTATTTTAATTTTAGTTACGTTTTCGGAAGACTTACAGCGTTTTATACTTAATACTAAAACATATTATGCAGATCGAAGGCCAATTAAAAGTTTTCACAATTAGACTAGATTGTTGTAACAGCGCAAGAAGAAAATATGAAGAAAATAGAAAAAGGAATACAGAAAGAAATTACTTAAAACTTCTTAAAAGCAGCATATATATATGTTCAAACGCGGTACCTTAGTTTCTTGATGGCGGATTTTTTCAAGGACTCACTTAAGGGTCCAAGCACATAGCACTGTTTTTCTATTCATTTTAGTGCGACCAAAGATAGGAGGATCAACTACATAGGGTATCGTACACCTCAATGTCACATGTCTAGGGTCTTACATAATATGCATATGACACATAAAGAAAGTGTTTTCAGTAGATATACTCAGAGTACAAGAGCTAGTGACAGAGAAGAGTCGTCTCATTTTGTAGATCTTCACTTAGTAGTTGCAGAAGTTTGGGCCCGAGCCGAATTTCTACCGCTGCAAGAAATCTTATAGTTAAGTCTAAACATTCAACATTTATAAAATATATGGCATTATTTAAAATTATAGGAAAAAATAAAAACGTTAATTCTGCAGTCGACTGTACCGTTCTATTATCGCACCCTTTTTTCTAGACTTCCCAATGCAGCTCTGGCACGGCAGGGCAGAGCCGCACTGCGCTGCGAACCGAGCTGCTTGAGGAATGAAACGAACGCGGCTACGATCGTTCATTATAAAGAACGGTGCACACTAATTCAACAACTAAGATATTTGAAATATTATTAACCGCATGCAGTTGAGCTATGTATGCGAGAGAACTGTGCTCGAACGATAAAATATGTATATAGTATGACGAGGAAAACAGTTCGGCAGTTCAATTAAGGTTTTGATGGTAATATCAGACTGTGGTGATACCTAATCCAACATTTCCTTTTCCTTTACCATTTTTTATCGCCACTCCAAGGTCTAGACATTTAGGCAAGAGTCAGGAAATTAGTGAACTAAAAAGTATTCTAAATTGGTCCATTGACCAAAAGGAGGGTTATGTGTTTAGGATTCATCTATGTATGTTTTCCGTTTCTTTATTCCACCATAACTTCTAAACACTTGAACCGATTTAGAAGTGTGTCGTATTGTTAGAATCGTTTTGTCCTTCCTTAGTGTCCTTAGTGTCATAGGGTACGTACCGCGACCCCTTGCTCTCATATAAGGAGAAAGCAGCGTCTTTAATATAAATCGCCATGTTACCTTGTGGGTGTCGATTCATCGTTTGTTCGTTTGTTCGATCTCACCTTGAGCTTGCTTCTCCAATATGGTCTCCCTATTATCCATATGGTCTCCCTATTATCCCCATTATCCATATGAACAGACTGCAAAGTATCCAAAATAAGCTCGTTCGATATTTAAATTTCAAGACGAAAAGATATTGTAATACTACTAATGAGGCGGCCTTACTATTTAAAATAAATTCGTTATCTTATCGGAGCAACTTCAATGATGCTCTGTGCCTCTAGAAAATAATGAATGGCATATTCGATTGCTCTGACCTGGTGGGCGAGACGCCCCAATGAGGACCACACGCCAATTTGACCTGTTTCGCTTGCCGCGTTTTAAAACTAATGCATCAAAGAATGGAGTACTCGACCGCTGCCGTGAGCTTTATAACACCCATTTAAATGGTATTGATAAGTATAATAATTCCATAATCACTTATAAATACTCCGTAAATCAAACCCTAACCGATACAATAAGCTGACTATTCGTTTTAGCTATTTTTATTGATTATTATTATTATTATTATATTTTATATACGCCATTATATATCATACACGCTCACACTTCACACCCAGACGCTCAACACACTCCCACAAACACACACACACACACACCCTGAATACTAGACTCTTATGTAGTACTAAAATTGAAAGTACATTAGTTTTATTAAGTAGTTTTTTAAAACGTAATTTATGTAATTTTATTGAAATCCGTAACCTGAATTGTCAGATGATTATTTGTTGTAAATCTGTATACATTTTTTAAAAATATTATTACTGTAATGCTGTGTGATTTCTCAATAAAGAATTGAATTTAATTGAATTGAATCATCTGACAATTCAGTTTTTTTCGTTCTTCCTTTTCGCAGTCGTCAGGAATAGATCCGGTAGGCCTAGTAGCGGAGAGAAATTATCGGAATATTAATTAAGCAAATTAAATTATAAAAAGTGTTTAATTATAACTGCGAATTTATTCCAATCCAACATTTTGGAAAATTTTAATACTACGCAATTGCACTCGGAAAAAATCCGGTATGTATTAATGACGAAAACTTGATTTTTTATTCCAACATAACTTCTAAACGCTTGAACCGATTTAGAAGTGTTGTTAGAATCGTTATGTCATCCTGAGTGTCATAGGGTACCTAAACTGTCCAAATGTCAAAAAATACTTGCCTAATCGTCCAAATGTCAATAAATTAACATAAATATATCGTGTTTAGGTATCAAATGAAAGGTCTGATTGAGGAAAGGTCGGAAATATACATATATCTATATGGATAAATACTTAAACCACAAATATTTCATAAAAAAAACCGTAATAAAAATAATTATAGATACGATAGTTCACTTTCTGTAACGGCAGTCGTGTTTTTTATTCTTTTTAATACATAAACTTGATAAATATTTTTTATAAGTAATCACTCACTCAAAAAAAACGCTTCCAAATATTATATTATTATAAAAAAATATTACTGCTTGTACTCTAACCTAACTAAGATTAAAATTGACAGTTTAGTCGCCAAATAATTTGTTTAGGTGACTGAAGCAGTGACTGTTACAAATTTGGTACTTTATAAACGAAAATGTATAGTATATAATATACTTCTAAATGCGGCATCAATCCGTTGGCTTATGACCAATTAATAGATCCAGGTAGTTATTTTTTTGGTGAATCGAAAGTTACAGCAACCTAAAATATTAAACGATCAGAAGAGACTGGCAGGATATTATTTTTGTGTTTCCAACGATTTGAGCATCGTATTAAAGACCTACTTTATATTTAAAAAACTTACAATAGGTTTAACGACTACTTGAATGATAAGGATGCATAGTTTTATTACAACTTATTTTTCAAATTTATTTTTCTACATAAATGTATAATTCTATGAAAACTAAAGATTTATTTCTGTTGCCTTACCTATATTTCTGTTCTTTTTGTTACTCTATAGTATTCTTTCTGTTTCATATGTTTATTGGAATTGAAAAAAATGTTTGTATCTCGTTAATAACAGTACCACAAAAGTAACCAGTTTTGTTTCACGATTTTTTCCATCGTAGAATTCGTCGGGAAAAAACTTATTATAAAATAAAATGTGCTATTATTGTCTCTTGACCTTACGCATATATACGTACGCAATATAATGAGATATTCTGAGAATTTTTATTTTATTTATTTATATAAGTAATGCAAATAATTAAAAAGTAAACAATTTCAGCTTAGGAATACTTTCAAAATTGAATCAAAAGCAGAAAAAAGAATACAATGCATAGTCTAGTGGCAACGTCACCTAACTAGACCGGGACCTGTTCTAAGGTAAACGTTATTTTTTTAATGTGCTTGCACAAATACCGTGTTTATAAGAGTGGCATATATTCCATGTATGCACAAAAATGGAATTGCAAAACAATATTAAAAATGACTAAATACTTGATTAAATTAAATAATTAAATTAAAGTTAGAATTGGAAAATTAAAATGACAGCAAATAAATTCAAATGATAAAAACAAAAAAAAACAAAACAATTTAAAATAGTAAAAATTAGAATAAGAATTTAAACAAAATAGTCCTGCATTTTACTTATTCCTAAGATAAAATAGTGTTAAAACTAAAACAAATTATCTCTTAATATACGTTAAAACAAAAGAATAATAATAATAATAATAAATAAAATAATAATAATAAAATAATACAATATAAGATTCAAAATATTCAAATGTCCGGGTTAGGTTATAATGTCCAGTATTTTTAAAATTCCTTGTCTTCCCTCTTTTACAAACCAGTTTCTAAGCAGCCTTTTAAAGTAGGTCTTATTTTGTGCTGATTTTATGTCGCCAGGAAGAGCATTGAAAAACCTTGGGGCAATGAATGTATAGGTTCGCTGACCAAAAGTAGTATACCTTCTGGGTACTATCATATTATTATCTTCGGAAAACCTCGTTGATAGGGTATTTTGAGAAAAAATATTTATCTGATTGAACTTAATATATTATAGTGATGTTTTTAAATATATTTGCCTAATATCTAACACATTATATTCATTGAAAAGATTTTCCGAAGGATAACGATACGGCTTTCGCATGATAATCTTTAAAATCGACTTTTGTGCAATATCTAAGGGGTAAAGAATGGTTTTAGAACAACCGCCCCATCCTATCATCCCGTAGCTCAAGATACTCTCACACAATGCATAATAAACGCTTTTTAGTGTTTTTGGGCCTAAAATATTTCTTACCTCTTTGAAAGTGTATCCTAGTTTACGAACTTTAGATGCTAATTTATCCGTGTGTTCTTGCCGTCTTAGTTTATTATCTATGGTGATACCGAGATATTTAAATGATTCCACTCTTTCTAAAATTGACAGTTGCAACCATTCTGTGCAACCTTCATTAATACTAAAAGTGATTAATTTTGTTTTTTCTATATTTAAACTGAGCAGCGAATTATCTAACCAATCTCTAACTATATTTATGCCTTTGTTGGCTTTTTCAAATGTCGTTTTCCAGTTTTCACCTTCAAATATAATTGTAGTGTCATCGGCAAATGATATAGTTTTTCCTACTAGATCACATAGATTGTTAATATAAATTAGAAATAAAATAGGCCCGATCAGAGGGAGAGAGAAGACCCGAGTGTAGGGAGATTTATACGAGGACTGTCAAAAAAACTGATCTTATTCTTGAACTGTATTATTTTATATCTGTAGAATTTCGCATCACGAATACGCACCGGATAGGCAAACAGTGACTAAAGAGTACTATCAAGATATTCTTCGCCGACTCTGTGATGAAGGTCGGCAAAAAGAGGAGACCTCTGATTGTTTCCGAAATTCAAAAATACCATTAAAAGGATACCTTTTCCAGAGTAGATAAGAGATAATGCAGTACGCGACGGCGGAGTTGAACACCATTTTAAAAGAAGCCTTCCAAAAGTGTTTTTTAGCAGTGGAAGGAATGGTAGATTAAATGTTTGGAGGCGCTAGGGGCCTACTTTGAAAGGGATTGGGGTCCCAATCCCGTCATGTAAGTAATAAACTGCACTATGTCATTGTAGTTAACTTTTTAGTAGAGCAGATTGAATGTTGTTGGACACTTTTAAAATGTTTTATTAGTTAGATTAGTAACATTATATGTATAAATTTGTGATATTAATTGGGTCTTACTGCATTTCTTGTCGAAATATAATTAATATTCGTAATTATGGAGTACAAAAAGTGCCCAACAACATTACAGTTTACTCCAAGGGACTGATATTTTCCAGGCGAAAGGTCGGAAACATTAAAAGATACAGTGTTAGCCAACTTTAGGATTCGAGTCTGTGTGCACGCATGCATAGGTCGACTGTCGTCGTTTCTTGTGGTTCGCTCGCCGCCTCTTTCATTTCTCGCCTGCCTCGTTCAGCCGTTCAATCGTTCGTTCGTTCATTTCATCCGTCAGTTTTAGTTTCTCTCTCGATAGAAATCGTCTCGTCGTCGGTTATCGCGCGCTCGACGAATTCAAACTTTATTTTCGCGCGTTTCAAAACTATTTACATTTTTTTTGTTGTGATTTGTGCACCGTTCGGTTTGTTTACAGACTCGTGATTGTGTTGGTTACGATTGTATACAAACGATCGGAGATTGAAATATTTGTGTTATGAATTGGGATATGTCTTGGCCGACATTCAAAAGTCGCTTCTAGCTGATGGCTATCACGGAAAACATGGGGCCGCTCGGAGTAATGGTAATAATTTCAACAATAATGTATTTCTATATCACTAATCTAGCAACTTGCCTCTCCAAGGCCATTCTTATCTCATCACAACCAGTTTCTGTTTCTGTAACCAGACTAAATTTGTACTTTAAATCATTATCAGTCAGTTTCTTTCGAATAAAAATAAGTAATGAATGCTTGAACTTTATCATTTAACCTAGCCCTCAGCCTCAGATATGATATAATAAACGTTTTGATATTATGTAGGTAACATTGAGCCATTATGGAAAATCCTTGCAGCGTTCATCTTTCCTTAGTTTCTTTGGCCATGATTCCAAAGTGGAAAACTTGGTTGCTGCAGTATACATATACCTACTCAATTTACGTTCAACTCGCGTTTGACATAATATACAGGTTGTTTCAAGAGTGAGATCAGATACTTCTCTAGAGTAATATTACCTGGCATGTATCTGCCCAAAATTGTTTTAGAACCGTTTACCTAATTTGTATTTCTTCTATATAGGTAGATGCATTTGATTTATGAAAATATCAAAAGCGTTTTTGGGCATACTATAGTAATTATTGGTAATACGTATGTCTAAAATTAAACATGTCTAAAACTAAACCTATTTCCAAAATTAACGGACTCACGTAACGATATAATAAACCTAAAGATGTGATAGTATAGAAATGTCTTGATATAAATATGCAACATGCGGCATTCTTAAATTTCTTTAACGGGCAATAAAAGTGTCTTGATCGATTGACAAGTAGTAGATTGGCAAGCATAATTTAAGATTAACTAAAATAGCATAATTATATCTAAGCATCTGGATTAATAACACGCCTGTTTTGTTTATTTTTTAAAATTTGGAAACATTTATTAATTAACAGCATATAGTGTGGCGACTTGCAGGTTTACAGCATCTCTGTATTTGCACTGTCAAAATTTACGGAATTTAAATTTGCACTGTCTACATATGCAGCTTATGATTTCAATTAGGGTGCCAAACGACCGAGACTGCTCAAGTTCGTGCTGAGCATGCTTTCGAACTATGATCATATACTTAGATTATGGCAGTTTTTTAAAGGCAAATACAACGACGATATCGCACATACAGTTCTCTTGCTAATTATTTTTTTTACATTAGCATTGCGATATAAAAACGATTATTTCGATTATTTATCGCACCAATAGTAATCGTTTATTTTATATGCATCACGCACGCCATTCGCTTAAAATGCGCCGTATATGGGTTGTATGGTTTCTATTTTCGGTATATACATGTGTTCCATGACGAGTGATATGCATGCATGATAATTATCTATTTAAAATGATTAAAATATAATAGACATAAAATAAGAAATCAGAATTTCACCGAATCAACCGAAAATGTGAACCGCATTTGGACAGCGATACCACAGTATACCAGACAGTAGCTTCTCTTAGAAAGAAATTAAAAGCGAAGCGAATACGTCACGAGTCGTAAGGGCTCGCCTATGCAAACTTTCGACGAAGTCGCCAACTTTTATCCGCGCGTAATGCTAACCAAAGGCGTTCGTCGAGACGTATCCCACTGCCTATTCCCTCGCACCCTTATCCCGCAATGCATTGTCGCTCAAAAGAGCGTCTACTGTTCTCTCGGTATACTGTGGCGACCAAAACTCGCTAACGTTCTCCACACACAAATAACAGTCATTGAACACGACCGAATAAGAGAGAGATAGTGTAACAATGTCGTAACAATGTAGAGATAGTGTAACAGGTGTAATAAGAGAGAGAGAGAGAGAGAGAGAGAGAGAGACAGATAGTGTATCACAAGAGAAGTATAACTACATGGCTATTAGCATGGGGTGTATGTAGTTCATTACATGAGATGTACATATATGTATGTATTGTATATGGAAGTATTTACAGGCGAATGCCTAGAGAGGTGGAATAATTTTGGCGAAATTAAGCTAATTACTATTGCTTTCTGTAGTTATCTGTTCTGTTCTATCTAATATTAAGAGTTAGTGATTATATAATATGTAACGATAATAAATTAATAATAAATTAAAAAAAATAAGCAAACATCGTATAATGTATTGCATACATTTTTAAAAACCATAAAAAATAAGCCCACATTGCAAAAACAATTCCATGCACCTATTACATGTTTAACTAATTTCAATGTTAAAAATATGGGTTTTGGAAAGCAGGCTGATTTAACAAGGGCTTAAAATAGGTGAGGATATCAAAACAGATCAACAACATAGTGCAGCAACCTGCCTTCCTCTGCTGCTAAACTAAACCATGAATATTGAAGAAAGAGTGAGTGAGAGTGGCCGAGACAATTGAATGAAAATGGCTGCGTCAACACCGCCAAACGATCAAAGGTGCTGTTGACCAAATCAAACTAGCATCAATTCCAATTCCGATTCCACAAATCGCACAACACAAAACACAATTCTGTGAAAAAGTTTAAATTGTTTAACGTCGATCGAAAGTCACCTTCAACGCGACTGACAGCTGCTCTCAGGTAGGTAAAGATATGCCGACGCGCGCGCCGCAAGATCGAGGCGAGGCACGTCCGTTTTTTGCTGTTTTGTAAAAATAAACATCATCAGAGCCGCAAATGAGAAAAGTTTGAGTCGTATCAATATTGACGTAGCCTGGATCGATGCTGATAGAAGAATGTTGACGATTACAGGGGAAACTTCGCCCCACCGCGGTGGAGAAACTTATGACAGTTTATATGTAGGGTGAGTTGATCGTCATGAGATCAGCAGTATACATTGAATTATTACCCAAATACGACATAAAATTGTAACATTGCGTTTGTCGATTCTATATAATTACTCTACCCAACATCCATGTCCATTCACCACTCGCCCAAAAGCGACTCTGGTCGGGTGTATAAAAAGGAAAATGGTCGGGTGTGTAAAAAGGTGATTTTATTTTTTTCTCGAAATACGCGTAGGCGCGGATCTGCGTGAGGTAAAACGGGAGGGGGGGGGGGGGTCTTTTCTTTTGCGGCCCTCGACCACAATTTGATTTTGAAAAACCTCCAAGTTTTTGAAAAACCTCCAACCACCTAGAAAATGTACTGGGCTGACGTTGTTCAGGTCAAAACTTACGAGGAGTTCTACAAGGATGCTTTTCTCACCTTATTTTTTTTTAATTTCATAACGCGTGTTGGTGTAAAACTATTGCAGATTTGACTATTGTAAAATCTACATCGATAAACCAAACGAATGATTCATGTCTGTATTGCAATTGAGCGCTTGATAAAAAGTCTCTTACGCAATCGTATACATGTTAGACTATTCAACTCACGACGCGAGCAATCTGTTCGTTATCATATCGAAGGCACGAATTTTAAAAGGCATCAATCTCGACTTACGTTTTTTATCCGCCCAGCCGACGTTGCACGCCTCGATTGGGCCTCTCTGCTGGGCTAGGCTGTTTTTTTATTTAATCTTTTCTTTGTTGTAATTATAGGTTACGGCCACAAGCGTGTGGGCATGATCACGTATGCGCAGCGTACCTACGCGAGTGTACTTGCTTTATTTGTCATTAAGTAAATTATTATTGGTATGCTCTTTTTCAAATAATTGCCCCCTTCTCTGACGTCACTCGCGTTGTTGCAAAAGCTGTGAATAGTGGTTGACTAGAAGAAATCCCACGTCTAAAACTATGGTTCGCGTGCGTTGTTACAGGGTTAGGGGAAGACGAGTGCGCGTCGCTGTGACAGATGCTGCTGCGTTGTTGTAGTTCGGGGGGGCTATTATTAAAACCACTGACTTTAAAATTGTAATGTACTCGTACTACACCCCATGCTAATAAAATAGACCACAATTCTAACACTCTAAACTTTCCGAGACTATAAGGGTCGCCCGGCCGGCCAACTGGCTTATAATATTGCTGCATACAACCAATAAAACGGCACTCAGGAACAGATTAAGGGGGGGGGGGGGCTGGTTTAGAAGGCCAAAAAAACATGTTTTTTTAACTTCAAGTTGAAATCTGATCATGAATCTATTATAACAGTTTGATTAATATTTGAAAGATAAAAATATTTTTTTGTAAAAACAGTTTAAAAAACTATTTGAGATATTGAATGGCAAACGTATCTACTGCTGCAGAAATTACGGTATCTGCTTGCGCCGGTAATAGCGAGCGTAATTTTGCCTGAAACAAAAAAAAAACTAATATATTAATTTTTAAGTATGTGTTTTGTAGATGAACTAACAAAAAAGTTATAATTTTATAATTTTTCACGAATTTTAGGAAATAAAATCGATTTTGGTCCAAAAATTATTTGTGTAACTAGTTAAAAAATATTTAAAAACAGTTTTTTCTGATTTTTTTAGATTCATATGGTTTTTTATAGAGCGGGGGTGGTCGCGGACCTTACGGCGACTGCTCTTGAAACGACCATCGGCTACCCGATCCTGGGTGAACAGCCGGGCAAAGGATGCCGTGGTCCGCGATAGATTCGGTACACACCGTTACACCGCTTCGTAAGGGAGAGGACTTCGCAAGCGACCTCGAACTCGGAACCAATCGATAGACTGGAGTAATTTGGTCGAAATTGGAAGTAAGGGCGTGAGTGTAAGCCCGCTAGGTAACACTCCTGGCTATCTGGCGGTTAAGGCGTTGACGGGCATGTGGCGGGAGCTTGACGGTGGACTGTTTTTGTCCAAGTCTTCTGCGCTCACTTCAGGGAGACAGATCGACTAATCGTTAAAACTTGCTGAGGTGACGGGCTCGCCCGCTGTAGTTGACAACTCTAGTTGTCTAACTCGGACAGAATACGGCACTACAAGAATAATAAGAATACATCATCACGAAAGCAAATAAAACTGTCCCGCTACATAGGCACTTTGTTTTATGTATTCAAATTATTTACATCGAATATATGCAGTAAAAGCCAATAAAACCTCGACTCGCAGTGCTTTAAAAACATACTTGCAAATGTGTACTTTCATTATGGTTACGTTGATTGGTTGTAGCTAATTTGAGGTGACATCCTTGACCTAATAGGACTGAGATCGATATTCGAGTAGATATACGTACCTACCTATCGCCGTTTCTAGAAACTCAAGCGTCGCTTTGACATCAAGGTTTTTTTTTATAGATTTGACATTGGATAATTACACATTCACAGCCATTGTTTTACCGTTGTTGTATTTCTATCGGCACAGGCTGTAGTGTTAATACCGCAAATAACTAGTAAAAATATATATTATAGAGCAAAGAAATAAATATTATTGAGCGGCGTGTTTCCAAAATTAATACCTAACGATTTAATTTAATTTTAATTAGCAGTAACTACAAAACAACATCGTTGGTCGCAGCCCAGGCCTCGCCGCTAAAAGACACAGTTTACTGGGACGAGCCTTTCTCGAACCTAGCGATCTGCCCAACTTGAAGGTCAGCGATCTACTTGGACTGGTAAGAAGTACTGGGCTACTAGCTGACCACTGACCTAACCACATAGTGGATAGTTACAAAAGATCTTATAGATCTAGGTGACATCAAGGGCTGGAAACAAGCCCCCCACTCCGTTTACTACTACTACTACTACTAACTACAAAACATGGCTTATCTACTTTTTTGTGTTTCGGTATCTTATCTGGTTTTACCTGTACCGATTTGCAACATTATTTCTTTTTTATATAATGTTGCTACTCTTTGGTTGTGATGGAGTCTGCTCATTTTTAACCCTAGAATGCTACCATGATTTTACACATTCTCATTCTAGCGGCGTAATACCACAGCAACTCAAACGCAGACCGACTGCCGCCAACGTTAGCTATACGGGGCGCGGCAGCAGTGCAGAAGCTATACTGGATAATACTGATAAAAACAAAAAAAATGTGGGGTGTGCCTGTACCTCAGGTAGCCTTCCAGGGTTAAAGGCGATTTTGTGTTTTCGTTAGTCTTCTGGCAAGTCTTGCTCCATGTAATATAGATCGATAAATTAATTAAATAGCTTATTCATTAGAATTTCGATTGCCTTTTTGAGTTTTCAGAAAATGCTACTTTTTTGAGGCCGAATGCACGATTTCCAGAATATCTATTTACACCGATTTAATTTAATAATAATATATGAATGACATAAATTACAAAAATGTCGCTGAATACAGAAATTACTTACATTATAGATGTATTATAAAATATTGATGTATTATAAAATAATAAAATAATGTCATAATCTGGTAATTTTGGAGATGATCACGTTAAGGATCCACTTTAGTACCTTATAAGATGATTTTTCTTCCACAAATAGTACCCTGTAAAGTTTGCCAAATATTGAAAGCCAATAAAGTTTTATCGATGCGTTTTTAATATCCTAATTTTTATATCGTAAATAATATTTCGGCTAGAGTACTTAAATGATGTGATGACTATTTGGATATCTGAATGTAAATTTAAACTTGCTCTTTCTATAAAAACTGTATAAAAGAATCCTTGAAAACATCGAGGATTTTAAGTATTCGCAAGATTTCTAGCAACTTGAGAAGAAAGCGAAAATGCTCACCATTTCCTCGTCTAGTTCAGATTCTGACAGAAACCAACCGCAAGCCGAAAGATTCGCCGCGTTTTCATTTCGCAGCTGCCATGTCCGGTCACGAACATTAATTTCAACAGATTTCCATCTTTTGCATAAATTACGCATCCACTAACTAAAATGATAAGCTTTGTGCCAGACTACCGTGACACAAGATATTATCACCGCTTTTTGTTACGTTTTATATTTTAGAAATTTGCGCTTTCCTCGTGGACTGGAAATAATGATTTTCTCAAAAGTCATTCATTGCAGTTACGCAACATAGTAATACTATAATATACAGGCTGTCTGGGTAAATCTGACTTACCATAGCAAACAGGGTTACACGGTACTATTATTTGAACTAGAAATTTAAAAAAAATCACTGACTGTACTTGTGAAAAAGATTGTTTTTGGATATTGGAGAAAACTTTTTCTTTGTTCAGTTAAGAGTAGGTACAGAGTAACCCCGTTTGCCAGGGCTCACATTTACCCAATCAAATCAGCCTGTACTCATACATTAAAATCTTAAGTCAAATGAAATTAACGAAAAGACTGTGAAGGACTGTATTTAATACTTCAATAAAACCGGTCAAATACGTTTTACTCGCGCGCTGAGCGTTCCGGCTTGTAGAAAGCGGTACTTGCTATACAACATTTTCAAACAAAATTGTCTTTTTTTCAGAATAAAGAGATTTAGGAGTTTCTTGTTATTGTAATTTTTATAAGCCAGTTAATTGCATATTAGTTTATACAATCTAGGAAATTTAAATAATGAAATGGTTTTTTGGAAATGTAAACAATACTTTTCAATTTTCATAGTTTATATTTTTAAACATTAGTTTCTTATCTATAGACGAATAGATCTCATGTATCTCGTAATTTTTATTTGTTTCCTAATATACTGACCATTGACGTGAAATCAATGTTTTGTATATAGATTGTTTTGTTTTTTTAATGTTTGGTACAGGTGTCTATATTTTTAATGTAATCTTTACCTATCGTGATATCTATATAATAAAACAAAATGCTCGAAGGTGACAATTTGGAGAAAGGGTGGGGAGAGGGGATATATTTATTTTTTCGTGCAGGTTTCGATGATTTTCTCTTAACTAAATTGGGCTACAAAAAAATAAACTAGATGATAGTGTTTTGAAATCAGCGATATGAGTTTTTTTAAATTATATCCTACTCGACTGGTTTAAAAAAATCCAACACCCTATGGCCGCCCTTAATAACTAGATGGTCGATAACTTTAAAACTGACTAAGATAATTGATTGTGACATACGTCCAGACAGACAGACAGATAAACAGGTGACGGCGTCTCACTAATAGAGTTCAGTTTATATACTTTGGTTAAAACCCTTAAAAAGAATCAATGTGTAATAGAAACAATAGAATACTAAAATAGAATCAATAGAAACAATATAACCAATATAATTGTCTAAAGTAGTGGAAAAAATTGCCAAAAAGCGTTTGATCTCCCATCTAGACAATGAGAGTCTTCTATCCAGCAACCAATTTGGGTTTAGAAGCGGTTTAGGAACTAATGAAGCACTACTTACTTTCACACAATACATTGTTGAAAACCTCGACAAGGGTAGTAAAGTTTTAGCGACATTTTTAGATTTATCGAAGGCTTTCGACACGGTGTCACATATAATATTAATCAAAAAACTGGAACATTATGGAATAAATGACACAGCATTGCAGTGGTTCCAAAGCTACCTTGAGGGAAGGACGCAAACAACGTCGATACATGATCAACAAAGCGCGCCACTTAATGTATCTTTCGGTGTTCCCCAAGGTAGCGTCTTGGGACCCGTATTGTTCCTAATATATATAAATGATTTATGTGATCTACCAATAAAAGGAAAAATAGTGGCGTTCGCGGATGACACCGTGTTACTTACGTCTGCTAACAATTGGGAAGATGCTTACCGCAAAGCCCAATCGAACCTAAATCTGACGAAGCAGTGGCTCGACAACCATATTCTCACTTTGAATATTTCTAAGACAAAGGTTATACAATTTCACATCAAGGCAACAATAAATAATTCAGAAACCGAAAACCAACTAATAATGCACTCAACTTTTTGCTCTAGATCTGACGTCTGCAATTGTCAAACCATTGAAAGGACTAGGGAATATAAGTATCTGGGTGTCACTATGGATGCAACATTGACATGGAAGCAACATGTAAGCAACCTAGCCACAAGTACAAGAAAACTCGCCTACGTGTTTAGAGAGCTTCGAAATGTTCTACCAAAGACCCTTCTCAAAACTGTGTATATGGCGTTGTGCCAAAGCCTGTGGTCCTATGGCACAATCGCATGGGGTGGTTGCACCACACAAGTACTCCTTCCTCTGATCAATGCGCAGAAGCTGATTCTGAAGGTCATAAATAAAAAAAACCCTAGATACCCCTCAGCAAAACTCTATACAGAATATGGAGTACTTGATGTGAGGCAATTATTTATAAAACAGTTACTAATTCAGTTTCACAGAATTAAGGATCAACAGGCAAAAAGCCAACAAATTAAAAACACAAGGCAAGCTACTGGGTCAAATTATAATATTCCGATTGTAAAGTCTTCATTTGCGCAAAGGCATTTTTACTTCCTTGCGCCGAGATTTTATAATAATTTAAATGAGAGTTATAAGAATGCAAGCAACTTAAATTCATTCAAAATACTTATAAAGAAGTACCTGCTTGAAAGGGGTCCAATGTATGCTGAGTCTCAATTGCTCTCGCTAATAATTTAAGTTGTTTTATTAAATTATGTATTACTAACTAATATCAAATCTCGTGTATTATTTGCTTATGTATATATAGGTGTAGGTATGTATATATATATTTATATATGTGTGTATGTATGTGTATGTATATATGTATATATTCTTATGTATTATGCAATGCAACGTAAGTTCATAACTTCAAAAGAGTCAGCTCATCGATACCATTGATTTTTAAAAATCAATGTCGATACCTTTAAACAAAAAGCAGCATCCCTAGATACGGGTCTCTGACCTAGTTAGGAATGCGGATAGACATTTTCACCATAGGATGTGCTCAATCTCTCCCAACTCAACCATAGTATGTTAATGGTGTGTATATGACATAATTATAAAGTTATTGTAAATTAATAAAATAAATAAATAAAAAATAATAATAAATGAGAAAAGTAATAAACGAAATATAAACACATAATATGTACCTATAGTATACAAACACATATAGTCCTTATAGTATATAAAAACATATAGTAACGAAATGTAAACACATATACTATCTATAGTACCTACATATTTGCTTCGAAATACCATCATGGTAGGAAACACTAGTATAGGAAATAACAATGGCACTGTGGTCTAACTAAAGTATGAGCACAGAAGATGATAATAACAATGAATTCGCATTTGTAGACGTACCTATCTAAATAGAAATGATGCAGAGAGTATATTGGCACAAGTTAAAATTGCCGACTGAGTATAAAAAGACCAAACAGAAACGTGTTAAAGAGACGATAAGCGTTGATTACAAAGCTTGGCCGCTAGGTTTTTAACAAGTTTCTTGCCACCTTTTCTTTCATCTGCGGTTCATTTCCAAACTGCATTGAAGAAGTATGCACTTAAAGTCCTTCTCAATATTCTTCATATCTCGTGAAATCTACAAATCTAATGTTGGAAGTGTTAAGAATTCGGAAGTATATCAGCGTCAAAGTCAGAACCCTGTTGGTAAAAACCTTGATCTTGTCGATTATGGACTATGATAACTATGTGTATGTTAGAAATACGAGCGGAGACTCCAGAGGATACAAAATGCCTTGCTAGATTTTGTCTTACTATACCATTCCATCGTTCCTAAGCAGAGCGGCCATGTTGAACATAAGGAAAAGAGAACAACCTTCCAACATATGTCCTTGAAATAGTACGTCATAAACAACCTTCCTACTTATATTCTCTCTCTCTCTCTCATTACTTAGTCCCCTAATTGTCGTTCTCATCTAACTCGGGCACAAGAACAACTAGCTATTATCCCGAAATACAAAATGACTAGTCTTCATGGCTGTTTCTCTTGCTACTCGGCGATTGTATGGAATCGATTGGGTGAGACGTTATGATCGAAAGCGCTATGCAGTTTCAAGAACGAATACAAGGAAATGCTACTGTAGGCTAATGAAAAATAATGGTTATGTATTTTAGTAACTACCTTCCTACATACATGAATTAGTAGATACCTGGTTCTTAGTGTAACTGGGGGCTATCTTAGGTGTGTCTTGAAAATCAGGATTTTTTCGAACTGAGGTCGTTCCTTTTTGGATCGTATGTAGTTCTATTATGTAGTCTTTGTTATTTTTGTACATTGTTATGGGTG
This sequence comes from Micropterix aruncella, assembly GCA_944548615.1. Taxonomy (NCBI): domain Eukaryota; kingdom Metazoa; phylum Arthropoda; class Insecta; order Lepidoptera; family Micropterigidae; genus Micropterix; species Micropterix aruncella. The sequence goes on along the minus strand of OX155960.1, from coordinate 28,171,925 downwards.
TCACTTTGTGTGTAATGAACAACTTTATAATAAATTAGAGCGAATACAGAACATCTGCGATTATCTGCTTTTTGAAGCATACAGACTTACTATGCACATATCTTACAACGTTCATTTCCTACGTGTTTTCTTGTGAAAATATGTCTTTATCCCGCCTCAGTATTTGTTTGACGAGCATGTGTCAATATTTGAAATTCTTTTAAAGTGTGTCGCCCACAGAACAGTGTGTAATGCATCGAATACCTTTCTTAGAGGAACTTTGAAATAATATAAGAAACACAAAATAGAGGTGTAATATAATTACAATATTTTAATAAAAGCAAAATAGAAAATGTAATAAAGGCAGTGAAAGTCGACCTCGCAATATATCGCAGTTCCTGGATACAATAATAATAAACTTTACACAATAAAGTGTGGCAATGAATTTTACTAACGAGCACCATATCGAAATAATATGTCGCGATAAACAGCCTCATGATGCGAAATTTATGACTATATTAATGTCAATTTATCTAACGATGCGCTATCCGATTTGTAAATGGTTTTGATTTATTTTTTGAGGAATTATTAAGAAAGGCGGCATGCAAAAAGGGGGCGGATTGCGTATCGGTTGCCGTGAACCAACATTGATTAGCGTTATAGGGTCACCATTTTGTATTCAAAAGCAGGCAGGCTAGGGACTACAAAATGGCTTCACGGTTATTATAATAATAGTGGTTAGGTCTCCCGATCTTACATTGTATGTAAGGTTCCGGGTTAAACTCCCGGCTGGGTCACCATTTTCCGTTGGGATAAAATTAACGGAATTGCATGTTAACTCTGTCGATCGAATGCAATAACAAGACACACACTTACACATGTTACACACACATACATATAAAATCTTTATTGTAGTAAGAAATTGTCGAATGACAAAAAACCCGCCCATTGTGAAATTTCACAACATATAGTAGAAACAAACAAACAAACCATGAGCATCAACAAACAACTGCGTGGACACTCTTTGAAGTTGAAAGCAAATGCCTTCAATTGCAGCATCGACCCCAGGAAACACATTTTGACAAATTGTGTACTGGATGTTTGGAATGCATTTATTTATTTATTTTTAGTAACACATCTAGTAAAAAATTATTGTCATATTTGATTAAGATGTTAGCAAGAAATTGATGCGACATTATTTTTAATGATTGACACAGTCGCCTAACTAGGCCTAGGCCTGTTCTAAGGCAGACTTTTAATGACGATATTAAGTGTGCACTGTCAACTTAAACTATAGTTAGTACTTATTTTTAAATCGACAAATATAAAACTACAAATATTTACCCATATACAAATATGGATAGATACTTATATACATCTATAGATAAAATATATGTCCATATATGCACACATACACATACATATATTTATACGAAAATAATAATAAAACCAAAATAAGAAATAAAAACTAAAATAATATACATATATAAATCAATTACATATTGATATAACGCTCACACACCTATAATAGTCATTTAAAATTATCATGGAAAAACTAAATACTAAGTACTAAATACTATCATTCAAAATACAACAGTCAGCATATTCCCTAAACCGTCCCTACCCACCTCCAACAACCAATCGGTTAGACTACGGTTAGAGATTTTTTAAAAGTGGATGTGTTCTCACTACTTTTAATTGCTTCGGGAAGATTGTTATACATTCTAGGGCCAATGAACGTGAAATGGCGCTGGCCAAATGTTGTGTAAGATCTTGGCACCATCATATCACCAGTTCTTGTTGCTCTCGTCTTTCCAACTCGTTGTTGATTATAAGGTGTCATTTTATTTTTACCAGAGGAAGTTATCAGTGCTAGCTCTGTCGATAGCTTTAAAAACAAACTAGACATTTTTCTTAGTGCAAAACAGTCACATGTTTAAAAACAAGTGCACGCAATATACACGCGTTAGCCTTATGCTGCTAGTGTATAGTATGATAGGTCACACTGAAAGTTTCTGAATTCTGATAAATAGGACTAAATATTAGACTTATGATACATATGATGATTTCAAAGTATATGCTCTCACAATTTATACATTTTTGCATTCGTTGGAACCATTATAAAAATCAGTTTGACCAGTCTTCCAGGACCTTCTTCAATGGCTTCTTCAATCTTCCGTCAAATCATGCGGTATCTATCGAGTGCAAAGGTTCCGCATCTTCAGCTACACTTTTAAAATCTTTTGCACTTCACTAATTTCAATGCCTAATACAGTACGAATTTGTTGACAACTGATTTTGTTGTGAGTTTCAATTGATTGACGCCCGTTATTAATATAAGTTACGGTAATCGTTGTCGCTGGTCGACCTTCGCGTGCATCGTAGTGGAGATGATTACGTCCCCGTCTAAACTTCCTGAATCATGTATACACAGAGCTACGAGATAAGGCTTCATCGCCAAATGCCAATTGAAGTATCTAGTAACTCTCTAACTGAATAACGCAGCGAAAATTGTAAAAAATCCTAACGCGAATATTTTCTCGAGTTAAATTCAATGTAATTCCGACATACAATTTTCAAGACGTCGCCACGATAAAACAAATTACAATCTCGGCAGTCAAAAAGCAACGTGTTCCCAGAGAGTTCCCTTTTCAAATTTCGTAATTTGTTTTCTATTTATTTTATTATAAGTGGCCAGTTCCAGAAGATTTCAGTATGCCCTAAGTACGTCGTATAATATAATAATAATAAAGTACTTTATGCAATGGAAACGTCTGGTTTCAACCCATAAAGAAAGAGATATCGGTTGAGAGGCAGGATAGTGTATAATTCAAGGGTTAGTTCGAATAAAAGCTTTGTCAGATAGTTTGATGTCCATATCGTTTTAATTGAACCAACCTTATTCGGACCAATGTCGGTTATCTTTCTCTTAAAGACCATGTTCAGGCCTTTTATGTTGTCCACGGCCTGAGCAGAACAGATTTCCTTTTCCATTTCTGCATCGGGTAGCCCTGTTGGGTGTGAATGATCAAGGGAACGTTTATCTTGATGCTGCGCCGGACTAACCAGTTTTCAAAAGTGAAAACGGCGAATATAATTTTGCGTCTGAGCAGGTTGAAGACGCGATTCATTTGCTTGTTTTTGGATACTTTTTTGCAAGGTGTATTCTCGTACTCGTATACGTTTGTTTTTATGTGAAGATTTATTTTATCTTCGGCGGATTATTGTTTCTTTCTGTCTTTACCTAATTATCTTTTGAATATACAGAAATACTCGTGACTGTTTTATACCAGGGCCACTCTAAAATTCGCGGAATGAATAAAAAGATACAATGAATTGCCAAAAAAATAATTTTCCGCGAGCATTCTTCAATACACTTTTTCATGTAAACTAATTTTCATAACATTTTTTTGTCATTCTCCGTGGTAATATTTTTTTCATATTCTGCGATAACCTTTCTGCCTTGCAGAGATTGTCCCGAATTTATCTTTCTTGAAGTACAACCGAGAACTCCGACTTTCGATAACTCGAATCCACCCTTGAAAGCCGTGACCCCATTATGAGCATTCACATGCATCGTTTTTGAACTGATAAATTATTCTCACTCCGCTAAACCACAACACACGATACGGAATTAGGGATCTTTAGTTACCGCGGTCTCACAATGAGCTATTCATACAAAGTCCCAAATATGTGAATTCTTGGAAATAGAGGGTCGTCTATAAAAACTAAAATCGAAATTGATTTTTTAAAATTAAATACTCTGCGATGTTACTATCTTGACTTTATTAAATTACAAAGTACCTAAGTATTTAGATTTCTTTGTATTGTTTTTTTTTAAATACAAGTGACGATTTAAACGTAACCATTTTTAAGAATATTTTTTTTAATTGTTACTTTTTAAATTATATTTTATCATTTTTATAAAATGGCATTTGTTATTAATTATAAATAGGTGTTTGATTTTCGCAATTTTATGCTTTATTATGCAATATCTAACTATTTTATTATTAGTAATTACTTTAGGAATTAAAGTTAAAATTCAAAAAAATATATGAATATTGTATGTCGGTAATTGAATGTCGGAACCTTGTTATTAACCTTTGTATTTCTATTCTACAATCTGTTAAGATTTTTGGAAATTGAAGTGAACTTGATTTTTTTCATCATTACTATTTTTAACTGACAAATAAAATAGGGGTTTATTTTGGCGGTCTGGGAGAAGGGTGGGATTTTTATATAGTGTTAACCCTAGAGGAGATGATCACCAAAATATCCATGTCTAGAACTTAGTGGTCCATTGATCTCATTTTACTATAAAAGCAAAAAAATATTATTTTTTTTGGAACTCTTCTCACTCTAATTACTGGTAACGAATAGTGTATCCTTAATCCTATCCTGCTTAATAACTCTATTCGAGTATTTTCCCTCGCCTGCTAAAAAAAAATGTAACTACAAAGTGTCATTGCTCGGCCCATCTGCGCGGTCGGCATTCAGTTAAAAATTGCGTGCTTGCGATCGTATCGCACGTCGGGAATACTAGTCTCTATACTTGATAGAAAAATATACAAAAATCGAGGTTTTGTGTGCCGTGCATATCCGGTCTTCGTACATCGGGAGTACACCAGTGTCTGGGTAGCTCAAAGAAGATCAGGAAAAGGCGGCGTTTTAAGTTACTCCTTTTTCTTATCCCTGGCTCTTACCACACTATGGACGTTCAGCGCTTACCACACCCTATTAAAAATACAATCCTCTGCCCAGTGGCGGAATTGCCCTAAGGCCCAGTAGGTCCGGGCCTAGGGCGGCCAGATATTAGAGGCGGCCAATCTTGGGAAAATTGGCAAAAAAATCACTCATGATAAGAAGAAATAACTCAAAGTACCTAAATATCTAAAGGCTCACGTACATTGCGTACATATAAAATGTTCGTATAAGTTATTTCGTACATATAAGTGATTTAAGAATAATATTAATTTTATTACTAACCTGACGAAACTAAGCGCGTTAGAAGTCGAAGAAAAAGCCAAAGCATTGCAAATGGTTTATTCTACTGACTTAGAAGACAATTTTTCAGAAGAATGCCTCCATTTTCGCGCTCACTGCAGAATAAAAAATGAAGACCTGAACAGTGCTGTCAGTGCTGTCAGTTTGTTGAAATGGTTACGAAATGAAGGTCTTCAAACCATTTACCCAAACGTAGATATTACTCTACGTATGTGTGCGTGTACTCCCGCCAGTGTGTGTTCTGGAAAACGATCATTTTCTTGTTTGCGACGAGTTAAAAATTATTTACGCACAACAATGACGGAGCAAAGGTTAAACGATCTTGCTTTGCTTAACATAGAAACTATTTTTTTAAGGAAATTGGATTGCGAAGATTTAATTAATGATTTTGCTGCGCTTAAGTGCAGACGAGTTTTGTAACACATTGTAAAATACTTATTATATCTTGTATGAGAATAACCTTTAGTTATTTAAATAAATAAAACCTAACACCGTTTGAAATGTTTTATTTAAATGTGCAATTATCCCTGAATCCTCGAAAAATACAAACCAGCAGTTATTATACTAAACTGATGTTGAGTCAATTTCGATAATGTAGTCTATATGATGGCTGTTGAGAAAGGGGCGGCTGGTACCTGATACATGGCATGGGGCCTAGGGAGCCTCAGACTGCAAATCCACAACTGCCTCTGCCTGACGTTCAGGATGTCGACCAATTACATCCATATCTAATACTTAGGGGAGACATACGAAGTCAGGTTGGAGTGATAATTTGTATCGCTTACTAATTATTGTTTTCTAATTAAAGAACTAAATTATTGTTTATTATGAAATTTAATAAAATTTAAAACATTTTTTACCTATATGTAGGTTATAACCCTAAAGTGGGCAAAGAGGGATTTTCATAACATGTAATTCCCATTTGTCTGCGATTTTTACGAACGTACCGGTACGTGGCGGCGCACTCTTCGGTTTAAATTTGTTTCGATTATAATACTAGGAACGCTACTCACAACTGGTTTTTATAGAAACATATATACAAAATATACATATGAGATAATGGATTAGCAATAAGTGCGGTTACGTGAAGCTGTTGTGCGCTGATCTGCTCTGCCGTGCCTATGCCTGGCATCCACACCTGACTTGCCTAATCGGACATTGCGCAATCTCCTCGGGTCGTTGTACGGCTGTTCTACGGCGACGACAGAGCGAAGGGATGCCACGCACTCCGTGGTTGCCACACACGCTCTTGGAATATTGATACGGCAGACAATCGCCGACGCAGATCAATCAAGCGTACACGCACCTACCTACGCAATAGGGAAGTACGTACGCCCAACGAGCTTCTCGGAAATGCCGTACTAAACGTCGTACTCAACGTCTGCCAGCTCAGAACAAAGTTAAGCACTCTTTGACGCTGTTAACGCCCATGGGTGCTGTTGCGTCTATTTTAAACTCAAAGTGTTTAGATGCAAGACACAAATCTGCAGCTCGTATTATTATTCGACAAATTCTATACACTCGACATTACTTATGCTGAGAACAACTAATTTATAGTTTCAACTTGAATATTTATTACGGACCTTGGCGAATTGCAGCCTGTGTAATGGTTGTTTGAAAAAACTATAGTTGCTCAATTGTAGTTCTGGATTTTATTAGTATAGATCTCGAAATGCGATACAATTGAGTTGAGTGGAGTCGACATATGTTATTAATTTCTAGCTTATTTTCATTAATATGTTTATAGTGTAACTGACAAAAATCCCACTTTTTATATATTAAATTGCCTACATAAACATTTAATCAATTTAACCCTGATTTTCGTAAGGTATTAATTACTACTTGACAATAGGCCCACCATAGGGCCGGGCCACACGATGCGGTGCGGCTGCGGCGCGGCGCCTGAGCGGTGCCGCTGCAGCGTCCTACATACATAATATATACATGGTAGGCCAAACGGTGCGTTCCGGCGTCTCACCGCACGAAAACCGGCGATATGCGCCGGAGCGGCACCGCTCAGTTGTTAAGTGCAGTCGAAGGAGGGTACATGCTTGCCTGTATCATTTGTTTTCACGTATTTTTGTTAATTTTAAATCGAAGTGTTTAAAATGACTAGCAACGAAGAATATATTGGCATTGATTACCTCACTACCTCACATTTCACTAGTTCTACGTACAATTAACTACAACACCATTCGCCTACTGCGGCGTCGTAGTAACGTTGCGGCGCCGCTCCGTGCAATGTACGCCCATACGGGGAAATATTTGCGGTACGGCGCCGCACCGCATCGTGTGGACCGGCTCTTATTGTACTCTATCGTGTGAGAAATAATTTTTTTGAAACAAAAACAAACAATGTAGATATACTATACTTGATTGAACGGCGAACTTGATCTTATTACAGGTACACCTAAGACGACTCCCGAATCCTGGCGACCAATCGAAGATTTATTAAAATTATAATTGGTACATGATCGGTAGGCTATTATTGAAACCAGTCAACAATTCATGTGTTCTAAACCCCAAGCAAATCAAATGGACCGTAGACAAATCTAGGATGCTAGACTTTTTAATAATAGCCCCCCCCCCCCCAGGTCTTGGACTCTGTTCCTTTATTTGAATCTAATAAACTACAGGGTTTAAATGGTGTTATAAAATAGAAATGCTTCTAATGCGTATCGTACTTAGTTAGTTGCTGAAGACATTATGAAAACACATGTTGTTTAAAATATTAAATCTTTTATCGTGGATCAGTAGACAATAAATTAGTAATATTACGCAAGTATTATATAAGCTTATCTATCATATACATTAATGATTTTTTTAATTGGTTGGAAAAACTATATCTATAAAATAAAGCCTCAGAAAACGTCAATAATCGTAAAGTTTAATTGCAGAAAACCGCAACATTTCAACATTATGCATCCATCTCTTTTCAGTTTGTAAATCATCATAATATTATAGTATAATTCACCATTTTCATGTAACCATCTCCACTATTGTCTTACATTTTTGGTCTTGCTAATTCTCTTTTATAGACTATCTGTTATAGAAGAGATTACAGAATATATCCAGTATTTACGACTTTTATAATATAGCCAAAATATATTAATTTTCGTTATATGAATATAATGGTCATCAAGATCGTAGTCATGACACGCAAAATCGAATTATATCAACGTTGCATCGATTCCTTAAAAACGAGGAATAATATCATCACTACATTAGCGTCAATAAGCCCTCATACGAAATAGATATAGAAATATATTTATTGTCCGAATTATGGCATGACAGTTCGTTTCTCCTGTTATGACAGATTGCCAATTTTTACTTATTTGGTAAGTGTGTAATGTTAGATTAGTTGTTATCATTATTGCGCTGGCTTACCTATAATATCAATAATAAATGATTTTTGTTCATTATAATAAAAGGAAATGAGAAAAACAAAATATTAATAATTATTATTAAAATCACATTAAAAAATCACCGTTATTAAAACATTGAAATAAATATTGAAAGGACCCGAAACAACATAACCTTTTACAAAAGATTTCATTACTGAAAAAAAGACAGGATCAAATAATAATCGATCCTGGAATGTACAGAACTTAGAAGAGAAAGTGATTCATCAATATCATTAAAACATTATAAAAGCCCATATGTACTCATATTTACAATATATTACAATGCACCCTTACATCTCGCACATCAGCGAAATAAAGCTATTATATTTCATATAAAAACTTGCATATAAGCTACTATTGCATGCATAAAGCATATATGCACTCGCATATAAGCATATATGCACTTGCATATAAGCAGTGGCGTAACTAAAAAAAGGAGCCCCAGTGCGAAATAGAACAAAATGCAACCCCATTCATAATGGCTTATAGAATATAATTACTGTATACTTACATTACATATTTATATTTTAGCTACCTACATCGTAAATCGGCATATTTATTTGGGGCATTGTAAGATCAGGCGACCTAACCACGGCCCGGTAGCATAGTGGTTAGGTCGCCTGATCTTACATAGTAAGGTCCCGGGTTCGATTCCCGGCTGGGTCACCATTTTCCGTTGGGATCAAATTAACGGAATTGCATTTTCAATTCTGTCAATCGAATGCAATAACAAGACACACACTTACACACATGTTACACGCACACATATGACACATCATAGTATTAGTAGGGTTGGTTGTAAGAGATTGTCATATGACAATAAACCCGCCCATTGTGACATTTTCACAATAAAGAGTATAAACAAACAAACATTGTCTCGAACAAGGAAATATAGTTTTTACCACTTTATTTTGAGTAGAACTACCAAGTGCGAAGCTTACCAGCTTACCAGCTAGTCTTGCCAGACTAAAATATACCTACCCTCTGAATATTATTACAAATGTACCAATTTTTGTATATCTACATATTTAAATTACCTACTTAATGTATTATGAAAATATGAATAAATACATTTCTACGATAGTTTTTGTCTTGATATGCACTATGCAAAGACATCCTTTTGTCCGGCTTCCTTAGCTTCCTAGCATAGTTGGATGGAATGTCGATCGTAAACTGAAGTTCCATTTTGGCCCCCGAACTACCGTGGGCCCCGGCTTAGTTACGCCTTACGCCACTGCATATAAGCTATTATATTGCATAGAGCTATTATATTGCATACGGCATTATAATGTGGGGCAACTCAACAGAAGTCCAACGAATATTCAAAATACAGAAGTCCTGTGTTCGACTTCTAAACGGAGTAGCGCCAGACACTTCCTGCAGGCCGCTCTTCACTAGCATGTCTATGTTGACTGTGCCCTCTCTGTATATACTGGAATGTTGTGAATTCATTAAAAATAATCCCGATATATACTCCTTACGAAGAGATGTACTCAAGGGCTACGAGGAATAGAAACCTCATAAATTGTCCCTCAGTGAGGACAGAAATGTGTAAAAAGGGACCTGAGTTCTGTTGCCACAAAACATCAAATCAATGCAACAACCAGGATTCAAACAGACATTTTAAAGCACTGGCTCAAAAATAAATGCTATTACAGCGTGAATGACTTTTTAAACGATAATGACAAATAAATAATATAACATATTTTTATTGTAATTCTCCAACATATTAAACTTTAAACATTTATATTTAATTCTTGCTCTAAATCTGACAAACCGTAGATAGCCTAATAATTCCAGTTTGACATTTTAATTTAAAAACAAACTAACATTTGATTTATATATAGTAATGGAAATTTACTAAATTTGTAGATTATAGTTCTAATTATTATTTTGTTAATACCTATGTCTAAAACGTAATACTATTCGGATTTGTTTTCCTTCAACTACGAAGTGAACATATATTTAATTATAGAAAAATACATATTGTACGCCTGATTGGTAAACTGTATAGCACATATAATAGTACCTATCCATTTTGTACGACCTACTTACAGTTCACAATAAAGAATTATTATTATATATACACTCATATGTGCAATTTGTACTAAAATATCTCCCACCTCTGCGAAATAAAATATTGGTTCAAATTATCATCTCGTATATGCAGAAAGTTGAGATTTTTAAACGATTTACTGTGAAGTCACCAGCTATTCTCGTCGCGCATAATTAGTTAATTAATTTAAATGCTCATTAAATACCACTTATTGCCAAACAGTGAAAGTTTTCGACAATTCTTCGCCGCAAAATATTCAAATGACGGGTTCGTCGATTACCGATTCATGCGCGATTTATTCATTCTGTTTCATGAATGAGGTTAACAATGTGTGTTAAGCTAGTCGTCGCGAAAAATAAAAGTAGGATTTAATATGGTAATCGGAGAAATTCTCGAATAATAAATGTTAAACGTGATCGATAAGAAAGGTTTATTGTTATGAATAGTGAGCTATACGAGCTCGTAATTGGACTGTAAAAGCCTGTTTTCCTAAGCGTCGTTTTTATAAGGGCAGTTGGGATTTTATATATCGACAATTTTCTGTGCGTAATGTGGTGCTTGTGCACTTGTGCAGTCATGCCTATGATCATGTCGCTTGTACAATTGTGCTTGTCGCTTTTTATACTATTAAAAAAAAAACAAAATTTTAAAAATATGTATATATTTTTTTTAATTTTATTTATTTGTTTTTTCCATTTATTTTTGTCATAAGTTCATTACTTCGTCGTACTGACTCACCCACTACAAGAAATGCCCTTGCTGTAATTACACCCTGTATATTATTATTTGCCTAAACGATTGAATCGAATTTATTTAATGTGTTGCATTCTCACTATCCGCGCTCGACGCCGACTATCCCTTTCAATCAGATCAACCTCTTTCCCGAAACGACATCTCTCTCAAAATCCTTTCATAAGTCCTTGGCTACTTGGCGGGAAAGTTTTGTCGTGACACAACCGATTGTTTATTTCAGTGTTCTATAATTCTATAAATCGAAACATTTATGAGACAGATTAGAGAGAATTTAGGAAGTTTCCTTTTAGAAGAGAGGTTGTCGCCTTATCTCATTCAATAAGGTCCTTAAATGTGTTTAAATGCGGTTGCAATGCGCATTGCTTAGCGAACCACGCGATTCGAGAGATCGAGCGGTTCAAAGGGCCTGACCTCATTACGGTCCAACCGAGAAGGCTAGAAACCTGGGTGTGGCGTGGGCTCCTTAAAATACACACCGGTCACTGGAAAGTGTACTACTGCGCATGCGCTGAACGCAAATGAAAGGCGTTGTCATACAATGGAGTTGTTGTCACACAAGAAACAGCATTCTGCTCCGCGACAATGCGCACACTAGACCGAGAGTCACGCCACTTTAACACCTTACCTGTATCCGACATACAAACAGTATTTAGATACATGTTCTATAAGCAGAAGTCCTGTTGATGTGGTTCACCTTGGTCCAGGTGAATATTAAACTTGTTTCTACTATTTATTGTGAAAAAACACAATGGGCGGTTTTATTATCATACGGAAATCTCTTACAATCAACTCTACTATGACGTGTTTATATGTATATGTGCGTGTACATGTACTCACGTGTGTCAGTGTGTGGGAGTTAATGGGCCCTTGCTGAGTTGGCCACGAAGACCCATTCTGTTCAGGGTTGGTCACACTCACGGGTCAACACCTATCCGACGGCCTCCACGCATGAAGACGAAGAGAGACTGGAGTAATCTGGTCACAATTGGAAGTAAGGGCGTGAGTGTAGGCCCGCCGGGTAACACTCCTGGCTATCTCGCGGTTAAGGCGTTGGCCTCTTACGGGCTTGTGGCGTAACTAGATGGTGGACTGTTTTGTCCTCAAGTCTTCTGCGCTCACTCCAGAGAGATAGAACGACTAATCGTTAAAACTTCTTGAGGTGCAAGGGCTCGCCCGCTGTAGTCGACAACCCTAGTTGTGTCAGTGTGTGTCTTGTCATTCTATCGTCAGAACTGAAAATGCAATTCTGTTATTTTTATCACAACGAATAATGGAGACCCATCCGGGAATCGAACCCTGAACCTTACACTGTAAGATCAGGCGACCTAACCACTATGCCACCGGGCTGTGTTAGTTACGTTGTTTCTCCAAGTTTACGATTTTTCCCTTATTGTTATATTCTTGAGGTGGGTATCCATTAGGTTCGCGCATCAGCTCTGCTCCGCGCATCTGCAACTGCTCCAGTAGTGGATACATTCGCGCTCCTGGAGCGTGCAACGATGCACGCTCCGCGGCGAGCGCTCCACGTGGTGGCGGTAAATACTGCGAAAACAAAGTGGAGCGCACTGTGTTCTGTGCAGTGCAGTGCTGTGGGATCCGAAGGATGAGAAATTTAAAAATAAATTCTGGCGACGACATGTTCGCTCAACGTTCGAACGAAAACTGCGGAGCACTCTTTGTTTTTGAGTTGATGCGCGCACCGACTCCATTTGAGCAGTTGCATATGCGCGTAGCAGAGTTGATGCGCGAACCTAATGGATACCCACCTTTGTCTTTCATTACAGCATTTGTTGGACTTCCTACTTCTCTACCCTATAAATTTCCCAAATTTTTACAATGTATGACTCAAGCGTTTGGAAGTTTATTATTGTTTTCTTTCATGGCGATTGAACTACGAAACAGTCAGACAGACAAAGAGCTATTTAAATCAACGAAATGTTTTAAAAAGTAAACAAAATTATAATAACATTATCTACAGAATGATTCATATAGGGTCAATAATAAGTCTGACCCCAAGCAAGTGATAAAGTTATCAAATTCTACCAAATGTGCAGTTTTTATTGTTTAGCTATAAAAACAACTAGGACTAAAAAAAACCCGAACCGTTGTTATTGTAGAGATTTCAGTTACAATAGCAGCGTATACTGCTATGTTGTCTCTTGTTATATGTACTCGTATAATCGTAATTATATTATTCGCTTCATAGTAACGTTACGCAACCCCGCGAGCTGTAAATCCGTCAATTTCTTTTATGCAAGTGTCACTTTGTGTGAGAAGTTTAGTTACCTAATTTTGCTACGAATTTTATGAATCTCTTATGAGTTTTATCAGCTAGGTGGTCTTATCCAGAATATTTTGCTAAAAGTAGAAGGTATTCAATCTAAAATGTAATCAAAGAAAAATAAATAGGAATACATTATTAGGTAAAATTACATTTTAATAAAAATAACACGTAGTTGACAGTCATTTTTTAATCGTATGCTGCGACCGACGAGAAAGTGATGCAGTTATCGCATGTTGAATTCGCGGGAGCAATTCCATTAAATTAACTGCACGCCATTCACGATAAGTGCACGCTATTGTTGCATTGTCGTGAAATTATTATACTCTTGTTGCATCGGATACATCTTCGGTTACATGAATCGGAGTTTGAAATAGATTTATTTATATGTCTTTTTTTTCAGGCTTTGTACGGTAACAGCTCACTTTAATGTCTATTGATAATTAAAGGTGGCCGGCTTTTATATCATCACGTGGTATTATCTTTCAGGCGGTCACCCATCCAAGTCTGACCACGCCCGACACTAGTTAAATTTAGTGATATTATTACACACAAAGTTTCAACGCGACTTTAAACGGCTACGTCTTTCGATTGTCTACCAAACCTCAATTTGATAGTTCTGAAATATTTACATTTAAAGCTTTTTCGATTTTCTGATATGAATTGCTCGATAATCTAGAAAAATTAGAACTAACTACAACACATTAGAGAGACATTGTTTTTAATACAGTTCTTTAATTGATATAAAACATATTACTGTTACGTAGAAAATCAAAGAAAAGTATTGTTGTCCATACGTAGTGACTTTTTTTTTGCCTGGATGAATCCGAAATTTTTCCTTTTTCGAAAAGTCAAAAATGGTTATTCTAATTATTTAATACTGTGACTGTGAGTGGATAATACTGCCTATATTAACACGTTTGGACAAATTTCGAGACTTCTGAAAAATGTTATTGGATGGCTGTTAATTCACTAAATGCTGTAGATTTGGAAAAGAGTTACCAGGCAAAACTCACTAAATGTGATGTGGTGTGGCTGGCATAAAAAAAAATGCTAAATGCATAACATCGATCTATGTGACACCTCGTACGCGCCCAAAATTCGATTTAGCAAATTTTATTATTATTGGTGTAAAATCTCTATGTCCCGAGGGCTCGAATTGCTTAGTTTTCTTGTAATTCTCATTGCAGGCACGAGTTAATGATTTTATCCGATGATACCTATTACTTGCTAAGTAACTCCTCACAAACAGCTTAAGACTTTGACAGTTTTAATCGTACAGTAATCTATTTTTTTAATTTTTTTTTTCGTTTTCACAACTAAAATAAACATCTTGCGAACGACGTTATTCAGTATTTTCCATGCCCTGAATAGTTTGCTTGATGGCATATGCGTAAGAAGTCTCACATATTGAGCGACAATATGCATAAGCATGCATAATTTCAAGCAGTTTTCAATAGTTTACGAACCTGGTGATTTTTACTGGATAGAATTGGTAAATTTTAGGGAATGACTTTGCTTTTAGTGATTTTTGTGCAGAATCTAGACGCCATAGTCCTTTAGTCCTTGTTCTGTAGCAAGAAAAAGAGTCACTTCTGGCCAATGATAACGATATCATTTTCGAACTGGGTACCCTTTTTTGGAATCCATTACCTTCTTCCAGCAATCCTTTGACTTTTTTCTAAAAGTTAAATATAACTTCACTAAAATATACATTTAAAATGAAGTGGAATGCGCCATTATTGTCCAACAACAACATACAACAATTTCAGTGGAAAAAGTCAAGTCGGGAAAAACGTTCAAAGGAGATCGTTTGTACTATACTATGGCTCTGTCGGTTACTAATATCTTCATTTTCTTAAACAAAATCAACCATATCGCGTGACTTCATTATATTTAGGTTCCACAGTCGTCGCTCTTTCACAAAATATTCAATCTCTCCTCGTCATAGTCATAAAAGAATAATTCTGTAGTTCGTAATCTGGGCACGTCCCCCCGAAAAGGGAACAGGGTCACACGCGATATGAAAGGCGATTTACTGTTTGGGCTGACGACGCGATCACACTAAAAAGCATCTGGAACAATGCAATCGAATTCCGTGTTTTTTAAGTGTATATTTGACGTCGCGACGTTTGATTTGGTGTGTATAAGCGAAAGGAAAAGAGCAGATTTAAACAAGTAAACATACCTATATCCAAAATTCAACGATCTGCCATTTTGTTTTTCCTATTGAATGCTTATAATTAAACACTGCAATAATGGTAGTGTAGGGTCCTTTAGTACCTACATACCTACAGTCAACAAAAGCATGACTAACCAATGAATTCTGTAGAAATTCATTGACGCAAATACAATCTATTCTGCACGTGCACTGCTATTAAATTCCATCGAATTTTGGCAATTAATGCAGTCACAGGCGAGTCATGCCAATTTCTCCAAATCGAGCGGATTGACATACTTATTTCATCAGCCCTTTCAGGATTGCGTCATTTATCAGGGTAGGCATATAACCCAGTACATTTGACCAATCAGTATCATTCCTTGAGTGGTCATCTCCTAGTGAGCACTTCTGTAGCTACGACTCTTCACGAGCCGGTCAATGCATTAGCCAGTGCTACGACCTCATCCTTCCTTCCTTATCGAGTTGAGTAAGCTGAGGTCTGTCACTCCTGCAGACACGAGCAAGTATCGAGGAGACACAGAATCTCTGATACAAAATGTAACCTTTCCTTCCTCCCCCTAGACAGTGCACAAGTACGCAACTCCGGTTCCTTAATTGGTTAATGCGTATAGCCAGACCTTGGGGTAACCTATCCTTTCTTCCTGCATAACCAAGCTAAACCAACTATCCGTCTGATCCTCCAACAGACAGTAGTAAAGTACCCGAGAGTCGAGATACTCTGAGGTACAGAAATCAATTCCTTATTTATTTATTTATTTATTTCAAACCAGTTGATAGGAGTTCCTACACTTGGTTAAGTCAAAAGTAATGAAAATAACAAGTATAATATTTAAATAAATACCTATTAAGGTATAACATATGAATGTCAGTATTGCAAGGTATGAACGTTGAACATCCAAGCGCAGATTTTCTATGTAGAGGAAACAACATTTTCCAATATTTTCAATCAAAATTCTTAAGTAATTTCGTAAAATTTTCTATCTAATTTTCTATATAATCCTAAGTACTAAATAATCAAATAAATATTGGATAATTTCCCAAATTATCATACGGGAAGATATTTTAAAGAAAAAACACAAATACAAACAAATCAGTAATAATAATTATTGTCAATAGCCAATAGTTTGAAGAAGAAGAAAAAAAACGCAATTGTAAAATAGTCAATAATAGAAAGAATAAGGAATAATAATAGTCAAGTAGGTCAATAGAGCTGCGAAAAATTGATGTTGTCGAAATCCTCAATGCTATAAATGGGGTTTTTAGTCAAAATACCCTGTACCTTTTTCTTAAAGTGAACCTCCCCAAGGCCCCTGATGTGTAATGGAAGTTTGTTGTAGAATAAGTAAGATTGGCAGAGAAAGCTATTCCGAACCTTACTCAGACGCACCTTAAAATGACGCAAGTCCTCTTTATTTCGCGTATTATGCGAATGAATATTTGAGTTAGTTGATTTAGTCTCGATATTTTTTCTCATATACATGATGTTTTGGTATATATACGCGGCGTACAAAGTCATGATACCTGATTCGATGAAGTACTGCTTGCAAGATGTTAGCGAAGATATTGAGAACAGATTTCTAATCGCTCGTTTTTGTAGGCGAAAGATCCTTATAACATTTGCCGCCATTCCCCAGAACATGAGGCCATAACTTAACAGGGAATGGAAATAGGCAAAGTAGACAGATTTGGAAGCTTCAAAGCCACATAACAATTTGATTTTTTTTATGGCAAATGTGGCGCTACTTAATTTTTTGCTCAGTTCTTCTAGGTGAGTCGACCATTGCAGATTGCTATCAATATGAATGCCTAGAAATTTCGTATGATCAACATTTTCTAATACTTTATCACCATAGCTAATACTGAAGATATTATTTTGGGACGGCCGAAGAGAGAAATTGATGGAGTTTGATTTAGATGCATTAAGAGACAATTGATTTAATTGGAACCAAGTACCAAGTTTTTCCATGGTTACGTCAATTCGATTCAATCTTACCTTCCTCGCCGCGCCGCGATAATTATTCGGGGACGTTATACTGGCAATATAGTACGAGACGGCATAATATTCAAATCAAGATAAATAAATTATTAAATCGATATACCGATAATAAATAAAACCTTCTGATAAATACATAAATTGCATCTTATTACGGAGTAAAAGGACTTGTTGACACCCGGCTCTCACACTGAACATCTTGGAGTCAGTGAGAGTCGGCCTTCCGTCACAGTAGTATTAAAAAAAGCTCATTAAATGAGACGTCTAATAATTATATAATTTATATTATATGTATGAAGTGAATATGTTTTGTGGAAGTATTTTTTTTTTCTTATGTAAACATTACTTTTTGAAAAAATATTTTAAAGTTTTCACTTTATGTAACCGTAGCACGTTTTGGGCTTTGAATTATGTTTAATTTATGTGTGAATAGAATATTTCGAGAAAGGTCGGATCAAACATAAAAATTAAAAATTACAAGTAAATATATAAAAAAGAATAAAAAAGACGACTTCCGTTACAGAAAGTGAACCATTGTATTTATAATTATTTTAATTACGGTTTTTTATGAAATATTTGAGGTTTATATATTTATCCATATACATACTTGTATATTTCAGGAATGTACGCAATCAGACCTTTCATTTGACACTAAACAGAGTATATTTATGTTAATTTATTGACATTCGGACATTTGTACATTCAGACAACTACTTACTTAATATTTGGACAGTTAAGGTACCCTGTAACAAACGAAATGCCATCGAAATTTTAACAATACCACACACTTCTAAATCGGTTCAAGCGTTTAGAAGTTATGTTGGAATAATGAAACGCAAAACATAGATGAACCGTGAACTCCTTTTTTGTTGGGCAGTGGTATAATAATAAGTGTAATTTTCAGTTATTATTTACATAAATAAACACAAAAATAACCAAAAAACAAACGAAACTAAAGCATGCACCTTACAATCGCCAAAGAAAAAAACTCCATAATGTATATAAAAAAACGCTGCATGATCTCACTACAAACTGCAAATGAGGAGAATCCTTAGACAAAAGCCTGATATTAAGGAGTCACTTCATCGATAAGATGGGAAAAAATAAGTTTTTAACATACTTAATGATATAGGAATACTTACATCTAATTAATATAGGAATACCTACTTATAAATATAATTAATATAGGAGTACTTACATCTTTCACAAATAAATAGTTACTTGAAGTGAGAATCGGGAAATACATCAATTACTTATCATTTAAAAAGCTTTCTTAAGGGTTTTTTAAAAGTAGGTAAGATATAGTTTAAGTAGAGCCGCCTTCAGTTGATTCCACACAATCGCTGAACAGTAAGAGAAAATTTCATGAAAGCTAGAATTCGTGTTAATGGGAACGATGGTAACGTGCTCAGATTAGAATGTGCATCGCTAGACCAGCCCTTCCTAGAGTAAAGATACTTCGGTTCTTTGAATCTTTGAATCTTCAACACCCAAGAGGCTGTTTAGTAAAGATGCTGGCTTGAGAAATAGTGACATGATGTCGAAGAGGTATAGTGAAAGTCAGGCGTTTTGACGTAAATCTAGGTCAGGTGTTTTGACGTCTTTGCAGTCTACGCTCAGTTTTCTTATTCAGACATGAGCTATAGACACAGCCGCCATAGTCCGATAACGAGATGATATATGCATGCATTAACTGCTAGAATTCGGACCATGACGCTGAGAGAGACCTTAATTCTGTATAAGACCCTGAGACGGGGGAAGCCCCATTTGACTTTTTAACCAATTGTTCCTCAAATCGATATGAGTCAAAATAAATACCAAGGTTTCAGGCTGAAGTAACTAAATGAATAGACAAAGAATTTACTATTTCAGAGCTGGCGGTCGTAATACTCGCTGAGTTGGTTCCATTAATCATATAACAAGATTTAGTGCGACTAATTTGTAGCCCCCCTGACAATCTACCTCGACCTACCACAGACAATCTAAATTGATGTTGATGAAATTCGAAACAGGATCATAAGGGTCAATATGATGCATAGATGTGTATCATCCCAAAAGGGCGGATAAAAAAAAACCGATGAGTTTTGGGTATAGTATGTTTGCCTAAATCTGTTCCAAATGATTCCCATTTTCATTTCATACGCTCAAAACCAAACGTCTTGTATACAATACAACCCATTGAGGAATATTTGGGTCTCTTTAACGATCAAATTATCAAGCGAAACGCATGGGGTGTTGAGTTTGAGGATCATGGAAATAATACAAGAAATAAATATTGATTATCTTGGATTATTTATGGCGTATTTTATATAGATTATTTCAGCGTTACTGCTATAATTTGTTTTAACGTTAGTCATATTGCCTATATTGAAATCAGCCACTTCAGCTATCGTTCGACAGATAAGCGATATGCACGAATTCCATGATGTTGATAACGTTTCGCGCATATTTTTGTATTTTGCTGCGCTGGGTTGCTTTGCTGTCGCCGGAATCCGGTGGATAATGAGCCATTTTAAAGTATGCCAGATCAACATCTACGCGACTTTCTTAGAAAACTAAGGAACTTGATTTTTCTGCAAGGTGCATTTTTCTTTTATTCATTGGTCTTCATCCTTTGATTTGAAAGAATGGCGATGAAGCGTATGCAATCTTTCTCCGGATATTTCAGAAAGTAATTAAAATTAACATTATACGCCCCCTCCCCCTCTCCCCATTCTGAATAAAGCAGGTTAACGCTAGTCAAGAACACAAAAATGAAAGGAGTCTGTGCTAGTGAACGCCGCGGAATGCATTATTTAGTGAGCTTGACATTAGCTTAGCAGTGGGTCGAGTACATAAGCATTAGCTGCTTTAGCGTGCTGTCAATTTCATAGATCACAAGCACACCTTTGTATAGTGGTGAAAAGGCTGAACAATAATAACGTTAACAAGTTAAGAAAAGGCGTCTACTCACGATACAATCTGAAGGGGCAATTTCTAGAGCGATAACTGGAGGGTTGCATGGAAGACTCTCCACACATACCAATTTTAAGCACGAGCGTGAACTTGGAGATACGAGCATGCACGTTCACTGTGGCGTCATTGCATTGTCCAGGCATGACAAAGAGTTAATTAGATTTTTTACCTAAAATTTTGTTTGTTAAGAGAAGGATTTAAAAAACAATTGATTATGTCAAATGTAGGATAGAAGATGGTATAATAATATGGCGGGAAATAAATAGAGGAATTATTAATGAATTCAATTACCTATACAATCTAATGAAGAACGATATAGCCATTACTGAGAAAATTTTAAAAGTCGATGTTGCCTCGGCTGTTTCTGCGATACTATATGTGGAAATAGAAATAGAAATTACTGGGTAAAGAACTGGTTTCTAATGTGAATCGAATTATGTCACGTTAATGTAGCAATAGACGCCAGCTACTTAACCAGATCTGTCCCACAACAATGGGCATTCTAGCGACATATTTATCCAAAACCATGCATCTGATGATTAACTGAGCGAATTGACAATATATCTCTTACCTCAATGATATACCTCATGAGGAAAGAGACCCATATATTAAAGAAATGCTCAAGATTTGTTTACACGAAGTTTATCACGAGTACCTAATCTCCACAAGGCCAGACGATCAATAAGAAGTAGGTATCTATCATACGTGTGCTCATAGGGTGCTCATAGGTTAGCCGGACTTTAATTGGTGCCCAGGATTCTGATCAGAATATACGATAATGTTTCACTCGGCCTACATACACTCCCACTGGCAGGATAGGAAGCGGGAAGGAAACCCTTGATTATTATTATTTAAATTAACGCTAGGCGTAGATGACTTATAAGAAGTAATCATGTAAGTAGATAGTAAATTATGGCTTATTTTTACTACTATATATATTTACTAACTTAGCTGAACTCTAGTAACTATGTTTATGTATTAACCATGAAAAAATTAGAGACGTTTCAGTTTTCATGTCATGTAATATACTTATAGCTGGAAATATTCTGAAATTTGATTTGACTGCATGCTTGGCAAGACGATTCAGACAACAGATCAATCGCGACAACAAGAGACAACACATCCGCTAACTACCATCCGCGTCGTTGGGTCATGTTGCATCCTGCTGCGGAAGATAGCAGTCGATTAATATTTGCGCCTTATTACGGATACACTAGCTTCTGGTGCTGTACCGGATCGTTAGCTTAGCTTAGCTTAGCCATGATCATTAATGTTGATCACGGCTCCAATAAAGGCGCACGTCTAACGGAATTGCTCACTAAGTCGTGTCAATTCAGTTTTACGACAGTTGCGAGCTGCGACCCCCTTATTGTCCGGGCGCCAACGAGTGCTGACTTTCTAAGGTTTTAGGTTAATAGAAAATCGTGTTAGGATGACATTCGCTTCACCCTATAATTATATACAGTTGGCAACACCAGATCATATCTCTTCATTACTCTAGAGCAGTGGTTCCCAAACTGGGTTCCGTGAGGACTCTTCAAGGGTTCCGCGAATTTCCTCAACAACTTGTTAAGCAAAATTAAATTGCAATAGCAACTGATATAAGTGGACCATATAAGGGGACCATTAAGCCCCAAATATAAATCGGCAATCGACAACTTAATTTTTTATAAGTATATGCGACAACGGTCAATGAGGCAGCATACGGTACCAATAATGAAGGTTAAAGAGAGTGATAAGCCAAAGAATACCGTCTTGACATGACCCTGGTCAAACTCTGTTGCCCTTAAAACAAATTCTTGAAAAATATTCAAGGCAATTCTAGAATATCTATAAAACCCAAACGAATAAAGTTTTTTTTCTAACCAATCAGATAATTAACAAGTAATTGAATTACCTCAATGAGAAGCTTATCGTATCCTATTATTACGATCATTAAATTAATCGTTTCCCCGAGACGAACCCGAAACCAGGCACGCTCCCATTTTATATTCTATTACTTTTGATTCTCGATAATTCGTTTAAAACAGTATCAGTCACATTGAAACAGATAGCTTCTTTCCTCGTTTCAATTAGTCCGCGAAGTTGAATAAACTTTATGTATACATTTCCGGCTTTTCCGTATTTCGTATTTACAGTCATAATTTAGCGTAGTTTATGCTGAATTTTCATGTTTACTCTTGCATGAGACGGATATAGTGCTATGACGACCACGTGCAAATCATTTATATGCATGAAAAAGGCCTGTTCATCACGAACAGAAACGAAACGACGTTTCTATTAACTGAATGGTATCATTTATTATGGAAACAGAAACAGCGATTGACAGTCTTTCTCTCTCGTTTCACGAATTATAAATTTGCATCAATGCATCAATCATTTTTCTACAGACATAGGGCCTAATTACAATAGCAAGGTTTCTCACGGCATTATGGCGGATAAACAGCCACTCTGACGGTTCTTGATTGGCGTGCGAATCCTGTCATTATATAAAACTAGTTCTGGATAGCGGTTTTTACGCATTCATATAAATTGGCCTCGTACCCGTATCTATCTGTAACGTCTTATGTAACTGATACTACACCGCTGCGAAGCTAATTGTTTGTAATTAATTGCGTAACGCTGGAAGTGTGCGGTACGTTCGGCACCTGCTGCAATTTTTGTAACTGTTAGATAATACTCGAGTATTTTTGTGACTGTAATTTAATGACAAATGACACGACCAGACGCTTCCGATATTATAAATAAGATAAAAAGCCATTTTACCGCGAGAACTTTGTCATTTTAACATTTTATCACCCGACGTTCCGGCGGTGTTGTAACCAACGTTGTCCAGAGTGGACTGAGGCGTTGTCAATCCTGCCATATCGCAAATTATAACGGTGATGGGCCGGCGGATTCGGCACGCGCGAATTTCGAAAATCCGCCGTGCTCACAACCATTACTGTATCCTGTGTTACGTCCCTGTGTTCGGCGATGGGAACTCAAAACATTTTAAGAAGAGCGTTTCATACTCTCCACGTAGTGGAGAGTTTGTAACCGTCATTTCTACTGAAGTTCGGGGTTCTTCTTCTCTTCTTAAAATGTTCGTTAAAATGGGACGTAACACAGGATACAATGTTTGCACGGCGGATTTTCGAAATTCAAGCGCCGAACCCGCCGCCCATCACCGTTATAATCTGCGCAGTGACAGCGATATACCACCTACCCGTGGAGCAGCGGATTGCCACGCGTCAGTCTACCCTGGACAATAGCGGTTGCCACATCGCTGTAACGTCAGATGCTACAACATTCACGCGGTAAATTCAATTTTACTTATTTATAATGTCAAACAACTGCGATAGTCTTCGATTGCACTTCAGAAGTGTAGCAATAAAGTATGTAAAACTTGGCGATTAAATTAGAAATGTAAAAGATGAAATGTGAAACATTTTTATGAAACAACGTTTTCTTTTGCGACAGAAAAATCGACGATGAAAGCAATCGACCTTCTAAATAGTCACTCGCTTTTCTTAATAGTGTTTTTTTTACGATGCTTTACATTATTTTGACCAAGCTTATTTCCGCGTATTCTCGCGTACGTTATGTCATAGCGAAACATTCTTGGGGATGTTCAGAATGATGCCAATTTGGAGAGCAGCCAAAACGCCAACACTTTTCACCATTCTAATTTTCGTGACATCAATCCTAAAATACTTACAGGTACTTTAGGGGGTATTAATTATTATTTTTCGGTTTCGTAAATCTTTGTTCTGTCGTCGTTTTGATTATTCACGCGATAGACGCGCGTGGCGACGCCATTTTATCGAGTGCGAATCAAAGCCATAGACAATAACGGCGAGGCGTTTACCAGAGATAAATATTTGTTGGAGAAGTTAGTCCGCCTTGGCTGCGTTCGCTTTCCACGGTCGGGACCGAAATATCTGGGATTCCTTTGCGTTATGAACGCTGGCTGAGAGAGATGCCAACCGACGTGGCGATGCGCTGCAGTGACGTCACTTTTATTATTTTTCCTCTGTACGAGGGCTGATCTGAAACTACCGGCGTAGTTTCGTAATTCACACGACATAAGTTAATAGTAAAGACACATTTTTAAAAAACAAACTTTTTATTAAAATGCTCTGTGCCGAGCCAACCCTGGATGCAGCAGCCATGTCATAGTGGAACTGAGAACGGGCTGTCACAATTTAATGATGTACAGAATTTCGTGTTTGTGCTGATGAAAGCCTGGGTGCAGCAGCCCTGTTGCGGTATTAGAACGGGCTATTATAATTGAATGCGTATACAAAATTTCGTTTCTTTGCTGTTGACCGTTGAGGAGTCCCCTCGTCGGGAGCCAACCCTGGGTGCAGCAGCCATGTCATGGTGAAATTTAAAACGGGCTATCATAATTGAATGCGTATACAAAATTGTGTGTCTGTGTTGTTGACCGTGGGAGGATCCTCGTCGGGAGCCGATCCTGGGTGTAGAATCAGGTCATGCTCACCATAAAAATGCATTGTCCTCTTAACTAAACTAACATGTAAAATTTCAACTTCATAAGATGAGAGGAAGTGGTTCTAATTCAGCTTGCAAGATTTGACCTAAAAAAACTTACAAACTAACAAACATTGCAAGGAAAAAAATGCTTGTAACATCTCACAAAAAATATATATTAATTAAATACGCAGGTAACGGAGAGTAAAGCAAAACCACACTGAAATAGCACAAATAATATAAAATTAAATGATATTGCAACCATTGATTATAACAGTGGGATAGAAATGATCCGCCTAGCTAGCTCTATGATTCACTTCATCATATATACCACTCTGAATTCTGATAATTAGCTTGAAAAGATTGGGGGGGGGGGGGATAATTATTAGTATATAGTAAATGAACTAGCGTTTATTCACTGGATTTAGTATGTTTTTAAAGAACTAATAAATGGCCATCTAAATCATCAAGTAACATGGTGTCTATTTCGTGTACACAAATAATGTAGAAAAGCAATAATATTTTATTTTAATAGTCTAAAACACTGACATCGTTTTAAAAAAACGGGCTTATTTGCGTTTTTATTCCTTTCAGGCCTGAGATTATCCAAATAAAGAAGTACTTAAGTACTTTTTGTGGTTTGTTTTTAAAATTGTACTCAAAATCGTGAAAAGGTACTCACGCAATTGCGTGGGCAGGGTCTGAAAGGGTTACAGTGGCTTCCATACAATTCGCGAACTCCCAATAATGCTTCTTTAAATCAGTTAAGTCATTAACATGATAATGTCTGTTGCAAGATTAGAAATAATTCCTGTTACGTAGGATTTTGTGTGTATTATTCATTCATTGGATCGACTACCCTAGAACGTGTGGTTGTGGTAGGAGATTATGCTATTCCTATCAATGAAATTAGGTCTCTGAAATTTGGTTCGGTTGATAGGCCGTTTATATTTAATTTGCCTTATCTCTTCGGCCTGGCAACTCCTAATCGTCGTCTCTGGCCGCCGCGCCGGTGACTCAGTCGTGCTGCGAAATGCCGGCGAAGGCTTTACGACACAGCGACGACAAGAACGTCACATCGCGTTGCGTCGGTAGAAAAGTGCTTAGCTCACCTCGATTTTCGCTCGATTTGTTCTGTTAATTAATCGCTATTCGGCAATTTCACCA
This sequence comes from Micropterix aruncella, assembly GCA_944548615.1. Lineage (NCBI taxonomy): Eukaryota > Metazoa > Arthropoda > Insecta > Lepidoptera > Micropterigidae > Micropterix > Micropterix aruncella. The sequence goes on along the minus strand of OX155960.1, from coordinate 28,145,675 downwards.
TCTCACATATTTTACTGTGAGCGTTCGCAGGTACGACAGGACGATGAACTTGTGCAATCGTAATTGAGTGTCACACCATATTTGCTAAAATATACTAATAAGTCGTCACTCGTTGCGACACTTTTTAAACGATTGGAAGTGGGCGTTGTTAGTTGAGTAGATTACAATGCTACTAATAATGCCAAAGGCCATTTCGTTACCGCAACGCTTAAACGTATTCAAGGCTGGTAAATCCGTTCCAGTTTTTGTTAACACCTAACATACGACAAAAAATACGACGTGAGAACCAGACTCTATACTTATTAAGGATAATGAATCATAGATTCCTCTAAAGGTCTATAATCAGATACTTCGTGGAATGTAGGTATTATAATAATAATACCCGAAGACAAGTTTAAGAATGCCCTAGCTGAAATATGAAGATGTTGGTATAAACAAATCACAAGGCCTCGACAGCTGCGTTAATGAGCAAGTCAACTGTTCAACACATAGAAGTGATCCGAGGAATATTTTTTAGTATTACGACGTAATTACAAAAAAAAAAGAAGGTGAAGGGAGAAATTATAAAAAATGTGGACTGAGCGAAACGGATAAAATTTGGTTCGATTGGCAACGAGAAGTAAGACAGAGTGAGGGATTTTTGGGGTAGTGAAGAAAATAAGGAGAAACGTATCAGAAAATATCAACAAGCTGACTTAGTTCTCACTTATTGACATTTAAAAGCGGGAACAGGGAAAGACGAACACGCACTACGGATTATGCATTTTTGTAATGGAACTTATTGACAACTTAATAAACTTAAAACTGAATTAAGAAATAAAACTACCAACATAAATTGAAAGTTTACACATAGTATAAGAGAGATTACAAAATGTTATACATTTTAAAATATAAAACCGGTTATGGTATGTGTATTACGAAATTATATGGATTTTAATTCAAGTAAACTTTAGTAGTTTTTTGGCGATTTTTTAATACAAAACATAATAAACATGGCTTCAGAATTTGTGCGTATGTGTATGTTTGCTGGGAGCGCCAAGGAGACGGAGGTGTGTGTGATGTACATCTTAATTGACCACAGAGAATAAAAGGGGAAGCTCTTGGAGTCTGGAACCCCAATAACTGATTTAGCTCGCATGACTATTGTGAGACTCACCTGCGGTGTACAAAACGGCAATCAGATCAGAAAATATTACCAAATGGTGAAATGGTTGGTGCAAGTGGTTTGCAAAAACTTTTGATTGAAAAAGATGATGTATAAACGGATAGAGTTCAATGGTTTTATTTTGTTACAGCCGACTAAGATTTTTGGAAAATAAATTGGAGGGAAAACGCAAAATGGCAGAATAAAAGAACAAATTTAAAATTCGGTATTAACCTGAGCGAAAATTAAAAAATTGTTAAACGATGGCCAGAATTTGGGAAATAAAAAAAACTCTGTCGTTTGTGTTTATAAAGTGGCTGGATCGGTGGGGAAAATGTATTAGAACCGAGGGGGTGTTACTTCGAAAAAGAAGATGTAGATTTGGAAAACTAAATTTGTTGTTCTGTAGAGCGTTTTCATTATTACTTTTTGAACAGCCCTCGTACGTTATCATATGAAAGTTATTTAACAAAAATAATAATGTACCTAATGTCACGATCTAACTTCAGTTATCAAGGCACTTTTGCATATGTAAATATATACTCGTATTATCATAATAATATATTTGAAATTTTTAATTATCATATTATATGTATGTACTTATTTATAATAATTTTTATTTATATATACTTTTAATATAAATTCATGTAAAGTTTATGCGATTATCTTATCTATGTATGTATAGTATTAGATGTAAGAATATTTATTTATGAATATTTGAACTATCATACCTTCCGTTTAATTTGGTCTCTTCAAAATTTTGAAATTTTAGAATAAAGTAACTACCTCCATCCTTGTAATTATTAAATGTAAATACCATTGCAATATAAAGTTAAAAAAATTAATGAAATAAAATATAAACCTAAAAGCGGATATATCATGCTCTTTCGGCAGGCAATATATGATTTCTGTTGGTACCACCTCGATACAGGTTATTCCCAGTGAGGTGGTAAACCACAAACTATCATTTCTGAATCTTTTTCCGAGTTAGGAAGTAAATTGGAAAACTGTTCAATTAATTATGAAATATTAGGCTAAGAGAATGTTTTTGTAACTAAATGTATTTTTATGGACTTAAATAAATAATAAATAAAAAATAACATAAAAATGAAAATAACCCTCATGAGGAAAGCGTTGATTTAACAAAATTGTTGAAAAGTTTACGTAAATCTATATTAGCAGGGTTAAGTTATCGTTGATACGGGGGTGAACTATGTGGTGTTGGCGACTTAAACTGGTATTGAACGCTTGCCTGGTTATTATTGTATGCAAATTAAAACAATGTACCCCACCATGCTCGGAGCGAATACAGAATAATAATCTAAGCGTGTCGCTAATTCCATGCAGAACTCGCACGTAGGGGTATATACATTTACAAATCGATTGTTTGTTTTACTACGGTGATTGAATCGTGCCTGCAATGTGTAATTGATTGTACAGTTCGCTGTGAACAATGACGCGGCGACAGTGCCATTCATTTAAGTAATTGAAGTGATCGAGAAGTATACCTACTTTATGGAATTTGTTACAATCGTGTAACAATAATAGTTGTTGAATTTACAGAATCAAAGAAGAATTCAAAATACGGTTTTTTTATAAACAGAAATCACTAAACACGACGAAATTACAAAAGGGGAGTCTGGGAAAGCCTCAAAACTCTTGTTTGAAAAACAGAGGAAGCTTCATTCAAACCCCTTTGTATGCACAGAACCGACCCTAAAGATATTAGACTGTCTTCTCATACTCGCCATCAAATAGTGGATATAAAGAGATCCGGAAATCTAGTGGAGGGACGCGCCCGGAAAAAGGCGACCTAAAGCCCTCTAAATCTGCACAGCTCAAATTGGGTAAATGCCAAATTACGATAGTACAACGCAGGAGTAATGGCAGGATATATTACACTCAGCATGCATCTTACAACCATCGGAAATAGGATCGATCGTCTCTGCAGAAAGTGCAGAGAGGAATATGAGATCTGCATGGACTTTATCCGGCGATGAGAGAGACGGAGAAAAAATAGAAAGAGAGAGAGAGAGGGAACAGGTAAATTTATAGTCATATATAGGTATATGTAGTTCTTATATCACTTCTGGAAGAGAGGTCTTGGGTCGTACTGCTGACAGGGATAGTATCCTGATGATACTCACGGTACCTCTGTCAGGCAATTCATCCGGGACTACGCTATATTGACGGTACCTGCACTTTATATCATGGAGGTCGCAATATAGGGTGAAGAACATAATGATCTTTTACCGAAATGGTGTAAACCATGAACATCAGAAACACGAAGCAGTCACGAGTTTCATCAGAGCACATGGCTGACGTCACTGATCCAAAGATAATAATTACGTAAATGTAACATCAGGGAATCCCCTATTTTGATCGTTTTAAAACGCGGTTAAAACCCTTTTTATTAGAAAAGAATGTGGGCTTTGTGAATGCATTCTTCGCTTCATAATAATTTGTATTGCGATGCCAATATTCTCATGAAGTTTATAAAATAGCAATGTTATGGCACTTTCTTAAATAATTACTGTTTTTTTGTGGTAAGATATTAAATTGTATTATATTTTTTATGTTTTTGCGCTCTGGCGTTGCACTGTTGACATGCATATTTTTCATATGAAATAAATGAATACGTCGATGATAAGAAGGACCTCGAAAATATGGAAAATAATCAGCCGTTGAAACGCATCTTTGTGGAAACTGAAAGTGAGAAGAACAAAACTGCGGTGGCTTGATTCTGTAGGAAGACTTGGATGCACTTGGAGTGATCAACCAGATCCCAGGATAATCCAGAATGAGCAATTCTCGACGAGGCTAAAAAACCATAATGAGTTGTAGCGGTGATGATGGTGATTTCCGTAAAATAATAAGCATTTAAGTATAATAAACAAAAGAGCGTCCGACGCCGATCGGACGCGACGCCCGGCCGCCTCGTGCACATTTAGGTCAGCCGCAGTAAAAATGTCAACTTCTATCTATCTACACAGCTGCTCGCTAGAACAAACAGTATAGTGGGACAGTCGACATTATGCATATCTCACGCACTCGCCACCTTCCTGCGCCTTTGCGAAGTGTGGTGACATTATGTTAAACGCGGATGTTACACAACTATCGCTAATAGCCAAGAAAAACACAACTGGAATGCAAATGGAGACACGAGTAAACATGATAATGAATATAATATTATAGGTAGATATTATTTAATGAGTAAACGATCTTACCTTAAGTTCTATTCCATTTTGAACATTACTTTCGGAAATATTTTTTTTCCTATTATGTTCTAATTTCCCTTGGTAGCATAAAGCACATTCGGCGTCCCTAAAAGTTTTATATTTAGACAGGAGCGATATATCATATCATCCGTATATGTTTATTTAAAGTGAGTTTATGACTGTTAAATCGCAATAGAAGTATAGTGGCGCGAGTACGAAACCCTAAGGTAGACCGTTAGTTGTCTTGGTCAACGGTTTGGCTCGCTTTAAAATCGGACAACCGGCAGTAATCGAAATTGAGAGTAGAATAAACGAACTTTAAATTTAAGTCAAGTCAAAGAATGGTTTTCCTTTCGCCGCATGCGTCCGGTGTCCATTATGGCAGTCGGCAGTGATAATACGTGCGAGACGAAGAATTGACCGAGCAGGCAAGGAAAACGGCGGCGAAACAGCGTCGCTTGCACGTAGTCGTGTCGCAAAAAATAAAATAGCACAAACATCACGCGCGTATGGACGTGCGAAGTGGGCCTACTCCAATAATGGACCCCTGACTCATGAGCGTCAATGCACTTTTATTAATGGTAGATAATATAGCACGCTCGAGATTCATGAGACACCAGATTCATGAGGTGCCATTTTCTGACAAAGAAGACCTCAAGAAACATCGCTAATATTATTACTAATTTGTTACAATTTGTATTTCTACATTATATATGATATAATAATATTTAATTATATATCATATGGTAATTTGTAAAATTATCAAATAATTCTGATCGATTATTAGTACATTGTCCATATGATAATTTGTGAAGTTATCGAAGCATTTTGATTAAACATATCAGACATTTTTTGTTTATGATATAACCTAGAAAATCAGCGCGTGATTGTTCAATCTTTCTAATAATATACCTTACGTTGTAGGTACGTACATTTACACATTATACATATTCTAGTAGTATTTATTCTATACATATAATTTTGACTCTACCAAGTGGAGAAATCCATATCAACTGGTTTATTAATAATATAAAATATTCAGCCATAGCTTTTTCATTCATTCGTAAACATTTATTTACGAATCATTACGAGATTTTGAGTGGGCGTTGGACTCTCACGGGTTGTGACGTAGCTGGACGTAGGATTGTACTGTCCAAAGTCTTCTACGTTCACTGCAGGGCGACAGAACGACTAATCGTTAAAACGTCCTGTGGTGACGGGCTCGCCCGTTGTAGTCGACACCGCAAGATGTTAACTCTCTACCAAGTTGTAACAAATAAATAAAATTAAAAAATAAATTTCTCTATCTTTGGATGTTGGTGTGACAAAAAACAATAATGTCAGGTTTTAATACTTTATTTTGAGTTAAAGACTTATTTTGAGTAGTAACACAAAAAAATACCATATTAGAAATGTACTAATTTTTGCATATCTATATATTTAGATTAACTACTTGATGTATCGATGGTTGGGATTTTTACCCGGTTTGCATAAACCCACTTAACTTGTGAATTTACGCGACCCCTTTTGTGCTGGGTAATTACCCCTTCGATTATCTTCAATGGTTTTCACCTTGGACTGTATTCAAATGGTAATCACTCACCAGCTAGGTTGGTTTTTCTCTCAGGGGTGGTTGTCTCGAACGAGTGGTGGATTCCAACCTCACAAGGAAATTAGTTCGGCGAGAGGCTTCCGTGATAGAACCTCACTTTCCTCAGGTCACGCAGGATAAGCTTCCGTCGAAAATAAACACTTTTTATTCGCGAGACTTTCTTTTATTCGGTCACTTATCTTTACTTTTACATTGAGTTCCGAGTACTTATAATTTACACTAAGTCCCGGTGCTTGGGTCGCGGCGCGTTCACGCTGACCCTTTGCCAATTTACAACTGAAGCTTTCGCTCTTTTCTGCCCTCGATCGCCTTACATTTTTTTAAGATAGCGACCGCCCTTACCTTTCATTGGTCTATCTCCTTCCAAAAATTTCTAAACACACCCCCATAAATGCACCGCACACGTATTATCCAATCACGAGACAGGGCGCCTAAACAGATGCAACCCCGTTTGAAAGAGACATCGCGATCATGCTTCCTCGCTTGCACGCTAGAGCGAGAAGCGAATACACTAGTTGTCTCTGTCTTACATTTAAACATTTTATAGACATATTATTTGCTTAATTTAAAAGAAAAGAATCTACCCTAGTACAGGCATTAACCTAGTTGGGTAGTTTTTTAAGACATAATTTTTGTACTACTTTCTCTTAAATAAAACAATATTATTATTATTGTTATTACAGATTCTCGTCGCAAACGCCACCTTTCTCGAGTACACATTGTCTTAAACATAGGTTAGTTTCAGATCAATAGTAGGAAACAAGTTAATATTAATGTTAGATCGTTAATTAGGCTAATTAAGTTGTCTCTCCTAGCGCTTTACTTTACATTAAACGAAATACTATATGCTATGCTTAAATTAATTAATCATGCAATTTTCTTTACATTTTAAGCTATATTATTTCTAGGGTTAATTGTGGGATTTGGAGTATGTATGATTTTTTGTAACGTCCACGGTTTTTATTTCGTAGTCTTTTGCCCGTCGCCTTGCTCGTAATTTATCGTTACCATGTGTAGCTAAGGAGTCTTTCTCACGATTTATTTTGAATGGAAACGGTGGTCGGTCCATGGAGAGTCGAGTTTCAGGGTCGGCAGCTCGTTTATTTTATAGCCCCTTTCTGTCCTTTCCTTTGAGTTATCAGCTATTTTTCAAGGAATCTCATATCCTCGGCGTCCGTGACTAATTATGTTTCCTACCCTTTGTAAGAGGGTCTCACTTTTTGGGAAGATTTATCGGCGTTGGCGTCCGCTCTGTCGAATATTCTGAACCAATTGTAATATGTAAATATGAACACATATATTTCTAGAATGGTTTCCGTCTTGATTTGCACTGTGCAATCAATTCATTGATCAGTTTTGAGATATCCATATTGTCGGATTCCTTAGCTTCCTAGCAGAATTGGATGGAACGTTGACCCTAGACAGAAGTTTCGTTTTGGGGCCTAAACTACCGTGGGCCCTGGCGCGCCGCACCGGCTGCACCGGCTTAGTTACGCCACTGAACCCAACGCATGTCCAGCCAGTGGGCTGGACACACTTGAAGCCGCAAATAAACGCAGAACCGGTATTGGGTAATCCTATGTGTGCGCACAAAGTTTCGTGCCACAAGAGGAGGATATCACGAGGGCCCCAAGTAGAAAGGATCGATAGGGTTCTGCCCTTGCATGCTTAGTGTATTTCCCCTTCCCTTCAAGCTTAGTATGCTTAGTACGCCTTGGCTTTTTCCCAGAAGCACCAAGCATACAGCCCGAAATTTCTTTTGAAACCGTTCGGTTGCAGGTTCTGCTCGCAACTCGAGCCCAGATGCGATATCAGCAAATCCGCTAAATGTATAGCATCTGGCATACGCCGCTTGTCCACTGTTTGAATTTTATAAATAACCCTCGTTTCGACTGTGGCTCCACGGCCAATTTATGCTATCGGTATAAAGGTGGTCTTGCGTTTTACGAAAAGCAGACGTCGACGTTCACGGTGGTCGACTTATTTGATTAGACATTGATTGGAATTGATTTTAACGTCGTAATGGTTCTGTAAACGACCTGACTGACTGGAATTAAACACTACTTAGAATTACTTTTAATAGTTGGTAGGTACATATCATATCACTTTTAATATCGGTGCACCGCTGGCACAGTTATTAGGTCGCCTGATCTTACATAGTAAGTTTCCGAGTTCGATTCCCGGCTGGGTCACTATTTTCCGTTGGGATAAAATTAGCGAAATTGCATTTTTTTTTTCAAAAATTCAAAATTATTTATTGAGTTGAAATTATGAGTATATTCAATTTACAAAAGTCATAACCTAACTAGGCTGCCGCCTGTTCCAAGGTAGACAATTTATTTTAATTATCCTAAGAAATCTATAATATTATATTTATATAAATAAACAAAATCATACATAATGTAACAGAAATATCTTAATTACCTAATAAAAATTCGTAGGAAAATGTCATGAAAATTGTCAATATTATTTTATTTTAAAACATGATAAAAATTAATATATATTCATATATGTATTAATAAGTATTAATATGTATTTTTAATGTACAAAATAAATTCAGAAAAATTAAAATAAAATAACATTTAGAAATAATCAATTTGTATTACTACATATACTATTATGTTTTTATTATAAAGATTCAATTATTTAATAAGGTGTTCAATGTCTGCATTTGTACAATTTAAGAGGTAGGCACTTAAACTATTTTTAAATTTATATGATCTTTTATTTAAATTCTGTCTATCGAATGCAATAACAAGACATACACTTACATAAAATGTTACATGGACATACATACGCACACTTCATGACAGGGTTGGTTGTAAGAGATTGTCGCTGAATAATAAACCCGCCTATTGATAACTTTCAGAATAAAGAGTAATAAACAAAAAAAACACCGGGAAAATGACCAAGTACTCTAAGACACAAGTAAATATATTAAAAAGATTAAAAATACGACTGCAGTTACAGAGAGTAAACTATTGTATTTATATTTATTTTTATTACGGTTTTTTAAAGAAATATTTGTGGTTTATGTATTTATCCATATAGATATATGTATATTTTTGGCATGTACTCAATCAGACCTTTCATTTGACACTAAACACGGTATATGTATGTTAATTTATTGACATTTGGACGTTTAGACAACTACTTAATTGATATTTGGACAGTAAAGGTACCACATGACACTCGGGATGACATGGTGGAATAAAGAAACGAAAACATACATAGATGAACCCTGAACACATAACAATCCTATTTTTGGGCAGTCGTGTAAAAATTGTGACAATCGCCACCATGAAAACTGTTTCCTAGGTGCGTCGTAGATGGAATAACAGTGACAGGATACGCAAGTTTGATAAAGATCAATACTATTTCATGACAAACTTTAACGTTTTTCCAATGAACTTTAAAACCACCCTCCTGTTTTGACCGTTCCAAATTGTGCATGCCGAATCATACACAAAGTGACTCATGTCCGCGTGTCTATATTTGGTTTCGCGGTTTCGCCACGTTTCACACCAGTTGAGTTCATTGCCGTGACAAATCGGGAACAAATTGCCGAAGCCTGCGTCCGACTCAGCAAACGTAGGGGCGAGTGGAGACGTCCGAGAGAGCAATGGACGGGAGCGAAAATGGAACACTTTTCTTGTTGGAACGTCTATGACTTTGAAACGTGGTCTATCTTTGTGGTTGGCAACGTTGCCAAGACAGGCGGCGGCTTCTTTTTATTCTGCGTCCGGAGCGGTATCGTGTTCATTGTTACTTACTATAAACATTTTAAGTTTCAAACTATGAAATAACGCATCTTGAACTAACTGGTTCGTTCTAAACAGCACTGCCCGAGCAAACATCGTGCTATCACCCTTCAGAACTGACTGAGCTAATCTTCTAAATCAGCTGTTCGCGTGCAGCCATTTTATCCTTTTACGGAACGCGCAGCTGGCAATCAGTACTATAGTCTGTCCGAACGCTCCTGACACCTGGAGTTATAAAACGTAGAAACGAAGTACCGTTAATTTCTCGCTCCCTTGCACTTACAGGACTTATGGTGGGCGTAGTGAGCAGGTACCTGAGCCACTAGAGCCTACGTCCGCCATAAGACCCGCAAGTGCAAGGGAGCGCGCAATATGCGCTATTCCGTTCCTACGTTTTATAACTCAGCGTGCCAGGAGCGTTCGGACAGACTATAATCTTGGAAAGTTTTCGCGTGCATCCATTGTGTTACGTCTGTAGGCGCGTTGAAACACTGATTTCAGTCAGATCACCGAAGTCGAGCAGCTTCTGCCGTGGTCAGTACTTGGATGACTGACCACCCGAGTACTACCAAGTGATGTTATAAAAACCTGCCGCCTGTAAGATAATTGTCGTTAGATATTAAGGTGGGCGCTACCATAAGGGGTATAAGGGAGAAAATAAACTTTAACCGACCGCGCATATGTAGCTCTATCTATCACTACCATTCAAAACTGACTGAACTAGCTAATCTTCGATCAGCTGTTCGATTTTGTCCTTTAACTTTGACATTGCTCTTTGGAACTGACTGCGACTGGACTGATCCTCGAAATCAGCTATTCGCGTGCGCCCATTTTGAGCCACCACCCGCGGTGTCGTTGCTACTTATAAGTCAATCGACATCAAAGACCGAGCCGCAGAGGACGAAAGAAGATCTCGCTGATTTAAAACCGCCTGCAACAATAATGTCTCGTCTAAATTAAATGGACGTGGCGAGTTACTTCGACTTGTATTTACATTAACGGCTCGGCGGCGGTCTAAATTTGTGTAATGTCTGCCGAGATTTCGTTAGGTCGTGTCTTAAAATGAAGCCATAAATGCGCTTTTATTACTCGCCGGCATATAATATAGACTATAGACCGATGGTACGTTTCCAAGTTGGTTCGGCGTAATAACAGCACGTTCAATGACATTGGTTGTTTTAATTTTGATCGTGAAATGTTTTGTACGCTATTTTAATCGAGTCGAAGCTTCATTTTGCTTTCAATTTATGTACACCGTTTTGATCGTAGTCGCAAGACGAGTTGTAACCGCCTTAGCGAGTGGAAATCAGCAAAGATTTATTAGACCTCAGGTCTTGTGCCGGTTCATTTGGCGTGCTTCTCTTGTATGTGGTTTCCATCATTTACGTGTATCAATTTCTTACCCAGTAAGGGTAGTCATGATAATCATAATCAGTTTATTAATTACAAACAGTTTAGTATGCAATATTGTTAAATTCGTCAAATTTAAAACAAACACATTATAAAACGGTAGATGGTTATGTAATTCAAGTTATTCAAAATAAGTTATAACTTAGAAAAGGCATAGTTATTAAATAATGATAATCTAATACAAACTTTAAAAAAAATCTATGGGCTCAAAATCAAAACTATAAACGGTATAAAATAAATAAAATACAAACGGGGCTGCCATGGAATTCACCGACTAGAGTCGGGCCCATTATGAGGGGTGAGTGGTAGCCTTCGGACTAACGACAGGCTGTGGAAGGTTTATGACAGCTGTCTTGCCATATGTGAGCGTTCACCTTACCACCCATTCACCCATCCCCTCTCCCTTCGAAGCCATAGAATTTAAGATGCGGAAATCGCCTGTTACACGTACACATACATATCAACACTTCATAAAATGGTAAACACTTCATAATGGCTACACAATAAAGAGTAGATAGATAGGTATGTTTTAGATATTTTTGTCTATTTTGAAATTAAACGATTAATTAAAATAGTCAAAGGCACAATTCGTAGTAAATAATCAAGAAACAAAAGAAACATATCAAAGAACAATTTCATATAAAAAATCAACAAACAAAAAAGATATACTAAAGAAATATTCAAGAAAAAATGCCAGTTCAAGGTTTATACAATTATTTGTAAAAAAAGTCCAATTATAATAAAAAAGAATCCATAATGATCGAGTGAATCGCCAATGTTTTAATATATTTTTAGAAGTTTCGCCCTGAATCTTTTAAGTAGAGCAATAAAAATATCATTATGAAGCAATATTCTTTTTATGTAGCTTTCAAATGTGTTCAACTCCAGAATTCTTTTTTGGAGAGGGAGGCAGTCTTTTTTTATATCAAATACACAACTATAAACTAACAGTCTTAAGTTCTTTAGGTTGCCTGAGAATTATGCGTCGTACATTTCTTAACCCATTCAACTATTTACGTCAACGTCCGTAACAGAAGTCATTTTTGGTTATCTCATCAGGGCATCCCATGACGAGTCGTGACCTCGAGTCCGTCAGTCCATTCCGACCTTGTCATTTAACCGTTCGTGCTCGGAGCCTAATTTTCTACGCTTGTTTTTTACACCTCCGGTGCTTACCGCGCCGTCGATATCTCTGCTGGAATTGTCAAATCTATTTTCGTGTTTCTGGGTTATGTACACCTGTGGAGTGGCCCGCTGTCATAAATTTAGGGTAATATTTAGATTAAATGTTTGTGCCGTGGATATTAGACTTTCGTTCTATCATCTGAGTTGTCTTGGTTTTATTCTATCATCTGAGTTGTCTTGGTTATACTAAATCCTATCTTGCAGCGCATTGGCGTTACTGCGGACAGTGATATTTAATTCTATCACCTAGCTTCGCTGCATCTACGTTGCAGCATTAAGACTTGCGACATGCAAATTTTCAGCATCTAGTTTTGCGAAATCGGACCCCTCGACAGAAGCGTCTAATTTTAATTGTCCTTGATCTAAGTAGAACACCTTGACTTCCTACCGGGTCAAATAGGTGTTTAATTCACTGACTGCCAACTACGAGTATACTCGTAGTTGGCGTTAGCAAGAATATTTTGTTACGTGTATAATTATGGGAGAATTCGGAATTACTGTATTGAAATAGATGAATATAAACTATTATCAGATATTTTAATAACATAATAAGATTGTTTTTTTAGACCAGAATCCTGAAAACTAACCTTGTTAAGATGAGGGGGTGCTATGAGACTATTCAGGACTTTCTAAAGAAAAGAGAGGGCATGAAGCTTTCTGCGCTCACGAATTCGAAGCCAGTGAAGTTCGTCGTGATATTAGCTTACGTGATAAAAAATTTTCAAGCCGAATACATATCTAATGTATATATTCTGTAGCCGTTCGAATTCATCCATTGAATCGAATTTATATCGAATTATTTGGTATCGAATTTATCTATATTAAAAACTTCGCGTTGCTTCAAATCTAGAAAATTGGGTGCTCCACCTTTGACTGTTGTCTTTGAATCACCTTACAAGTTCGTTGGCCGTCATCGGGCCAATCGGTCCCTTTCTGCAAGGTTACACACAATGTAATTTCTCAACTAATCATAATAATATTCATCGGGCTTCCGATAATGCAATTAGTGGTGAAGCTGATCGTACAGTCTGGCAAAAAATGAGAATTTATGTGACAACATTGTATACTGAAACTAAATAATTTTGACACATGTTTCTTCAAGTGCCCTCTTCAAATTGACATTTAATTATAATACACATTCAACGATAACCGAATATATTTGGCCAATTTATTGCTTGATTTTTTTAGAGTTAAAAATAATCAATACAGTTTTCTCAATACAATCTCTTTTTTCGAGATATAGTTTTCAATTACAACTTTTTAATCCCGTATCGGAAATTTTATACGCCCTAAAAATATCACTAAAAAGCACAAAAGCAAAACCGAAGCGGAATCGACGCAAAATCCACGCATAACTACAATGACAGATGGAATCAATGTTGCCGCTCTTAAATATTTTTTCCACTTCGAATTAAATTCTACTCTGTTGTTGCCAGACTGTACTCGTACATTCGCACACGAAACAGACAATTATGGTTGCTGTTGAGCTAGGTCACATTAATCCCACTTCGAGCTATGAAGCCATATTGCAGTTAAAGCGGTCGTTGCATTGGCTCGTACTTATTTAAAGATTTAGTACGGTTATTGTATAGGAGTAATACAGATTTATTACCTAATGCATGACTACCGTTATTAATCGAGACATCATGTAGAAGTGGAAACCTCAAACCGCAGCAAATGAACCATTACGCTATACTGATCAGCTTGCTAACATCCACTCATAAATGCTCTCACAAAGCTTCCTTCACACTGTGCCTAAAGCTAACCATGACATACAGTTTGAATTGACTGTTATTAGGGGCCGTCCAAATATAACATAATCACGGAGGGAGCGGGGTGGGGGTGCCCGTCGTGATTACGTAATCAACTTTGGTCACAACTTTGGTGCACGGAAATAGCGCAGTGCCGCACCGAAGATACCCCTTGGCGCGATGTGCTTGATAGTACACGCTCTCGTCTGCGATTGAGTGGCCCGGGCCTGTTCCTGCGCGCCTGTTCCTGGCAAGCCAGTGGGCACTGCGTCGCGGCGGCACGAGTGCAACTCTGGACTAGCGCGCCGCTGCATGCTCCATCTCTATCGAAGAAAGATTAGCGTGGTTGTGAGGCGCATCAACGTGGTTTTAGATTAAAAATGCACATTGAATGTGCATTTTTAAAGGAGAGGGGGGCGTCCCCAGTGCTCCCGCACTGTGGACGCAAGTAGTGGACGCAAGTATGCAAGTATGCAAGGACGTATTCGGGAGGGATCCCGGATACGTCCTTGCTTGCACCTTGTTTGTTAAAGCATATCCGATTCTGCGGTGCGATTGCTGTTATTTTAACTGTTAGCAATTCTCCGATAGAAGCGTCATATAGGAGTCAGAAGCGTCATAGGCGTCAGAAGCGTCAAGGCGCACATTCGGGCTCTTGCCAAATGTATGACGATGACGTAAGAATAGCGTAACAGTCGCAAAATTGCTGCCCGTGAAAGAAACTCAAGCGCACCGCTGAAGATATGGAAAACCACATAACTTATTTTTCATCCCAAAGCACATTTATTTGGTATAGAATATTGCAAGAAGTGTGACTGGGTCGCGTATTTCTTCGAGGACGCTGCAGGAAATATCATCCCATTACAGTTCTATAGCAAATATTTTGGAACACTACTTGGACACTGAAATGGCAGAGCAGAGTAATTGCAGAACACGTGTTTTAAGCGGAGCCACGCTATAATGGATAGGTACTGAAGTAACAGAAGGAGGATATCCACCAAGAAACCTCAAACATTATGTTGAAAAATAAATGCAAAACAAACAAGCAAATATATTAAAAACAATAAAAAACACGACTGCTGTTACAGAAATTAAACTATTGTATTTATAATAATTTTAATTACGTTTTTTTAATCAAATAATTATAATTTATGTATTTATCCATATTGATAGATGTATATTTTCGGAATGTACTTAATCAGACACGATATATTTATGTTAATTTGTAGACATTTGGACATTTAGACAACTACTTACTTGATATTTGGACAGTAAAGGTGCTCTATGACACTCGGTATGACATAATGATTCTAACAATACCACATACCTTTAAAACGGTTCTAGCGCCAGATGGTGGACTAAAGAAACGGAAAACGTACATAGGTGAATTCTGAACACATTACACTCATTTTTTTGTTGGGCAGTCGTGTAAAAAGACTCGTTACTTTGTGGCTCAATTTAAAACGCCGCCATTTGCTAGTGCTCGTTTATTCATAGTTGTCATGTAACAATTTTACGAAAAATAAATAAATAAAAAACATGAAAAAATCTATAAACTAGACAAAACGGATTTACTGTGCATAGTCAAATAACTTGACAGTCTGAGATTTCATTTATTTTTTTTTTAATGTGATTAAAGTTATTAGAGATTAATATTAGGGAACTGAAAATATCCCATCTAATTAAGTTCATTCAAACCGCCTACTACTTCTCATTTGGTTAAAAATACCACTCACGCTTACTGAAACTACGTCACTTTGTGACTCATTTTCTCTCGGTTTTATATATCTACAGTTGGCAGCGGCGAAACACATTTATCGCTCCCCACTTTCAGTGGGCTGTTCTGAAATTCTGAAACTTATGGAAGATGTCCGGGATTTAATTTGGCGCGAACGGCCACCAATGTAAAATATGTGATTATGTTCAGGCGTTTTATCGCGTCGATTTATTGAGTAACTGTAATTGAACACAACAGTTTTACGAGTATTTTATAAAGCGACTCTTTTTCGATGCATAATTTTATGTGATTTACGTAGAGACAAAATGGCGCGGCGGATTTGTGTCGAATAGCTGGATTTCTGATGAGATACATATATTGGAATTGCATATTTATAATGTTTGACTGCGCATTTCTCTAATAGCTCAATGATAACACAGTGGGATACGAGCACACGCAAACCATATTTTAGGAAGGATGTCACGAGTGAAGGTCTACGTCATCATTACATTTTAAACGTTTGATCTAATGTTATTCACACCTGGTTACTATACTTCTAAAGTTCACAATGTTATCGTGAATATCCCTGCCTTGAAAATACAGGGTTAGTTTAAATTCACTGGCACCAGATGCGTGGATGTATTTGTATATTCTTCACACAAATCCACAGCTTTTATCAAAGCTTTATACTTTAAAATAAGGGAAAAATACCGTCTACATGTGTTTTTTTACAAACCCACCCACTACGTACCCAAAGTTCAAACTTTAGTTATTAATTTTTTTTAAATCTACAAGGGTAAAGAACTTACAATCAATACATACATTATTTATAATTGATATTTATCATATATCTGGCAAAAAAAAATATTTGAAAATCACACTAGAAAATTGAATGTCAATAAATTATACAAAATAACATTGTCTAAATATTATTAAGAGAAATAAAATGAGAACCAAAAAATATCCAAAACATTAATAGCAAATCCGCGACAAGTTAACGAAAAAATAAAGTATATAGAATAGAAATACAAACATTGCAAAAAAAGATATTATAATCAACGAGTAAAAATATAACAATAAAAGCAATATTCGTAAATCATGTTACAAAATCAGTAAATAAATAGTCTATAAAATGAAATGGTAAAAAAAGGTGCTAAACAAAAAGTGTAACATATAAATAAATTCATTTAGTCGATTATGAATATAATATTTTAAAAGTATGTGCCATATGCACGTTTTTGTATTAAAAAATCCTTGGTTAGTTTTTTTAATAGAGCATATTATTATGTTTGTGTAACATAATGTATTTAATATTGTATTTTTGGTGTAACAGCATATTTAATATGTTTGCCTGTTTATTTGAGTACTTTAAATCCAGCCCGCACACGTCGCAAGACGACAACTTGGTTATGGTAGTCTGTTTTGTAACCCTCAATCAATTCCACCTAAGTAGCTGTAACAAATTGTTTGCTCGACTATTTTCGAAATGTTCCGTGAGAGCTGGCGCATCCACAAGATTATCCCGTCCGTATACTGATGGTTTCAAAATACCTACTACAAATAAAAGGCGTTAAATGAACAGAAATAACTTCTTGATGTTCACACCCACACGATCGCTAAGCGCTGAGATGCGGCTTTATTTACAAGTGCATAGATTCTCTTAAGAACAAAAAGTCAGCGGGTTTAGATGAAATTCCAATCTGTATTATTAAATCTTATAAAAACATTTTTGCACCATGCCTAACGCGCCTATTTAATCTAAGTTTTGCTAACGGAGTATTTCCCGACGTTTATAAAGTGGCAAAAATTGTACCTTTGTTGGAAAACTATCGTCCTGTGGCGTTATTAAATAATTTTTCAATGATTCTTGAAAAAATTATAGAAAATAGATTAAACAAATTCATGGAAAAATTTGCGGTACTGACAGACAACCAATACGGATTTAGGAAAAACAAATCTACACAAGATGCAGTGTTGTCCGCATGTAGAATTATTCAAATTAGTCGCAATGACAAGATGTTTTCTTCTGGTATTTTCTGTGATTTAAGCAGAGCGTTTGATTGCGTTGACATCGAGCTGTTGCTGGAGAAGCTGCATCACTACGGCATTCGAGGAGTGGCTAATTCCCTGTTAAGGTCTTATTTACAAAATAGACAGCAAATCGTGGAAATCAGGACTATCAATGGCTATAATGAAATTATAATGAAATTATAACCTTTTACGAAATAACTTTTTTGTGGTTTGTTTATCCACAATGAGAGCAGAAACGTTTGTTTCAGAAACTCATATTTCGAGCCACTGACTTATGGTGTTTTTAACAATATATGATCCGATTATATGAACTAAATCTAGCAATTTTATCCCATAAGAATATGAAGATACTCGATCTACGCTGCGAGATCAACATTTCGCAATATTTCGCAATAAAGAACCGAAATGATCCACCAAATTTACAAGCTGAAAATTCGCTGATATCAGAATAAAAATATTGTTCTGATCACTGGATGTCAATGAGTAGTTGTAATTGACTAATATTTAACTGTAATCTTATATTTTATGGTAATTATCCAATAAAAAATAAAAAAAAAGGTTTTTTATTTTACTTTACGTCTACCAACCGACGAGGAGGTGAAGTATTGTGAACGAGCTAAGATTTTTTCCAGATGAAGATGGATTTATACATTTTGCCTCCCCCCCCCCTATAAGACGATTAAAACCATTTCGAGACTGAAAACTGTTTGTGTGTCATGGCAAGAGTTGAAAAGATTGTAGTTGAATTGGGTCCACCAGAGGGTGCGCTAGTCATACTTCAATCTCAAAATATTGGACTAACAGACTTGAAATTGGGACTTAGATATTTGAATTTGAAATTTTGGTTGGAATATAACGTACCTATACAAGCGACACACATAATATTTCAAGTCTGACATAATATAGAAAATACTTTTTTTTTAAAAATACTATAATAATACCACGGAAAATACTACAATATACTATGAATAAGCGCGGGGGCAGGTTGGGTTGGCGCACGGCGGAAGTGGGGGGGGCATGTCTACTTGTAGGGAAAGTCTTGGTTGACAATTTAATTCCGAATGTTGTGTGGGTTATTTATTTTTATAATCATATTTTGGTGTTGGTATCGGGATTTTTCTTAGAACAGGCTCTGCCTAGTTAGTAGCGACACAAACTATATTTAATGTAAATACTAACGGTGTATTTTTTTGTGATCTTATAAAATAAAATAAAAAATATAAATGTGAAATATAATATTGGCACGTATTTCGTTTCTTCTCAGCATCTAAATTGCACTTGTCGGGGTCTAAAACTGCACTGACATAAAAATGACAATGACACAGCAAAACAATCAACATTATTTTCCGCAAACTATTGAAATTTAGACGTACTTTGCTGCAATTTACTCTAAAATACTCAGAAGCATAAGGGCGAAACAAAGTGGTGACGAAGGCAGCGCGCTGGCTCCTCGGTGCTGTTGAATTTAGCTGTAGGGGCCTATTCTTGAATAAAATGGCATGCTAAATTTGACTATGGCCCATCTAAACCAAATGGAGCATAGACAAAATTATCATGCTATTTTTTCAAGAATCTATCCCCTCTCCTGATTAGGAACAACCATAGACAAAATTGGATTTCTAGGAATTAAAATCCATTCTTAAAATTTAAGAAAATAAATGCGAATAGAATAGGGATCTTTACTGTTACTTTTTCTTCCGGTAGAGGGCGCAGGGGCGACTGGCCCAAGAGGATGGGGAGTGCATATCACTCGCTCCTTGGGCCAGTCACCTTTGCCGGTCACTGCTAGCGCCACCTACAAAGGTTTTTGTAGGTGCGCCAGTGGCGCTGGTCCGCGATGGTGTGAAGAGAGTTATGCACTGCTCGATAGAGCATTCGTACTTCTGTGAATCTCCTGCCGATCTATTATCGATATTCTCCCTGCTCACAATGCGTCGCTCACTTCACACCATTAAGAGACCAAACGATGCTGCACCCTCTAATGGGAGAAAATGGCAATAAACACTGTCATAGTTATGGTTTTTCATTTCTTATATTTCTGATACAACTAAAATTAGGCCTGCGAGAATAGAATACGAATGGGGCCAAAGTTAATACTGAAGTATTAACTACCTATGTTGTAATACACAGCGATAGAGAAATTATCTAATGGTTACCATTTCTTAATTCCAGACTGTAACGACTCCATCAGCAACCCGAATGCGCGAAACTGAGAGACACGCCACGAGCTACTGGAGCCCCAAAATGGAGGACCCGGTGCTGCAGAACCAGCTACACAACAACCACCAAAAATCACCCAGACTACCGCACGTCGACGACAAAGCGAGGAAAGAAAAGAAATGGTCTCTCGGAAAATTGTTTAGGCGGAAGAAGAAAGGCGACAGCGCATCGTCGTCGGAAACCGAAGACACATCCAATAAACTGGAACACAGGCGAAAGAAGCCGAAGAAAAAGTCCCACTTTGATTATATCGATGTGAAAAAAGCGGAGGTGAGAAGAGCGCAGAGCGTAACGAAGAACCCATCGAGCGAATACATCGACGAAGGGATTCTGTCGGACCCATCCGCTGGGTTCGTTGGGTTCATCGGACGCGGGCTTCCGAGGCTACCCAACGAAGCCCATTTGACGAGCAGAGATTCTCTCGATAAAAGAGGCGCCGGCTCGAGTTGTGGATCCCAAGATGGCTCGCTGCGCAAAGGGCGAAAGGGCCGAATGAAGGCGAGGGTTGAGGCGATACGGAACAGTATGCGCCACGAATCTAGCAGCGATGAAGAATCACAGAAATCGTCGACGTCTTCGTCTATGATCCGTTTTAGAAGCGACGACTCGCTGACAAATTCCAGAGATGGATCGTTCAACAAAAAATCTAGAAGCGCTCGAACCGAACGCTACATCAAACGTCTCTCCAGAGACGACGAAAATCAACTGAATAAGGAAGCAGAATTATTAAAAAAGGGGCATAGTAAATCTGAGATCGAACTGATTATGAGAAGTCGATCCGCGACAAACGACTACGCCAATATCGTGCCAACTACAAAAGAAAATAATAATTATGTGAATATTGTAAATAAAGTTGATTATCCGAAACCGCCGAAATTGTCAAATTCGATTTCGACAGTCCAAACGTTTGCACCCGCTTCGATTCACTTCAACGCAAAAGTCAACGATGAAAATGTGACATATAGTGTGCCGTATCAGAACAACCGCACCATCTCCGACACCGTCAGTTACAACAGCCTCAATTCGTATAGCAATGATAATGATAACGTGATGATTGTTAAATTTCCCCTCGGTAATAAAGCCAGAGAAGAAAAAGCGCCGCCCGTTCCCCCGCGACGTTTAACCACACCCGTATCTGCCATATATGAAAACAGCAAATATACACAACCGACATACAGCGTTATGAGGAACCACAGCACTAGTAACATGTTTATGCGTCGTCCGATATCCAGTTCCGAAGACCATATAGCGATGCAAGAGAACTATTACAACGGGCGGAGTACGCAGCCGAATACTCCACAGCCGAGGCGACCGGCGTCCGTATCCGCCGAACCGACACGAACGTACTTCCAAAACTACCCCTCTCACCGAAGCTACGATAACAAAAGAACTACCCTACCAGCAAACATTAATAATAACCCGGATTTAGTGTATTACGCGGATCAGGCGCCGCGTTCCAGAAAGCCAATTCACATCCGCATGAGTCAGTCGAACTTGGACCAGCGCTACGATTCGCAGAGTTCGCTACCGCACTCGGAAAATTCCACCGTACACTACCCTCCGAAGAACCCGCCGAAGAATGCATCTGAATTCTGGCGCAGAATCGATGTCGAAGAAAACAACCGGCGGAGAATCAACAATCTATCGCGGACAAAAGCGATGAGCGATCAGACGAATTTTGGCGGAATGCTCTCACCGAATAAGTTCATCGTCTCACCGTCGTATAAACCGTTTCACGACAACGTAATCAAGCCGATGGCTCATCGAGTCGAACCGGCGAGGAAGTCTCCTTTATACCGCAATACAGCACCGGCCAGAGACGAAGTGGACCATAGCGCCAAAATTGTACAACCTCAAAAGCCACAGCCGCAGATCCATGTGAGGCATAAATCCGAATCGCAAGTATTTAATTTCAAGCGATACAGCTCAGACGATGAAAGCCGCAAATCCACTAATTTAGACGAAGCGTTAAGTGAACTTGAAGCTATATACAACAGTCTTGGATTAGGCGATGAGGATTTGCTCGATAGGGCGGAGCGACGCGAGCAAATGCTCCCAAAAGCCGTTAGCAACGGAGTGCCCAATGTTGTGATTCGTCCTTATTCCAATAATCGTTACCCAGCGAAACGCTTATCCATCCCCGATAAAGTCAATGATGATATGGCATATCGTAGATTTAATTTCAAAGAAAAGAGTCCGAAAGACGTTAAAAATGCGACGTCGAATGTGAGTTATATGCTCGCTTCTCCGATCATGAACAATCATACGGGCGACGATGATAAACATTCTGATGCCGAGCGAACGGAGCCTGATGTCGTTTTGGACGATGTCGTTTATCGTAATATCAAACATGCTAAGAATCATTTGAAAGTGATCGAGCCGCAGCCTCCGTTTGGAATTCCATTGGGGCCGATATCGCCAGCGCCGCAAAGTGACTACTTGCACGCAAGTGTCGACACGAGATACCGCCCCCGATTCACCGCGAGAAAATCGCCCGATTTAGTGAGTGACGATCTAGCATTCAGAACACTGCGAAAAGACACTTTGGAAAACGGTGTGGTTAATACACCGAATGCGAAAGAGACACTGCCCAATATGAAGAAGAAGAGAGCCGTGCGGTCGCTCTCAGCGAATATTTTCAGTATGATTCAAAAGGAAATAGACGACGCGCTAAACATGTCGAGACTTGCGACGATGGAACGAGCGCAGAGCATTACTGATCTCAACAAATCTCTGAAACAAATCGTATCGGAGAATAAAACGAAAAACGAAAAAATTGAACCGGCCTTGAAAACTAAAACAGCTCCTCCAGCAACGAATAGGAAATACACCAGGGAAGAATTCAATGAAGCGATCGACGTGCTAGAGAAGGAAACGAAAGACACGAGCGACAAATTAGGGATTGCGCTCGCCGAACTCGAGAGCATAGACACGAGTAAAATAAAAGTTTGCGAAGACCGAAAAGACGAATCGACGGCTGCTAAGAGCACTGAAGACAGTTTGATAGCGATTTCAAATCAGTTGCAAATTGTTGAGAATAAAATAAAGAGCAATGTTGATCGTAAGATAAATTTCGTTGATGAAAAAGTGAAATTAGACAATATACAGAATAAGATTAATATTTCGTTTAATAATAGAACCGATTTGACAGATGAAGGGCACAAGATTGAAGCGGTTCAGGGTAAGTTAAATGAGATGCTGAAATCCGGCGAAGACTTTAGTCGAGAAAAGGAGAAAATTGAAGAAATTACTAAAACGGCTCAAGATTATATCAGATCTCAAGAAGTGAGAGAACAGCGCCGCGCAGAATGTGTCCCGCAAACCTCGGGTTACACCGACTTAAAGAACGACATTACCAATATTATTAACGAAATATCAGCTGTGAATAGCAGATTTAATATGGGTAACAGTGAGGCTAATTCGAATGAAAATTTAGAGTATAATTCTTCTGAGGAATTAGCGACGATTTTTAAATCGGAAGAAGCGACGACATCCGCTGATACGGGGAAAAACCGCAGCGAGGGCGATCTTCACTCCCCGAGCTTGGTAAAAAATGCGGATAATACGCTGCGGAAGATATCCACGACCGAATCGCCGGATATAACTTCGGCGTGCATCCCGCACCAAAGACAAAACGCAATGAGCTCAAGCCAGTCAACGACGTGCGTGCCGTGGAGGAAGAACCGAGCGCCGAGCAATCCTGGACCGTCAAACTCAGGTACCCTCCACTTTCATTTTGTTATTAACTGCATTCTGTGTGTGCATTTTGCTGCAATTACTTATGTTTTTAACATTGTTTTGCTTTTGCTGGACAGATGATAATTTGACACCGAGCAAGTCGCGCAGTTGGTATCACGACCCCGGCAATGTTATGCTCGCATGCTCCTACACACTGGCCTGCTCACAGCAGCTCGCGGGCTTAGACGCCTTGACAATTCTAGGCTTGATACTCGCAATGATATCCATAATAGCCATGTTAATTATATAAAAAAAAGTAATTAAAAATGCAACCGCTTATGACTGTCTATAATTTACATAGAATAACTGCTTAACATTTTTTTAAAGATTTTTATTATACACCGTGTTTTCTGTGTGAGTTGCACATCACCTATTTTTGCACGCTTTTATGTTTTTTTTATTTTTAATTATTAAGCAATACAAAAAATAAACGATGACTTTTTTATAGGTGATGTGTAAAGCGATGCGGTGCTTCTGAAAAATCTATCATTTTAAGGACTGGAAATAAAATAAACTTTAATTTTTAGATGTATTAAACGTATGTACTGTACCTATTAGAATATCTAGATTATTAATTAAAACCATGTAAATGTCAGGTAGATTTTATGATTGTTAATAAAATAATATTATTTAAATAATGTGTAGTGTTTTAATCAAAACGCATGATTCTGAATTTATTTATTTTAATAATCAGCGCCATCTATTGAGCATATTTTTTAAATTGATTCGCGTCACCTCTTGTGTCTCGGATTCACTACTCGCAATTTGGTATTAGCGCCATCTGTGCGCTCTGCACGTACTTTCAACGCTCAGCCGGTAAGGCAGATTTCGAAATAAAGAAATACATGAAACGCTCGCGGGATGGCGCCACGCATCTGAATCTGACTTCCTTATCATGGACTTGTTTGGCCGTTGCGCGGCTCGCTTCCTGAGCCGAGCTGTCATTTCTCATGTCATTTCACATGTTGGCGCGGGTGCGTCGCTCATCGGTCCGTCGCGATTTTTTTTAGCAATTTACTTCGTGTCCGGAAGGTAGTTTGCTTCAATTCAGGCGAAATCGGATCGAGTGAAGCGTTCGTCGAATATAAACCTCGCAAAATTACCGTGACCCGTTCCGAAAGGAAAGAATTTGTGAGTGATTTGTCAGTGTTTTTTTTTGGTTTTGTGATTGTTAGGGGCGTACAGTCGCTGGAATTAAGGTGAGTCTCGACGTTTTAAATTGATTATTACTTATTTTATCGGAATGCATCGAAATATCTGCGAAAGAGGTAGCATTTATGTCATCATTACTCATCATCGCTCGGACGAGCGCCGAGTAACGGATTACTTGATATTGTTGACCCGTTGTTTGTTATGCTTTCTATGATAAGATAATAATATTATAGAATTGATCGTGTATGCACTCTTTGTCCTAGAAAGACAAAATTTCGGAACATTATCTGTTATTCCAATGAGCTTTTTTTTCATCTGCATCGGCTGTTGATCCCGCATATCTCAATTAAAAACTTGTTTTGTCTCGTGTAATTTCGATAAAATTAGAATATTTGTATTTTTAGTCATAATCTCATTAATTATATATAATTAATTTTATAATTTACGCGAACGCAGACAGTTTGACGTTTCAGTTTAAATCGCGAAGGTTTTCATGATGAATTCAGAAACTTTGAGATAATAATATCCGAATTATAAGACAAATTAGACGTCTTTATCACGGTCTGTAGATTTTATTAAAAAAAAACGAAAACCAGTTTTGTTGGGTCTGCATTCCTGCAACGGTCGTCATCGAAGGAGTGTGAATAAGACAACTCGTTTATGCGATAAGCCCGATGTTTCAAAAATTGGCGCACGTTTCTCCATGACATACAATTATTATGGTAAAGTTAGTAGTAGTCGAACCGATTCTGTGTAATATGATGTCAATCAGGAGAAATTCTGTTAGTATTAATGCAGTATAGGAACCTCTTCTAGATTGTTGATTTTTTAACGTCACCAGACTATATTCACCACGCTGATTCCGAATCTGCAATAATATTCATTCGGTCTCAATAAATAAGCGAGTTATAGGCATTCAAAAAAGCGTCAAACCCATACATTTCTGTAGGTTAAGTTTTTTTTTAATTTTAAATAATACATAAACACCTATTTGGCTTATATGCATGTATGTATGTAGGTTAGATTAGTTTTTTTTTAAAACAACCTTCAAAACTGAGTTTCAAAAACATTTTTTTTTGTATGTAAATTTTGTTTTGAAATTTTACGCGTCCGAAGCTTTTTTCTTTCGAATTTAGCATTACAATGTTCGAATCTAGTAGTATTTCTTTATTTTTTCGATTTCTGAGAAAGGTTACTATACTGCAATAATTCCCGATATCCTAGGTTGTTTAAAAAAAAGCAAACACATGGCGGCAGGTTGTTAGTTTTTTTTAAAAAGCTTCATAAACCCCTATTTGGCCATAGGTTGTTTGTTTTAAAAAAAAATATATGGCTGAGTTAGCTGAACTGCATTATTCCATATTTTAAAGTACTTTAGAAGTTATAGTAAAAATACTTTAGAAGAAATCTACTTTAAAGAAACCTACTTTAGAAGTTAAGTAAAAATAATGAAATATTTATTCTTTTTTAACTTTCACTTTTAATTTTTTTTACCCTAATTACAATCAATACACTAATATGTTTAAAAAAGTAATGTAGAAGGACTTCACCTTTAACAAGCATTTAAAAATTATGTTTGTCGCAATACTTTAGATTTCCCTTAAGCCCTACAAAAAAAAAAAATTATTTTTTCGTTTTATATGTTTTATTGCCAAAATCCATAAACTCGTTAAAAAAATGACATAGTAATATGAAGCAAACTTAATATTTATATTCATAGTAGTTCGATAAATATTCGCTGAAATACAACATGGAAGTTAAGTAAAAACCACAAGTTATGTAAAATGGTTGACTGTAAGAAATGGTTGACTGTAAGATATCGCTATAGCGATAAGTCCGCCATTTGTGCATAAATTGTCTTTTTTATAAAACCAGTGTAATATTAAGTTAAAACATTAAGTTATGTTTTTATAGCACAATAAAGTTATTCTATTCTATTCTATTTAAGACAGTTTTTTCCAAGATACATTTCAAAACCTTATATATCTAAAAGGAAAGTAAATCGACCATTGGTTATAGGTTTTTGGCGAAATTTATGCTGACAGGGTTTGTGGATGTTAAGAAAGAATAGTGTTAATAAACCATTGATTCATTGAGTATAATTACTATTTTTGATTAACGGAATAAATATCTAAAATGTATACTATAGTAAAATATTTCAGAATAAATGTCATAGAATTTCGTAAGTATTTTGTTTTATACGTTGACAATCTATATTTGAAGTAATAATTAAAGAATTGTTTTTTTTTTGTTTTTTGTATACACGTAAGAATGCATGAATTAAAGGAATGAAAATGATTTCCGAAAAAAGGAATATAGCTCAAGGACATTTTTTTATACCCATCCCATAGGTACTATACCCCTGTTATTCGTTAACAGAAAAATTATGGTATACGTGGACCTTCTGGACATTCTGACAGTATAAATTACCTACATACTAGAGTGAATTCATAATTTTATTTTTATTACGTAATATTTCGTATTTGGATTTATTTTATGATTATTTTCAACTATTTTTATTATTTAATGATTATTTTGATTATTTAAATATGTTTTTTTTACTGTAATAATTTAATAGCAATTTTATTTATTTATTTTGAAGTCACTATCAATTACTACTTTCATTGTTACCGTAAACCCGTTACTTAGCGTTTCTAAAACATTTTAACACAAATTGAGAATGATAACTAAAATAAATTACCTAACGTATAAAAGAAGTCTAAATACCAAAAAAAAGAAATACAAACCACAGAAATATAAAACAATAATGCTATTTAAAAAAAAAAAATGGGGTATAGAAAATAGTCAATTTTAAATAGTGAAATTATTAATAAAAATAATGTAAAATATAATAAATAAAATTAAATATAGATATAATATAGTCAAAAACAATAAAAATTCGAAGATAATTACAAAAATCAATGATAATCTTTTACAGACTTATATTTAAGAATTAATTTATACTATAATATCTAGCATAGCATGTATTGACTTACGTTTTTGGCTAATCATCCTTTTTAATATTTTGATTTAATTTAATTTTGTTATTATATCATGAAACCGATAGATTAGAAAACATCATTTCATAAAATTACATATTAAATTGCCATTGTGTAAAAACGGTGTCCTAATTGGAACAGGCGCTGCCTATTTAGGTAGGAGTGACGCAGAGTTATTGTATTTTTTACAAATTTATTATATTTTCTTGAATAAATAAATAAATGAAGTGTAGTGAGCAATGAAGTGAATACATATGTACCTATTTGCGCAGAAAAAATATAAACACAACATATTTTCAACAACACAGGAAGGAGCCGCTGGTACAGCTAGTACATATCACAATCATGTACAATCATATTATTATGTAAATCGCGGCTCACAGGACCGACTCGATCGCGGCGACCTTGCGGTCGATGACCTTTACGCTGTCACACGAAGAATTCGTCTTCCGGGGAAAAAAAAAACACTAAATCGTGTCAACGCTGAAAGTAGAAACATGCGGGGCCTACTGACAATGTTCGGAAGACGAAATATGTGCAGAATGCTTCGAGATGTGGATACAGAAGAACGCTGGAGATGCCGTCGATAGCGTGGAGATACCGTCGAGAGTTTGTAATGGGGAAGTTTTGTGGCGGGTTGAAAAGCAAACGAGGATGCTGAAACCAAGTCGTACACAATGTCGTCCAGAGCGAAATCCCTGGAAAAATAAACTGCAGAGAAAGTCGCAGACAGACATCCCGGTCTTAAAAACCTGGGGATTTCTCGGGGGATATGGCACTCAAAGAAGAAGGGGAATACAAGGAACACAATACGTGCGATACACTTTCTCAGTCTGTCATCAGAGCAAGTTACGGACAGATCGACTGGGGTGGTGCGGCTAAACCTAACCTTGATCCACTGATAAAGGCTCACAAGGCTCTTAACAGAAGATTGACGAGAAACTATACGCCTCTGCGGACTTTCAAGTACTCGTACTTCACACCCGACAATATATTTACGGACAATCCAAAAGAACTACATTTGGCACCGACATAATAGACTGCACTATAAGTGCACCCAGTAAGCATCACCACAAATCAAGACAGCGCAATCAACAACAGTGCCCACATTAAACACGACCTACTGACATTAACATTACATATGTCTATCACCAAACATTTATAATATCAAATTCAAATTCAAAATTCTTTATTAATCTATATTATTACATATATTTTTAAATTCAAAGCCATCCTAACTAGGCCTCGCCTGTACTAAGGTAGGTTTAATATAAAAGAAGGTAGAGTTGTTTTCGTAACTTGCTGTATTATCTTTGTATATTATTATGTTAAATTTAAGAAGATAGATATGTCTCCAAAATAATAAAGCGTAATAATATTAAATTTAGGTATATACATATATACACACGTACAGGTATATACACACGTGCATAAATAAATAAATATATACTTTATAGGTAAATATAAAATAATACTATATAATTGGACACGCCTGGTGTATCCTTGTCTTATTCCTCCCTAATCCTAAATAAATGTTTTCCGATATATTTTATTCCTACGCTGTTATAAAATATGTACCTACGAAAAGTCATCGCTCGGACCATCTGCGCGGTTGACGATTCAGTGATAAAATTTACGCGCTGCGGATCGTATCGCACGTCGTGAAGTCCCGTCTATCCGAGATAGAAAAAATCACCAAAAAGTAACTTCGGAAGTGCCGTGCATTTAGGGAGTTTGTCATCGGGATCAGCACCAGCGTCTGGGTAGCTACCCATCAGCGAGGCAGCCATAGAAGATTAGGAAGGAAGCGGTTTTTTGAGGTACTCCTTTTCTTAATCCTTGATCTATTTCCACTGTGGCTGTTCAGCGCCCACCACACCTTAATTTTTAAATACAGTTCATTGCCTGACGTTCAGGATATCGACCATTTTTGATCCTTCGATCCATATATATTAAAATCATATAAAAATATTCAAATCATTTCAAGCACAGAATCAGTCTACCTACAAGTAATTTTATCCGCGCATAGCATCGATTTACCGTCAATATGTCAGAAGAGAAATTAAATAAGTCACTTCGAATTTTAATCGCGAAAAAGGAGAAATTATTCCGTAGAATTCAAGTATTATACGACTTATCTAAGGAAATTTCGCATGATATGGTTAAACGGAATACGTTTGAATTGCGACTTTGTGACCTTGAAAAAACTCGGGAAGAATTTGAAAATGTGTTACAGGATATAACTGACGTTCAGTTATCCTTAAATATGGAATTCGTAATTTCAAATAAGGAATCCGAAACTTTCGACCAACTTTACTACACTATAAAATCTGTAGCAAAACAGTTTTTGCAGCCGGTTGTGCTAAAACACCAATCTTCATCTCTATACGCAGATCAAATTGTGCGTCCGCGATTGCCAAAAATAAATTTGTTTAATTTTGACGGGGATATAGAAAATTGGACAACCTTTTTCGAATCATTTACGTCGTTAGTTCACGACAACGAACATATTAACAATATTGATAAGTATCATTATTTGTTAAGCGCCACTTCGGGAACTGCTAACGTTTTAGTAAAAAGTCTTCCTATAACCGCTGATAATTATGGCATTATTTGGCAGAGTTTATTAAAGAAATATCAAGATAAACGGAATTTGGCGGCTAAATACTTAAACAAAATGTTAAATTTCAGTGCTTTGCATAAAGATTCGATATCCGGTTTAAATGCTTACCTAGAAGTATTTCAAAATTCCTATAGAGCCTTACTGAATTTAAAGATAGAAAATTTATGTAGTTTTGTATTTTGCCACGTAGCTATCCGCGCTTTAGATATTCAAACTCGGAAAAGATTTGAGCAATCATGCAATCAAAGTGAATTGCCAAATTTTGACAGTTTACTGGAATTTGTAGCGAATGAAATCAAAATACTAGAACGCTCTACAAATTCGCCGAATAATATAACTCCGATCGCGGCAAAATCGGACTCGCGTTTTAATAACCCTGTACATAGTGGTACTATGACAAAAGGTTTCCACAAAAAAATAGGATTGACTTCACAATCCAGCCGTGCTGAAAAAATTAAATTTTCCTGCATAATATGCGCTCAAGCGCATTCAATCTATAGGTGCGAAACATTCCGTGAATGGAGTCTTTCTATGCGTCTCGACAAAGTGCGTTCGCTGAAATTGTGCGAAAATTGCCTGAAGAGTAAGCACTCTGTCAGCGATTGTACATCGAAGATTTCATGTGGTATTTGTGCCAAGCGACACCATTATCTTCTACATAAAGAGGGTGGACAATTGATGGGAGAATCTGCAACATCTACCGTTGTTCAAAAGAGCGCATGCTATTCAAACTCGGTTCGAGGCAATTTGCAAACTGTCCTCCTAGGAACAGCAATTATACACGTTCAAGACGGTTCTGGAGAATTTCAGGAATGTCGAGCTTTAGCAGACCTCGGTGCAATGACCTCGTTCATTTCAAATAAATGCATACAGCGGCTCGGATTAACGAGGTCCAAATGCCCATTTTCTATTAACGGTTTAGGAGGTGAACCTGTGCAAAACTTTGGAATAGCGAACTGCGTTATCAAACCTGTGCATACAGCTAATCCATTATTAAATTTGAGCACTGTAATTCTGTCAAAAATTACATCCGATATGCCAGCAATCGATTTTCCTCAAAATTTTATTCGGGAGTACCAACATTTAAAATTAGCTGATCGAGCATTTTACAAACCCGCAGGAATCGATATCCTGTTAGGAGCTGATATTTTGCCACAAATCTATGTCGGAAATAATATCATTATACGTCCTGAGATTCCTGCTGCCATGGGAAGTATATTTGGTTATATAATTACTGGAAAATTAGAGGCATCCTTAAAACCTACACCGTGTATATCGAGTTTTTATGCTTCAGCCGAACTATCTCTTGACAGCACGCTCAGGAAATTTTGGGAAATTGAGAACTGTTCACCGTGTGAAACTCAAAAAAATCCTGATGACGTATTATGCGAGGAAATTTATAAAAATAATGTAGAGAGAGATTCGAGCGGCCGATACACCGTGCCGTTACCGTTTAAATCCGATTCATTCGAATTAGGAGAAACCTACGACATAGCTCTTTCCCGCCTCTATTCTTTAGAAAAACGCTTATCCCGATCGAGAGAACTTTCTTCTGCATACGGCGATTTTCTACGCGAGTATGAGCAGCTTAATCATATGACTGAAATTAAGGATGCGAATGTCGTTCCTAAATATTATATTCCACATCATTGCATAATTAAACCGCAAAGCAGCACTACCAAAACGAGAGTAGTTTTCGATGCTAGTTCAAAGGCGAATAATAATATGTCACTGAATCAATTATTATTTGTGGGACCGAAGTTACAAAAAGATACATTCAATGTATTAATTAATTTCCGTTTGAATGCAATATGTTTTTCCGCAGATATAGCGAAGATGTATAGACAAATTTTAATTAAACCTGAACACCGATTATATCAATGTATCTTGTGGAGAAACTCTCCCGAAGAACCCGTGAAGAAATATATGCTAGATACGGTAACCTACGGCGTTTCTAGCGCACCTTACCTTTCAATCCGCACATTGCAGCAGTTATCAATCGATGATGGGTCACTATATCCTAAAGCGGCATTTATATTAAACCATGGCATCTACGTCGACGACATTCTTTGGTCTGTCGACTCTGTGGAAGAAGCCAGTCGAATTCAATTTGAGCTAATCTCATTATTAAAACTTGGAGGTTTCGAGTTACGCAAATGGACAAGTAATTCAGACGCTTTCTTATCCAACATTCCATCAGATCACTGTGAAAAACTTGTTCAATTCAGTGACGATGGAAACTTGGCAACTAAAATACTCGGTCTCCAGTGGTCACCCCAATTCGATCATTTTTCATTTTTTACCTCACCGGTCGACAAGCAGACTACAAAGCGCTCAGTTTTGAGAATTATAGCTAGCATTTACGACCCTATCGGTCTGATTTCACCCTGTGTATTTTATGCAAAATGTATGTTACAGCAACTTTGGAGATTGTCCATAGATTGGGATCAACCATTACCTCCTAATATCTGCGACAAATGGCTGGTATATTTAAAACAATTGCCGCTATTATCTGACTTGAAAATCGAGCGTCATTTATTAATTGAAAATTATACGATTTGTCAATTAATCGGATTTTGTGATGGCAGCGAACTTGGATATGGGTGCGTTATTTTCGTCAGAAGCGAAAATAATCAGAAACAAGTGAAAACTAATATCCTCGCGGCAAAGTCTAAAGTGGCACCAAGTCAGACCATATCCATTCCGAGAATGGAATTAATGGGTTGTTGGTTGCTATCTCGTTTATTTAATCGCGTCAGAGATACTTTGCAACAACAAAATATCAACATTACGCAAATGGATGCGTTTTCAGATTCAAAATCGATATTATACTGGCTACAAACGCCACCGTATAAACTAAAAACGTATGTCGCTAATCGCGTATCACAGATAACTGAGATAATTCCTCCATCTGCATGGTTTCATGTCCGAAGCGAAAATAATATAGCCGACATATGCTCCCGTGGGGCTCTTCCGGTTCAATTTGTTGAATTAAAAACCTGGTTTTCAGGACCAGAGTGGCTTCAGCAACCAAGATCGTGTTGGCCAATATCGGCGCTAAGCGTAAATACGCAATCGTTACCTGATAACGTTTTGCCAGAACTAAAATCCACAGCCGCCACAGAAAATCTTGTAACAAGCGCTGACGAAAAACATGATAACTTCGAAGATCATGTAATTAATTATTACTCTTCTTTCAGTAAATTAATCCGAACGGTCGCATGGTGTAAACGTTTTACAACGAATGCGCGGCTGAAACGCCCTGATCGTATCAGTGGCATACTTTCGGTTAATGAACTGAACACTGCCGAAGAAACTTTAATTAAAACTATTCAATACCTTCACTTTCCTGACGTGTTGAAACAAGTTGCTCAAGGTTGTCTCAAAGATCGCAGCCTTTGCAGATTATCGCCATTCATTGACAACTTAGGGATTCTGAGAGTCGGTGGTAGAATTAAATATGCTGATTTACCATATGGGATGCGTCATCCAAAACTTTTACCTAACAAGTGCCATTTTACAAATATATTGGTAGATTATGTTCATAAGACACATTTACATGTAGGCCCACGTACGTTACAAAGTATTCTCAGTCAAAATTATTGGATATTATCCGCACGTAGAGTTATCCGTTCCCGGCTATGTAAATGTGTAGTTTGCTTCAAACACAAGCCATCCTCGTTGCAACCAGAGATGGCGCAGTTACCACCAAGACGATTGGGAATGTACAGAGTGTTCCGTACGGTTTCCGTGGATCTAGGTGGACCGTTTTACATTAAAGAGAGTCTTCGTAGAAATGCTAAACTCTCTAAGGCATACATATGTCTATTCGTATGTTTTTCAAGCAAAGCCGTCCATTTGGAGTTGCTTTCTTCACTGTCTTCTGAGTGCTTTATAGCGGCACTTGATCGTTTCGTATCGCGTCGGGGTTTATGTGAGACTATAATTTCGGATAACGGCGGTAATTTTGTGGCCAGCAACAAATATCTAAACGAAGTTAGGGCCTTTCTCCTTGCGAATCGAGACGAACTAATAGGAAGTTGTGCAATTCGAAAAATTGAGTGGAAATTTAATCCACCATTAGGTCCACACTTCAATGGACTGGTAGAGAGCGGTATAAAATCCGTGAAATACCATCTCAAACGCGCTTTGGGGGATCAACATATGACATTTGAGGAAATGTCATCTTTATTATGCAGAATTGAAGCAATTTTAAATTCGCGCCCATTATGTGCTTTGTCTAACGACGCAAACGAGTTTGACGCCCTAAGTCCTGCTCATTTTTTAATCGGCAGTAGTTTAATCTCGGCTCCAGAACGCATTTTCGATGATATTCCGTTAAACCGTTTAAACCGCTGGCAACTGGTGAAAGCGACTTCTCAACATTTTTGGCGTCGCTTCAAAAATGAATATTTGCACACATTGCAACAGAAATCTAAATGGCTGAAGGGTGACCGAAATCTTAAAATTGGAGATCTGGTTTTAATCCATTCGGATACTACTCCAAGTCAGAATTGGGCCATGGGACGAGTCTTACAAACTCACCCTGGACCTGACAATATTGTCAGAGTAGTGACCTTGCGCACATCAAACGGCACGCTTAAACGCCCGGTCGTTAAGCTATTTCCCCTGCCTTGTAATTAGACGTAAATTAATAAAATAAAAAATAAAAAAACCTTCTACTAAATTAATTTAATTACCTATAAGCCTGTAAAAAAGAAATGATATAATAAAACGTTTTTTGTTATACTATCTGTTATCTATTTCACTAAAACTAACAATATTTTCAATGTAGTTTAGATCTGTGCTTGAACTCTTTTGAAATATTTGGTTACTATTTCTAATAGTAAATTTAAATAATTATTGTTCTCTCTTTTTGAATTACCTTTAACAGGGGAGTAGGAAAATAACCAAGTCATTTTGTCGGGGGGCATGGACACGCCTGGTGTATCCTTGTCTTATTCCTCCCTAATCCTAAATAAATGTTTTCCGATATATTTTATTCCTACGCTGTTATAAAATATGTACCTACGAAAAGTCATCGCTCGGACCATCTGCGCGGTTGACGATTCAGTGATAAAATTTACGCGCTGCGGATCGTATCGCACGTCGTGAAGTCCCGTCTATCCGAGATAGAAAAAATCACCAAAAAGTAACTTCGGAAGTGCCGTGCATTTAGGGAGTTTGTCATCGGGATCAGCACCAGCGTCTGGGTAGCTACCCATCAGCGAGGCAGCCATAGAAGATTAGGAAGGAAGCGGTTTTTTGAGGTACTCCTTTTCTTAATCCTTGATCTATTTCCACTGTGGCTGTTCAGCGCCCACCACACCTTAATTTTTAAATACAGTTCATTGCCTGACGTTCAGGATATCGACCATATCGACCAATAATTATATACATATATCTCACAAATCGTGCTCTATTTTAATATATATATATATATATATATATATATATATATATATATATATATATATATATATATATATATATATATATATATATATATATATATATATATATATATATATATATATATATATATATATATATATATATATATATATATATATATATATATATATATATATATATATATATATATATATATATATATATATATATATATATATATATTATGTATATATATGTTATTAATGTCTCCGTTTCTTGTCGACCCATAGTCAAAAGTGACTTAGTTAGGTTTTTCTTTAAGCCGTGACTAGTCCTAGATTTCAGTCCTGCAGGAAAAACACTATTCTTTTCGTTGAACAGTCGAGGAACAATGTAAGAAAAGTGTTTTTACGCAAAACTTGTTCCCTTTTTTTTGATTAAGTGCTGTCTGGTTGCTCGTGTTCCTTTATGGTGTGTTGAATATAGATGATAATTCTCATGATTATAGTATTTAGTCTAGTCAGTAATATACTGACTTTTGACGTACCATATCCCGTACGTAACCTAACTTGTCCTCGATTTAAGGAATTTGTGACACGGTGGCTTCACAATAAAACTTCACTATTGTTCTATTTGTAGTTTTAAGTTTAGTAATAAATCAAGTACAACCCCGATACAGAAAAGATTATAATTTGTCAATCTTTCGTGGTTGTATGTGTTGGACAAATACATGAAATATAGAACTTAGAATAGAAAGTCCACTCGACCTCGTTTTTTTTTCTTGGTGCAACGGCACGACCTAATTTTCTAAATAGTACTTCGCTAAGTAAAAACATCCAAAAATCTCATTGAAATAACTGTTAAATTATCCATCGTGTCACTATTTTGTCGAAATTATGGCCATCATTATTACTAGCACGTTGAAGATGTGTCTGAATGTTTATAATTCATTATTCATGGAAGTTAAATTATAGACCTCGTCGGAACTTTCTAGCTCTAGATTTCAGATCAATATTTGATAATAATTGTTTGATCTTTCTGCGATGCAACGTAAAAAATCCAGTTTTCTGTGAAAATGGAACAAAGGAATAATGAAAAAAACTTTGAAGTAGTTTCAGAGTCAAACCTTCAAGTAGAAATCTAGAGTTTTTTTGGATTGTTTGATTAGACGGAGCATGCATAACTTTCATATGAGAAATGTACTTATATCCAACATTACAGCTCCTGCATGCTACTACCGTCTGGAATGTGAGCAAGAAGACTCCTGATGGAATTCAAAGTATTCGGACTGCTGTCCGACTATTCCTGGGAGTGGGTTTTAAGCCTTCGATAAAAACTAAAAGCGTGACATTATTCTCAACTTTTTTTCCGATGATCTGTGACCGACAATTCCTATTATTTCCACCGTAAAAATGTAAAATCAGCAGCGACAACAAAAGAATAGGACGACAAAGACACTGTAGCTCGATGAACGGTAAAAATAGTCTGTCTGTGATGCTAAAGGTCAGTGCCAAAAGAATGACGGTTTAAAATATCTCCATTGAGGTCTGCGCTCATCCTTCGGAATTTTATTTTATTTTATCAAGAAACACAGCCCTACAGGTTTGATGTTAATTTATTATTTAATTTGTTACAACAGTTAGTGATTTATCTATGGATACGCACGATAACTATTTTTTTTAAGTTAAATGAAATAGTTGTTAGGTTGCGACTGGGATATAGCTTACAATGTTTTAGAAACATTTTAACTCTTGAGCCATGTAATACAGACCCTTGCCTTTACAATTAAGCATGCAATTCATGGGATTCAGGTCGGGCGGATGGATTAGCCATTTTTGAGAGCTTATGAAATCAGGAAATTGTCTATGCAGCCACTGTTCGACGATTAGAGCCCTGTAAGCTGGAGCAGTCTTGTTGAAATGTCCATAACAGTTTGCCAAAATGCTCCTGGCTCCAAGAAACAACTACAGCTTCGACAATATACCGACGTAAGGCTAACCGCGCACCGCGGTAAAATTCCGTGCGTATTATTTTCGAAAAATCTGTGAACTATAAAATCACATGGTAGCACGCACACTGCGGAAAAAATCCGCCCGGATTTAAATTCTGCGATACCGGATGCCGGATAAAGTTTAATAAATCCACCCTACTACTGTGCGCACTACATAAATTAGTATTTTTTAAATTACGGCGTAAAAAACTTACCGCAACGCACCGCACCGCAGTGCGCGCCTGGCCTTACATTTCTTGGTGATACTATTTTCAACGAAAACAAGGGGAGTCTGGCATGTAACGCAAATTCCACCCGAAACCGAAACATTTAGCGTTTTGGCGGTGTGTAATAACTGCAGCAGATTTTGGACGATTAGCAACCTATGTTCTTTTTGGTGAATATGGGATTGTTCAATAGAACAAAGAAATCGTCTGTAATTACGACATTTTTCCATTTTTTTACCAGTGGCGCATAAAACGATATCCTTCTAGTAGTTTTTAAAAATATTTGTGCAAGAAGTTGCGTTTTATTCAGTTTAGATGCAGTCAAATTGAAGTCAGATTTGACAATCGTGCTAATTTTCTCACCTTTGTCTGTGGATTGCGATCCAACCTATTTTTGATGTTGTGTCGGTTCCTATACTGCCTAAGAGTTATTTTTCTTTCTCTCTCGGGACGGCCCCATGTGGACAAGAAAGTTGTACAACTAACCGAATAAGGCTGAGAATGTGAACTATCTCACACTGCCTTTTTTCAGCTTCGTTTAAAGCTATTATTGCTCCTCATTCCGAAGACATAGCGATAACAAATATTTTTTAAAAGTTCGCTATTATATGAAAACTAATAATGAAAAACAAACGTCAACGCAACGCATTCTATTTTTCGATAATTTAGTTTTTTTTTTTGTCAACGTTATTTTGGACCTCGGTGTA
Source organism: Micropterix aruncella (assembly GCA_944548615.1). Classification (NCBI taxonomy): domain Eukaryota; kingdom Metazoa; phylum Arthropoda; class Insecta; order Lepidoptera; family Micropterigidae; genus Micropterix; species Micropterix aruncella. The sequence continues at coordinate 28,106,796 of OX155960.1, read as the reverse complement.
TACTGCATTCTAAGACAATTTCAAAACACTGCATCGTATAATTACGACTTGCTGGATGTTCTCAGCATCATGGGCAATGCTTGACTGGATATATTGGACGAGATGTAAGCAATCATACTTATACATTTTATAAAATTATATTACGTACTTAAAGAAAAAGCATATCTGCGACAGTGCACCTTCCCAATGATCACAGCCAAGACAAGTTGCACCCCACTACTGTTTTATGCCAGGATTTACTTACTCGGCGACGTATTTAGTAGAAGTGTCCGGCAGTACCGAACCCCTAAGGTTTTTTGCTATTTTTTAAGAATAAGTTCGATATTTATTACATAACTTTTCAGAAATGTTTTTTGACGTCTTATATACCGATTGATTTTTTAAAACACAGTAGTATTTAAAAAATAATACTTTAATAACGAACATAAGTAACTTCTGAAATATTTAGAAAAGTGTCTTGCTGTACCGGACGTTCCAAACAATTATGTTATGCGAGGCAATAGTCACAAATATCTTCTACTTTATGTGCCTTCTCCTCTTTGGAGACTGACTATCATCATGAATATATCAACTTTAGTTACTGCTGCCTGATCAAGAATATCGTGCTCCTTCCAAAACATCGTCTTCAGTTCTTCAGCTAAGACATTCGGCGTCTTCCTGGGCCTCTCCGTCCTTGCATATTTCCCCGAACAATAAGTTGCAGCAAGTAGTATTCACTGCCTCTCATAACATGGGCGAATTATTCCAATTTCCGTCGTTTAATCGTAGTAAGCAGTTCTAATTCTTTACATATTCTTTAAAGTTTCAATTCGTTACGATTTTTAACAGTCCACGAAATTTTAAGCATCCTTTGGTTATACCTACCATTGGAATGCCTGTTTTTTCACACTTTCACCTATATGATATTTTATCACCTGACTATTATCCCATACCTGACTATATACATTTCACCTAAATAGACGAACATTTAAGCCGAGTTCTTTTCTTCAGTTACCTTCTTTTTTTTACTTAATGAAATAAAACATAGATTTCGCGATTATTTGATAGTGTTCATTCGGTCGTTAAATTAATGATCTTTTAGTTCCTTACTCGACTTTTTATCTATCCGCAAAATAATGACAACCTATTATAACTCGATTTTCCGTATGGTCTTTGAAATGTTCAGAATTTCCTTTCGCGCGTTCGCATATTAGATACTGCTTTAGCTAGCAGCTTGTCCGTTGTAGCAGTGCGATAGCAGACGTCGCGTCGTCATAGTCGTTGCGTCTAGTACGAATAGTATGGTAGATATTTATTGCCATCTCTCCGGTTGTTGCTCTTCCTTCCAGTAAGTGTGCGCCACGCACGACCGAGTTGACAGTCCGTCGCTCGTCTCGTTTTCCACATCCGGTTGATGCGCAATTTGATATTCAACCGATGCCTGTGTCGCGCTTGTCTAAACGGGCAAACAAACGCATATTAATCTGTGCCGAACAAGACATATCCCGCTTTATTTTATCAAGCCCTGCCCTTACGCGTATCAAGTGGTGCGACTTACTAAGCGGATCGGCTTTCGATTTAGTCATAAGTATGATAATGATGGGGGGGCTAATCGATTACACGGTTACCCGAACTAAGTCCTAATTTTAGGTCTATCGTGGCTTATTCCCTCCACCTTTATCTATTTGCTACCACCTATTATTTTATCTCTTGCTGCAGCCAAAGCCGGGCATGTATATACAAATATAACATGCTCAGTCGAGGCATCTTCCATTCCACAACCGGGTGGTCGACTATCCCTATTGTGTGCATGTGTTGTTAAGTGCATGTTAAGTCAGCAGTGCCCAGTTAACAGGCCCACCGTGTATCCACGGAGAGTCTCAGGCAAAAACTTGTTAATATTAGTGTGGGTTACCTAATGGCCCTTTTTGCTTGCCTCAGGTTTGTTCCCAGCGGCGTAACTAAGCCGGCGCAGCCGGTGCGGCTCACCGGGGTCGGTCTATGCTATTCGGGGGCCAAAAATGGAACTTCTTAACATGATATTTTGTTCTACTCAGAATAAAGCAATACAAACTGTCTTTTTTTTCTCACTCATTCAAAAGAGAGAAATTTAGTACTTAAATGAACAATAGAGTGTCGTGTTAATATAGGAGCAAATGTTTCGTCCATTCTCTCGCAACACCATTTCTATTTGATCCCGCGTGCCCGCTGAAGTTCTTGGGAACTTGTTCCGCAACATGTTCGAGGCAATGCTACCCAAATCAATACGCCGATTTATAATGTGACTACAATTTAAATATGTAATGTAGCTAGGCATACATAAATGATTTCCTATAAGTATGCAGTAATGAATATAAGCAGAGGGAGGGGCCTTTGTTAAATATTGCACTGGGGTCAATCGTTTGTAGTTACGCCACTGTTTGTTCCTCTACCTCATTTTTTAAATTAATATATGTGATTTTGTTTTTGTGATGTTATATTGACATTTTGTTTTTTTATTCTGTTATATTAGTATCACTTGATTATTCTTTTAAGAACTTATTAAACCTGATTATTTTCATATTTTATTGACTTACCGATTTTTTTTTATTTTTTCTAATTATATTTTTGTAATGGAACCAAAAATATATTGGATTTAAATAAAAAGTATATTATGTGATGTAAAAAATAATCTCACCTATGTTAAATGACGTATCCCAATGTACCTATATACCTTTTGGAATTCATAGACTTTGACTATAACGATAAGTCCGCCATTTGTGCATAAATTGCTTTTTTTTTATAAAACCAGGTAATGTTACGTGATGTTTTTATAGCGCAATAAAGTTCAATTCTATTATATTCTACTATGGCTTCAGGGCTTGTGTCTAATAGTAGCGGGCTATGAGAAAATGAGACCATCTCGGAGAAAATGAAATTGAGCTGCGGGTCAGAGGCCTGTGTGTATTTATCTACCTTGACAAATAAAGTGGGGAAAGAGGCTAGTTGAAGTCGTAAAATTCTAGAAACAGTACGGCTCTATTGCTTTCTTATTTCATAAAAGTGCCGTGCTAAGACATTCATTCAATTTGTATACGAGAAAGACCTAGACCTTGCAGAATTTCACGTAGGTAGTTCTATTTTTTTTTATATATTTATAGGACATATACCAACAGTTTTCCAGGTTTGCATCTTCGAAAGACCTGTGCAAACTGTGTAATGCTCAAAATGCAGCGAAATTTTTGCATTTGTTTCGCTATTTGATCAATATTTATTTCCTAAGACACAGCAGAACTCTGACCAAAAAGTGTCTCAAGCGTTTTAAGGGAAATTCCAAGAGTAATATTGACTGTAAGATATCGCTAGAGCGATAAGTCCGCCATTTGTGCATAAATTGTCTTTTTTATAAAACCAGTGTAATATTCATTAAGGTATGTTTTTATAGCACAATAAAGTTATTCTATTCTATTTTTGCTTTTCCGTTTTCTTCTTTCCCATCTTCTGAAATTGAACCTTCTTTCCCATCTTCCAATTGAACCTTAAAAAAAATGTTAAAATTACAAGTCTGCGCCGGTTAACTACAAAGTCCCCTCAGGTTAGTAACCCCTCTGATGTAAGCCTCAATCAAGACTAAAAACCTGTTTAGATAAAAAAATATTTATAAATATTGATATATCGAATCGAAATTAATTAACACCTATTTCTAAAATAATTTAATATAGAACTGAATTAGTCAACAATCAATCATATCAATGTCTTTTTGACTAATGCAATTCATGTTATTCAAACTTAGGTAAGAATTACTGCTTTTGAACTGTTTTCTATAATACATATCTATAATAAATTTTAATCATGATTTTCCTTTGTCATTCATTTATATACTGTCTTTGATGTAATCCATTCTCAAAATATTACATTATTTTCCAATAACATCTGCAATACACGTTGGAAGCCAACCCTGGATGCAGCAGCCCTATCGCGATGAAACTTAGAACAGGCTATCATAATTTAATGCGTATACAAAATTTCGTTTCTGTGCTGTCGACCGTTGAGGAGTCCCATCGTAGGGAGCCAATGAAATGGCTGCTGCACCCAACGGGTGCAGCAGCCATGTCATGGTGAAATTTAGAACGGGCTGTCATTGAATGCGTATACAAAATTGTGTGTGTGCTGTTGACCGCGAAAGAGTAGCCTCGTCGGGAGCCGATCCTGGGTGTAGAATCGGGTCATGCTCACCATAAAAGAACATTGTCATCGGAACTGAACCAACAAGTAAAATTTCAACTTCATGAGATAATTGGGAGTGGTTCTAATTCAGCTTGCGAGATTTGGCCTAATCATACTAATAAACATTGCAAGGTAAATAAAAGCTTGTAAATATTTGTAAAACATTTTTTAAATCTCTATCCATAGTTACTGATCAACAGGTACAAGAATGTAAAACCCTCGTACTGGAGCGATTATCAATATTGTAATGGAGTCGGTCAGACTCTTGCAAATGCTGAAGCGTTCAATATCTCGCGATTGTCTCGTCTTCCTTCCTCATTATGTCATTGTGCGCTGTCAAGGCCACCACTTGTCACATTTGGGTGGCATTAAATCGTAAAAAAGTTAAGTGAGTCACTTGACAAATATCACACAACAACACTTCGCCCCCGCGGATGCTTCCTATTAAGAAACACCTAAATCTCAAGGTTAGTGGAGTGGATTAAGTAAAGACCGAAACGTTTTATTCGTGTTACTCTTAATTTAAATATTGATTGGAGTTTTTGAACTCAGTTAGAGCTTTTTGGGTATGGTCTCCCTAACTACAAAAATAGTTTTTTTATGTACTTAGACTGCGAGCAAACAGATAAACATAGCTAATATCTGTACTGCCGGAGATAAGGAGATCGAAATTCATCGATAATTTCATCGATGATCGATGATCTTTGCATATTCGTGGGCTGAATGAAATTACGATACTGATATTGAATGAGTTTCTGCCTCGTGTGTTTTTCTTCCTCCGCGTGAAAATGTACCTAGCATTTTTCACTATGATTGTTTAATTTTACTACGCTTCCCAATTAATAGGCTAAGACGCCAATTAATATAATTATTTTAAAATACACGTAAAAAAAAAAAAACATATTGAGACCCACCAATGCCACGCTAAAATCGACATGCTATGTCTGTTTAGTCTGTTATCAGTTTGCACGAACGGATCTGATGCGGTGCGGCGAAAACTAAACATGATCTACTGATAGAGACTCAAAAGGTCTTTATGAGCGATAACAAGAAACCATACAGCTGCCCATCTGAATGTATTTTTACGGACTTTTAAGTGCTTGACATTCGACGATTATATTTACGGACAATCCTAATGTCCTTACCTATGTAATTGCCGTTTTTTCACACTGGCCACTTTAAACTTGGATAACTTGGGTTTGACTTGGAATTTCAAATTCAAGTAAATTTTAATTCAAGACCCTGTTATGCTTTTTCAAGAATCAGTTGTTTATTTGTCTTTCCGTCGTTTGTTTTTGCTCAAATATTTTTGTTTGTGCAACCATGGTAAACTTGAAAATTTGCATTATTTTCCAATATGAGATCCTGTGCCGGTGTTTTCTATTACAGCTTCTTGCAGTCTGGCTAGACAGTTACCGTAAATGTGTACGAGCCTGGTCAATCGCTCATCGCCACTGCTTCTGCATGACAACGTATAACCACATATTTCACTGCAAACAGTCGCTAGGTTGCAGGAGTTGCCGCTGGAGACTCTTGACCACCCACCGTACTTGCCAGACCTTGCTCCAATAGAGTTTCGTTTTTTTTCAGAATTTAGATAACGTTTTACAAGGGAAAAAAATCAACTTTGAAGAGTTGGTGAATTACGCCTTCAAAGCATGCATTGGTTCCTGTCCACGAGAGTTTTACAGCAAAGGAAATAAACAACTTCCATTAAAATGACAAGTTTGCATGGATCATAAGGGTCAATATAAATAAAATATATATTTGTCATACAGTTTTTGGCCTTAAATTTCCTTTATAGAAAAGCAACTTCATAGGTAAGGACCCAATACTTATGTTTGGGACCAACAAAATATATTGGATCCAGCAAGCGTCACCACGACAAAATCTCTCTCTCTCTCTCTCTCTCTCTCTCTCTCTCTCTCTCTCTCTCTGTCACAAAATACAGCGCAACCGACAAACAGCACCTACATATTCTGAACACAATACGGATAGGGACATTACATATTTCAAGCACCAAAAAATTACAATTTACTGACTTCTGAAATATCTAAGTTAGCCTCGATTTAGGGGAATGGTGACCCAAAGGCTACATAATAAAACCAGAGAGTAATGTGACAGTTGACGAAAATTGTATCACAAAACTTTAAGATTACATACTTTACCAGACCTATTATATAATCTTAAAAAAAAAGATTTTTAATTTTGAACATTACATTTTTATTTTTAGTTTCTTATGAATTTAATTTTGTTCTAGTTGTCATTTAAGTTTAGCAATAAATCAAGTACCACCGCAACACAGATAATGTGGCGTATTCTCGAGGCAGCAGGACATACGCGAATACGCAGCACACCTGCCGGGTGTGACTTTATTTTGATGTCATGCCTGCGTAAAAAGTGTGAATTCGCAGGGAATGGCGTCAATCCTACTACTTATATAAACGCGAAAGTTTGTAAGAATGTATGTATGGATGTTTGTTACTCTTTCACGCAAAAACTACTGAATAGATTTTCATGAAACTTTACAATAATATTGCTTACACATCAGAATAACACATAGGCTATAATTTATAAAGATATATAGTTTTATATCATCATTATCACAATTTTCCATCACCACGCGGGTGAAACCGCGGGGCGCAGCTAGTATGTCATAAAATAGACGCAGCGTACGCGATGTCTAGTGTAGTGGAAAAATCTAAATAAATTTTATAATTTACTGACCCTGTAGTAGTTTTGTAGGTTTGGATAAATAAATTACATAAAATCGACCAGGAATTTCTGAACATACTGTAGAATATGCTGAAAATTTAATTATTTTACATTTATTGTAGATTTAAAAAAGTAGATTGGTGACAAATAGATGTTTATTATCACGTCAGGAAAGGAACTATACGAAGATCGGAATCGTCATATTTGTAATAGAGGTAATTATTAAGATTTGAATTCTAAAATTATTTGAATACCTCATTCGTTTCATTTCGTTCAAAAGTAATAATGCGTCTTTACCTCAAAGACTTTCGCATTCTCTAAGCCATTTATTACTCGATACAACAATCACTGTGATGCCTTCTAGCAATCAATCCATGCTCACATGAACAGCTAATCACGGAACAATTTATTTATTATAGTGATAGAATCGCTTTCGTTTTAAGTGGCAATCGACCACTTAAATTATACGACAAACGATCAGCATCCGGCACGACTTGTTTTTTCTACCGTTTTATTTGTAGTTATTATTATGGTGTGTGTGGTTATATGCAACATTGTGGTCAATTATTGTCGTAAAATCTCGGCATCAAAGTTAATGACAAAGTAGGGAGTTTCATGACAGTGGCGACCGCCTGACGATTCCCTTTACGAGAAAAGTGCGAATCGCGTATCAAATAATTTCTGATATTGGATTTTTCCCATATTAACCCTAGAACCCTATCCATTATCGGAGTGGACTTATGCTACCCGGCCCTCTTTTATAATAATTGAAAAAATATTTTCTACTAAAGTTACCAAAGGGGGGATTTAGCCACCCTGGGGGTTCACGGGTTAACTAAACATTAATTTTACACAGGAAAGACGCATTCCAGAATTCTTAAAAAAAAACAACAAACTATTGAAGAACGACTTCATGATCGATCATTGTCCTTAGACCGAAAAACTATATTCAGTTGTTATTCGGTGATCCGGCAGATAGCGGAAGAGCACTGCCGGATTACTGAAAACGCCGGATTACTGAATATCACTAATAATGACTCATTTAAACGGGAGAAGCTAGGTTATATTGTATACGAAGGGGAAGGGGGCGCAAAGCGGGCACCTTAAGAGAAAGGTATTCAAATTCAAATTCTTTATTTTACAAAAAATCATAATATCAGTTACAAGTAAATTAAACCTAACCTAACTGGACTGCACGAGTCGGTCGCACTAAGGTAGGCTCAGATTCGTATAATTAGGTACTGCCTAATGCTAAATAAAAAAATACGTTGAAGAATGCCGTGAAAAATAAAATCACGTGAACTAAAATTTTAGTATCATTATTTTTATTAGGAATGACCTAATGCAACCTATTTTTTTTACCTTGAATCTTGATTTGAGGCTTTTGAATAACGTTTGGTAAAAATTGTCAAAACGCTAAAAACAAAAAAATATAAGGCAAATTATCAAACTCCCGTGAATGCCGCTTTTCCCAAGGGGGGGGGGGGCGGACACGGGTTTTATTCGACACTAAGTAATTGCCATCAAGAGTTTGAGACCAGTAAAAGTAAATACAACAAAATCACGACCAGATAAATACAAGAAAAATACCCCGCGGTTTTGTTAAAAAATCCGATAAAAATATATTTTTTGCACAGATTCTAAACTCGTGCGCGCAGGCGAACAGGATGGCTGCAGCAAGGTGAGAGGGGCGGGGGGATGACTGTATACACGAAGATGCCCGCTTTAGGCACTATGCCCGCTCTAGACCCCTTCCCCTATATGTATGTAATACTGTATTATACACTACATTGGTACATACATGCAATTGAAGTAGATTTTCTGTTTTCCGCGCACTTTTCATATATGTTTTTAAAGAAAGTCTTTGTCTTGTCATGTCACTATTCTGCCTTATATCGTGAATTGTATCACGACCAACTCCATATTTTTTTGCGAGACCAACTAACGTTTCACCTTTTTCAAGTCGTTTCAATATCTTGTATTTGTCAACAAGGGATAATGTTTTATATGTATAAGAGTAAAAACTTATAAAAAAACGCCTGCCGAAGAAGTGAAGTGCCGGATTATAGAAGGTGTACTGTACTTACATTGAAAAATGCCCAAATTATTGAATTTATCAAACGAATTTGTCAATAAGTGTAAAACGATTATGCCTTCGTGGATTCATACATACAGCACTTGATTTATATATTTTTTTATTTTTTAGCTAACTAGTCAAATCAGTTCATGAAAATGCTTGACCTCCAGTGTATTTTTTATCTTTAAATTGAAATCGCATAAAATCTCGAAATATTTTTTATCTACTCATTCGTCAAACATCAATCGGATATTGATTCGCCGAAACCTATAAAGAGTATAGATAGCTCATGACAAGTTTGACACATCTAAAATCAGATTTTTTAAATATAATCTTACTGTCTCTTCACATAATGTACCCGTGTTTACTCCCAAATATGATACCTAACCAGTTTTTTTAAAATTTCCACTTCATCTTTTTTGAGTAAAACGTTGTGGCCTCTACTATTTCGCTCAACTTCACTCGACGATCTTACACGAGGCTAACACGAGATTATCGGCTTTGTTAACTATTTCCTCATTTATGGTTGTTTAATGACGTCCACTGTGTAGCACATCCTTGGTGCTCGTACGGCCACGTTTGAACTCGCTCACCCAGAAACTGATAGTCGAAAATGAAGGTGTCATAAACTTTCTGCAAAATATCTCGTATCTCCGTCGCCGTTTTCCATCTATCCAGAAATATTTAATCACTTTTGCAAAAAGTGTATGTGCATGTATTAATTTAGGATAGTTAGAGTTAATTTAAGTTAGACAATTCTCAGTAATGGAGATACTTGTGAGATACTCTGCACAATTTCAATCAAGCTTCGTATTTCGCCTCGTTGAAATAAATGAAGTGAAATAACATTTCTAAAGGCACCTCCACTGCACTCTCCAATCAGTATCACGTCCCAGACACGAATTACGAGGTCGCCGGGGAGCCGTACACGAAAACTTACATTAATCTGGATTTCGACATTGTACCAAAGGGTTCAATGGCACGCGGGCAGACGCATAAGGCACCGCATCCACTGGAAAATATTTATTTAAAAAAATTAAGATTTAATTTCATGGTTGCATAAAAAAGTCATGGTTGAAAACAAAATAATAGCAGTGTATTCGAAGTGACATGACAATGAGGGCCAACTCAATGTTCATATTAAATGTCAAGAGTTGTGTACTTATATGTTTTATTTATTTCGGATGAATACAAACATTATTTACAAAAAATACGGTATAATAAACAAAGAGCAGTAAAAGTTTGTCGGTACTATTAAGATTTGTAGGTATTTGTAGATAAGTAAGGTATTGTAGGTATATTGTTGGTATTATATTAATATTTGTATTATATAAATATATTAGTATATTAATTTTACTATATTAATATTAGTATATTATATTACAATATAATATAATATTATATTAGTATTTAATATTAGTATATTCTTTTAATAATAATATAATAATGTATTATATTAAAATTAGTATTTTAATAATATTTGTAGGTACATTGGCCAAAAGTATTTGCACCTACCTATTAAAAAACTAGTTGTTATAAAATATATCGGACTAGTAGTGGACCAACAACATATCATTTAAAATTATGTATTTTAAAAAATGTATTTTAATATTTTGTTGGACCACCTTTAGCCTTAATTACAGCAGTTTTTTTTGAAAACTCCTTACTAGGTTGCCGTACTCTTCCTTAGAATTATCCTGCCATTATTGTTTTAAAACATTGTTTAGAGTTTCTTTCGAAGTTATTGAGCGATTCCGTATGTTACACTTCAAAATACCCCACAAGTTCTATTGGGTTGAGATCAAGGGACTGGACTCGTCAGTGCAGAAGATTTGCACGAGTTTCCCGAAACCACTTAATTGACATCGCTAAATTCTGGCAAGGTGCATTGTCTTGCTGAAATTTGGTATCATCTATATTCATGTCTCCGTTTTTTTAAATGATGGTTGTAGAGCAGTTTCCAATACATGTATGTACTCGGTGGAATCCATCCGATCTTCACACACAAACATTTTACCAACTCCATCGGCCGCCATACCCCATACTATTGTACTGCCTCCTGTGTGTTTCACTTGGGGAGGTATTTTTTACCCACTCTTCGTCACACATACGTCACACCAGGTGTACCAACAACTTGAAGTTTTTTGAAGTAGGTTCTATTTTAATTAATTCATTTTTATTTACAGTAACCCATTTTATTAATATGGTGTAACCCATGTTAGTTATAAAGCAATATTTACCTCAAAATTTGACTCGTCGGATCATGCAATATCAGACCAATTGTCCTTTGTGTAATGTTGACGCCTCATAGCTTAATCTAAGCGTTATTTTGTTCTTTTCAGAGAGCCATGGTTTTTCCTTACTTTGCAGAACTTGAGACCAGCATCTTTGACTTTTCTTCTATCTAAATGGTCCCATAGACAAATAAAGTGCGTGAACAAGTACAGTATTAGTGGACACCGGTCTTTATATGTATAGATTGGAGAGAGGCAGGGCGAGGCGACTAGACGGTCAGGCGTGGCACGAAATCGTAATAAGGAGTAAGCCATCGCGTTATCTCGTCTGTAATTACTGCAGGTCACACAATAAAAGAATGATAATGTGGACTGTACATTGGAACAGATCGCTCTCTCAGAGACACGTTGGTGGTATTAATATCATGTTTTCGAAACATGCCGGTCTTGGAGAGCAAGAAAATTGTTAGGCTGGTTTGTGGCGCGTCTCCGAAATTATTAATTTTTCAAATTTTGGCGTTTACGATTTGCTACCAAATTAAGAATAATAAATTTTTCTGAGGAGTTTGTCACAGATTCGAAAAGGAATTTGTATTTTGTTGCGGCGATTACCTGATGAGCGTCCAGCAATAATCCGCAAACATTGATTCATTCCACTTTCCCTGGCATCTTTCTTCTATGTCCGAAATTTCTTGGTGGAAGCGTTTGCTATGCTCGTCGCTAACAGTACCACAGTTTTCGGGGAGGAAGTCCAAGTGTGAATATAAGAAGTGTCACTTTAAAGACATGTTACACCCCAGTCTATCGTATCACTGCAGAAGATTTTCCACAAGATCCTTATAGTTTTCTGCTTTATGATCTCCAAGGAAGTTTTTGGGCATTTGATCAAACTACAGCTATCGGGGATTTTCATGGTCGTTTTCGTGATCAGCGTGGTCGATTTAGTATACAGCAATTGACTTTGTTCTTGTTGCGTTTTCACTGTTGGATAGTGTCATTATAATATTACGTGAATTATCGGATAAATTACGTGATTTCTGTTTATTATTAAACGGGAGACGCAAGCGTAAGCTTGATTTCAGTCCTCGGTGGCAAGTTGTAGCTAACCGGTGTCAGTTAATGATGATGTCATGCAAATCGTCATAAAGACAAAGTAAATATAATTCCTTTTCGAATCTGTGACAAATTCGTCAGTGAAATCTATTATTTATAATGTCGTAGGAAGTCGTAAACGCTAAAATTAGAGCGATTAACAAAAATGCATTTTTTTAAATTGCTTTTTCCCAATTTGTTTGCAAAATAGGTGGTTTTTGTCGAATGTATTGTTATAAGTCGACTTGTCGTACGACTTATTTTACGGCGATTTTGGAGGCGCGCGATAACCCAGCTTGTACATAGTCCAACACTTTTCTTGCCCTCAACGACCGGTATGTTTCGAGAACGTAATATCCAAACCACCACCGTGTCGTTCTAAGAAAGTGGTCATTTCCAATCTAGGTACAGTTCACATTATCATTATGTTATTGCGTGAACTGCAGTAATACAGTGAGCGTTTACAAATAGCAATTTTGTGAAAATTGGAAATTTCCCGTGAAGGTTTTCGTTAGCTGCTTCTTTTACGGTTTTAGTAAAGATCTAACTCGACAACAAGCATAGAATCGCTTGGTTTAACTTTTGGTAGTGAAGCACTACCAGAAAAAACCGTTTACAATTGCGAGTAGTTTGCAAAATATAGCCTCCGTCAGTGATGAACTTCCTAAAAGGTCGCCCAAAAGCCGTTTTATTTAAAAAAACTTCGATGTTGTGAGCAACATGATTAAAGTAAAACGGCACGGGACACATTGAGATAGAGGCATCCTTAGGCATATCAAAGACTGCGGTACATTTGTTTTTACGTGACAATTTAGCTGTAAAAAAATGTTACCAATAGATACCGTATACTTTGACCGAAGCTCAAAAGTGCTAGGGTTTTAATTTCATCTTCTAATAGGTTATATGCCCTGGGGCCCAAAACAGTAAAATGCCTTTTATCAAAAGAGTTCATCATTCGGGAAATATCTATTTTGTTGGCAACGGATCGTCGTGTTGTATGTATTTGTCATGATAATGTCCTTTTGTATTGGAATTGAATAAAATTTACACAGAATTTTAAGTAAAGCTGTCTCAAATCCAATACTTCATATTCCCCAAATAATTTTTCCGATGAGTACCTGTAAGGCTTACGCGTGATGATTTTTATTATTAGTTTCTGTGCCGTCTCTGCAGGGTAAATAGTAGTTTTTGCACAGGCTCCCCAATCAGTGATTCCATAGCGTAGAATACTTTGACACAAGGCATAGTACGTCGTTTTTAATGTTTTGGGGTCTAAAATATTCCTTATATCTCTAAATAAGAAAGCCAGACGCCTGACTCTGGTAAAAACAAAGTCTATCTAAGTGGTAGAAACAAAGTATGTATTTGTAATTTGGCTATATTATAACTCGAAAATAGCCAGGATTTCTTACCAAGTCCGTGCCAATAAATATGCCAAACAAATTAAAAAACATATTTTCGATGCAATAATATAATGCTGCTTGTTAACTATAATCCGATATCTGTCTTCGCACGTAGTTGAACACATAAACAGAGCATACCGTCATAATCCTGCTTTTATTTACTCTTGACGTTTTCGTGCCAATCACACTGTAAACACAAAAGCAATGTTTGCTGTGTAAACAGCGTTTGATTCTCTTGTGCCGTAGCTTATGACTCTTGCCATAAGAATAAGACTGCCACCGAGACAATACATCATATTCCTGACAGACAGACGATGACGTATGATTATTTGAGCTGGCATGTTTTGTTGGTTCACATATTTAACAAATGTCATAGTGCGAAGTTGCTCAGAAAACATTGATTTTATTTAATGGGATTGTGTAATTCTGCGGTCATAACAAATAGGGAGCCCTAGACGTAAAGTCATAACGGAGAAAAAAACTGATGGATAGTATCGCTACGCTATCGCAATATTTTCCTTGAAACGCCTTTCGTGGACTTTCGACGACCTTTTTTTTTTCCTTGGTCAGTCCACATTTTGGAAAACCTCAAGATCTACACGACGACGCAAGAATCATTTGCGTAATCTTTTCGGTTGCGAAGTCATGACTGATGACTATGACGAAGTTACACGGCCTGGTGAAATAGAGGTTATATCGCCTGATGTTACATTGTAAGGTTCCGAGTTCGATTCCTGGCTGGGTCACCATTTTCCGTTTGGATAAAATTAACGGAATTGAATGTCAATTTTGTCAAAACATGTTACAAGCACACATACATATAAACACTTAAAAAGTACGGTTGGTTTTAAGAGATCGACATAAATAATATACCCGCCCATTGTGAAATTTCACAATAAAGAGTAGAAACCAAAAAAAAAGAATTCTTTAGTCGCGCGGTGTTAACTTCGAGATCCCTATCCGACCTCCACCCCTGCTCGATGACGTATCACATAAGCACGCATGGTGAATACACTAAGCAACGAACGATGGTCTATTTTTAGAATATACACGCCACTTCGCGCCGCGAACCTTGGACCACGAGAAATAGGTCAATATTTACGAACAACAAGTGTCATATCGCTATCTCTGACAGGTTTGTTTTAGTGAGGGATCCTTTTTAAAGACTGAAGTAAGTAAATCTAAAGTTTTGTAAAATGTTTTTTTACTCTAAATTAAACAAATTATATCAACAAGAAGCGCTCTATAGAGTCTATGCTAGTCTATGACTGGCAGTAATAATATGAATATAAACACTATGTTAAACCTCAAAATTACCAGACTGCATAACTCTTATTCAATTTTGACCCGGTTACGACTATTTATATCAAAACACCAGTTACAGATCGCAATAGCATCTCTCAAAATATTACGTATTCAATAAATCAGCGTTATTTCATCGCGTTATTAACCGTTTATTGCATATTTCAAACAATATTGTCTGTCCATCTTTTCTATAAATACGTATCATATACCGGAAATCCTTGCCTGCATCTGTAATTCGATTATGTTAATTGTCCCGTCGAATTAACCTTCTTGACCCCTGTCATCATGCATTGACCTTCTTTTAAAAATTTGCTCCTAAATTAGAAACTTGAAAGAAGGGGATTTTTTCTGATGCTGGTCCTTATGAACACTGAATAATGTTTCATACATAACGACTACAATTATTATTCCTAAATTGATATTTCATTTCTTATGTCTGAACTAGGGATGCAACCGTTTACGAGTACGATACGATCGGTATTTTCCCGGTTAATCGGAATCGTCGATTGTTGCTCCGATTATTACAGATTACCGGCTGAACAAAGCAGATTAAGAAAACAATGATAAATCTAAATCATAAACACATTGGTATTGACAAAAAAAATAGTTTCTTATGAAATACTAGTCGATATCATCTGGAGTGTGTGCGAAAACATGATTCGGGCGGCAGAGGAACTAAAGCCTAACCTTACTCGAATGTCAACAATATTGCATAAATATATATTTCTAGAATTATTGCAGTATAGGAACCTGTCTCAAAAATCGAAAAAATAAAGAAATACTACTAGATTCTATAATTGTAATGCTAAATGTGAAAGAAAAAAGCTTCGAACACGTAAAATTCCGAGACAAAATAAAACAAATTTACATACAAAAAAAAAGTTTTTTAAACTCAGTTTTTAGGATTGTTTGGAAAAACTAATCTAACTTACCGCCAAATAGGTGTATTTTATGTGTTTATGTTTATGTGTTATTTAAAAATAAAATAACTTAACCTACCGAAATGTGATGGGTTTGACGCTTCTTTAAACGCCTATATCTCGCTTATTTATTGAGACCGAATAAATATTGTTGCAGATTCGGATTCATTGTGGTTAACATAGTCGGGGGAAGGTTAAAAAATCGACAATGTAGAACAGATTCCTATACTGCAATAATACCATATTTTTCTTTCAATTAAGTTCAGGAGCATCTGAGGGACTTGTTTGAATAGCAGGACTTATTCAGGTGAATTTAAGGAATTGGCTGCGTATTATTTATTTATTGTTTTGTTGTTTATTTATTTGCATCATAAAAGGTACAATAAACATAACATGTATAGTTTTAAAGCGAAATACACGATCATACTACAAGTGCTATACAATTGGGGATTTTCTCAAGTCATGTTGCTTAGTTTGCAAAATAACCTTAAAAAAAACACTGGCCGTCGCGCATAAGTATTTCCTTGTATTTTCTCAGTGTACGCCGCCCATAATGTATTCATCGCGGATAAAAGAGAGGTAGCAATACGGAATACCTACGAGTATGTGTGAGAAAGAGATCGGGCGCTCTACTGCTCGACCTCTGATCTCTTTCGCACAAGCAGTTACCATATTGGTATCTTTTTCTTCTCCAAGCTTGGCCGGGAGTACAATCAGCGTTGCAACGCACAAAATACTCGTACAATCGTATCACTGCAAAAATGTTAACCATTTATTAGTAATAAATTATCGGACCACTTCACTTATTATGATAAATTTCACATCGCTTAGGTTTATCAGCGTATTACGAAGCATTTTTCGGGCCTCGTGCGTGACGTTTTGATATATATTTTATATTAGTACCGCTCCGAGTAGAGTTTGACCGTGCGCGGCAGTTTGTGATGAAAGCGTGTTACTTTGTGGGATGATTCAATATACAAAATCAATCGTTTTCGCTCTTGAAACCAAGAATTTTATTCATGACGTTATGACATCATTGAAATGGCCGCCACCGTTCTTCCTAATCTCATAATAACTCGAAAACCGCACGACCCTTGCTTGCGTTTCATATAATTTCAAAGGAAATTAAACACTTTATAAAAAGCCCTATGAATGATGTAAGCAAATCACACGTTTTGGAAGTAGGCTCTATAAATATAAGGAAGTTATTCGCAATTCCACCCATAGCTAACCATAAAACCGCCTAATAGCAGGCGAAGTTACCCCTAGAACTACTGGCCTTGCATTTAGGGATTTAACCTATACTTACAATAAATGCTATGTTGTATTAAATAAAAAGCTTCCTTTCGAAAAATTTTATTGACTAAATAGAACTGTTTAATTATAAAAAATGTGTGGTAAAAATTAGATTTACTATATATAATTAGATTTCATATATATAGGTATAAGGTACAGGTAAGACACGAAACTAGTGTACAACAGTGATATTTTGACGATACGATTTTATGCAGGATAATCATTCATATAAAGGTGCTCCCTCACCGGGAGCATTCGCCTGTAATGTAACATTTTAGATTCGATTTTGAGCATTAATCCTGTCTCTCTTGACTGACGAGCATTCGCCCATAGATTCGTTTTTTAGCATTTAGATGATTCCACCGCTGGAGTTGTTTACAAAAGTTTTTGGAGGCATTTTTCGTACAACAAGTAAATATAGGCGTTTCTCAGGTCTAGTTAGTTACAAGTGGTGCGCATTGATGTTGCAAGTTGTATCAAAATATTACAGATTGTATCATTACAGATTGCGCACTGTAATGCTCGGATCTCCTCCCTCACTGATGTAATGCTGGAATCTGTAACCGGTGTGGGAGCACCTTAAGAACTGACAATAATCGAAATCGTAATGGTAACTCAATAACCGTGCATCCGTAGTCCGAACGTAGATACTAATTGAGATTTATCATGTTCAGCAGTTTATCGAAATGTTCGATCGCAATAAACTCATCGGCCATAATCGATCTGGCTTTCTTCTGTAATGACCGTTCGATTTAATTTGTCTGACAAGAAATGGTGTATTTTCCTAGTTATTCTTACGGAACCGTGAATAAAGATGTTAGGATGGCACCTCTCCCCTTACTGCTCACGGAACGCTTGCGCCGCGCCGCTAATCACCGACATTATTTTTTCATAAATCGAGGTTAGTCGCTTTCAATGGAGACGGGCGGTGAAATCGGTTACTGGTTAATGGGAATCAAACTTATCTATACTGCTCCCAGTATTAACCCTTCAGGCCTCGGCCCCTCAGCCGATTGACAAGTTGCTGTCCCAAAAAATTTTAGTAAAAATTAGTAAAAAAATTGAATTACGACACTGTCTCACCAAAACATTAATTACTGCCAAACCACTGTACCCATAATTAAAATGAAACATATTAACATAATAAAACATAATAAAATAAAACAAATGAAATTAAAATAAAATTAAAACGGGGCTGTCACGCTGAATTGTGGCCGATATAGGCCAATCGGGGCCTAGAGGGTTAAAATATTCAAAGTCAGATTTCTTTTTTTTTACTTTAGCGGCCAAAGGGAAAGAATATTGTGATCGCGCTAAAAAAATCAAAATGAAGACGAAAATATCAATTTGACCCCCTGAGACGATTAAGACCATTTCCAGGTTGAAGGCTCTGTGAGTATGCGTGTGTGTGTGTGTGTATGTGTGTTATACAAATGACACAAAAAACAATCGCCGTATTTAAGAAAATACTACATAATATCCATTTTAATATCACGAAAATACTACAAATATACAAACTTTGCGATCATGATCACTACACAATCATTATCAGGGGGGGGGGGGGTTAGAAGGTTAATCGCGCGCGGGTCAGAGGGGGGTTGTCTGCTTTCCGGGAAAATCTTGGGGTGACACAACCGATTTTTTTATTCGATAGTATCTTGCGTTGGCGTTTTGTATGAAAAAGTACGCCTCTAGCGGCTCTTAAGGCGACTACCACTGTGAACCACCGTTTGTACAGGTTTTAGGATGAATACTATTCAGTGACGGCTTGACATTTCAGTAATTAAAAATCTGATATTGCATCTTCAAATCCTTGCTAAATAAGGTGAGTTTTAAGATATCATTCTGTTTTTTTTATATTAAAAAAAAAAACGAAAAAACTTGAGTCTGTATTTATCCTTCCGGTCGATGTTTAGATAATATAGAAAGAGTGGCTATTTGTTATACGAAATTTCATTGGGAATTAGATTTCTGGTATTTTGAACCATCTTCAATAAAAATATCCATTTTTTGGGATTAACGCGGGCGCGTGCGATTGATACGCCCTATTTCAAGCCACGGTTCGCAGAGATAAAAAACATGGAAAATGTATGGGTTTTAACTTGCCGTTATTGTGATACCTATAGTAGAGGGATGTTTCGCTGCGTAACTTGAAACTCTAGGTTAAATAATAATTTCTTCGCGTTAATTTTAAATTACGTTTATTTATAATTAACCCGTTGAGTATGAGTCAACCAAATCTGGTCGCGAAACAATTATCCGTTGAGTACGAGTCGACCAAATCTGGTCGCGCGTTTTTTTCACTTCTTTGACGTTCTCATATTTATTCATTATTATCTAATTATTTTACAAAATGATATTTCAATATTCTATATTCGAAATTTCAATGCAATCATTGTGCAGTTGTTCTTTTTATGATTGGTGTAGTAGTTTCGTAGTTATAGTACTTTAAGTCGATGTCGCCGAAAATCCTGCAAGAGACAGATGCATCCATGAAAATACCCATTTACTCCAAGGGTTAAATAAGTATTTCATTATATTAAAAATAAACCAACTGTTACTTTGTCTTCGTTTTTAAGGTAGGTGAGTAACTCCTAATATATATCTAAGTAAATAAAAATATTTATTGGAGCAACTGTGTCAAAGGTGGGCGTCGGTTGCCATAATATATTTGAAAAATCGCGACGGCCCACACCTCCACGCATACATTAATTCATAGGTACGAAAATGATTACCTGGAAATGTAAACATTTTGAAATTTATATCGATTTTGTTCACTGATTCTGAGAATAAAGCCCACACAGTTTTATACATATGTAAGTAAATATTAACAGCAATCGTAACCTTCAAAGCTTGGCAGAGGTAAAGGTCATATCCCGAGCCGATAATTTTAGCAGATAAGTATTTGGGTACTTAAAATGCCTTTTTGTATAAAAAAAAACAATTTATATGTTCATTCGAAACCTGTAATTCTATACTGGGAGGAATTAGAAAACATATTGAACAGTCGTAGTGCTATTTTTGAATTTTAAAAAAAATATATAATATAAACCCTTCGGCTACGTAACGACCAAATTTGGTTGCACATCAGAACACCGTTGACTATGTAACGACCAATATTAGCGGCTTGCTCCCGGAGCGCACAGTAATATTATTTTCTAATTCGAACGCACCAAATATCTTATTATTACCATAGATACATAGACGGCCGCTAGAATAATTTCGCGAGAATAATTTCATTTTAACGGATATTTGTGGTAAAATTCGATTTTCAAACATCGCTGGTCGGTCGCCGTTGCCAGACATCGGGCCGTGAAGTTTTTTTAGTGTTTTTTTTAGTGTTTTCAGTTGGAATATGAATAGAAATGTGAGTAAATTTGATTCTAAAACACGTTATCAACCGAATTCAGTGATTTTATGTACGTTTTATTCCAATTTAGCCTGTTTTTTTGAGTTGAAAAATTGAGTGAGGTGCGTCGCTATGGCGTCATTACTAATTATTGAGTTTTTTTGCGATAAAAAACTCTAAAAAGGCAAAATGTCTGCTTAATTCGTTAACAAAATAAATATTATTTTGTTTTTCGCTGAAATATATGAAGTTTTCAGCGTATTTGTAAATTAATGAGGTTTTATTTTTCGAGATTTTTTTTCGAGAAATCATAAAATAAAAAATCTATTTTTGATAAATACCTAAAGAAACCGACATTGAACGGATAGGGCATTAGCAAAATACACAAACTTATACAAAACTTCGTGAAAATAGACAATCACTGCTATTAGGTATGATAGAAGAGGCTAATCTCGCTAATAAGCAAACCAACGCACAAACAAATATACTGGTATGCTTAAAACCTTATGAAGTGATGTATTGCTATAAACTTTATAGCGTCTTATTTCATCGGTCTACACTGAGAAAAATATAACACGGTAATACACACAAATGTTTCAAAAGGCTTTAAGTATATATCACGTACTGTGGTCCGTACGTATGTATCAACATGACGCGTAACGGTGTATAGTTAGTTACCATGTCATGGGCATCGTAATTACACCGCACATTCATTACGGCGCACAACGAGATCTTGCTTTTACCATGACAATATTATTACATACGTAAAGTTATAGTCAGTTACAAGATGTTGAAGCTACATTATAACGTTATTTTCGTATTACCCGTACGGAGCATGCTGAAACATATAATCGAGTAATGGAGTTTCAACAAAAAATCCATGCAATTCAACAAACTTACGATTGGAACATCATTATTCTGTATAAAACCGTAATAACAAAACGGCATTGTAGGAAGAAATCCAATATTTTTCTCAGTGTATATGTGAGACCTAGTACGCGCCAAAATTGGAATTTGCGTTTTTTTATATTGATGTAAAATCACGCTTCAGTTCATTCTGTCCATGTCTTGAGGGCTAAAATTGCTTAGTTTTCTTGTAATTCTCATTGCAGTGGAATCTCCTATGTATGAGTTAATGATTTTATCCGGTGGGACCTCTTAGATGTGTTAGTAGGGATTCCTCGCAAACAACTTACCTCTTTGACAGTTTTTATTGTGAGTAGAAGAGTCAGTTACAACGGGCGAACCCGTCACCTCAGGAGGTTTTGACGATAATGATCGTTCTATGTTTGTTAGTACTGTAAACTATTTTATTATGTTGTCCCATTTACACAACTAAAAAAAACATCTCGTGAACGAAGTTGTTCAGTTTTTCTATGCCCTGAAGGGATTGTTGGCATGTAAGAGGTTTCACATATAGAGCGACGATCTGGGCTTTTTTGGCAACATCAAGAATCGGAAGAAGACAATTCGCCTGTTTTGCGTTAAGTTCAGAATAGCAGAAAACCTCTACTGGTACTTTACCTGTTTCTGAGTAAAGTTGTATTCCCGAGAATTATACCGAGCGACTCGACGAACAACGCGCGAGCTCTAAAAACCGCAGAAATGCAACAAAGACAACGTCGCCGCTGAGATTGTGGTTAGTTAAGAGGAGTTATGTCATACTCGCGAGATTACTTTGAACCTCACGTTGCACGGAAGACATTACATATTTCGCAACGTCCACAATGGCAAGTCTGCCATAATAAAGGCTTTATAAACGGTTTCGTGATTCGGCCAGGTTAATCGTCAGCGTAAGTATAAAATGTATCAACAAGGGGCATATCTTAAAGGAGATAAAATCAGTTTGTACGATTACTCCAATATTTGGCATTTTTTTAACAATTCCCGGTATTTATTGGATAGAGTTGTTGAAGTTTGTCCATTGTTATTGAAGTATGTCCATTGTAATTCGGTGTCTACCGAATCTATCGCGGACCACGGCGTTCTTTGCCCGGCTGTTCACCCTGTATCGGGTATCTGAATGGTCGTTTCAAAAGCGGATGCCACAAGGTAAACAACCTCCTCCCTCCCCCCTCTATAGGAAACAGCCCCCGCTCTATACAAAGCCGTTTCCAGACTACCCCGGCTATCTGTCGGAGTGCACAGTCGATTGGCTATCGCCGCACGGTGCGCAAACCGTCCAGGAGGTACAGATTTCTACCCGGGCTCGCACTTCTGCTTGGAGGGTGCCGGATGGGCGTAGACCTGTGAGCTCGGCCGACCCTAACACGTAGGTCATAATGGCTCAACTGCACTGGGCTAATTAGCTTCCATGAGATGCGTACAGACACGTCGAGCTGCACTTTTTAAGCTCGTGTTGTGGAGCAACGACTCTTAGAAGATGTGGGTGTGGCCGCCGCATTTCCAAACCCTGGGCATGCCTATGTACTTGGCCTTTAGGGTGATACGGTGCTGTTTTTCGCTGGTTTAGCTGCTTCGACAGCTGCGAAACCCGCGACCGCGAGGC
The DNA here is from genome assembly GCA_944548615.1 of Micropterix aruncella. Taxonomy (NCBI): domain Eukaryota; kingdom Metazoa; phylum Arthropoda; class Insecta; order Lepidoptera; family Micropterigidae; genus Micropterix; species Micropterix aruncella. Next base: position 28,083,711 of record OX155960.1, on the reverse strand, counting down.
CCGTTCGTGCGGGCGTCCGATGTGGCTGATGCGGGGCGTGCTCGTATACGGGCACGCGACGCACCGCTCCGTCCGCTCCGTCATGGACCGCGGCGTCCAACAATGCGGCCCCACTATTGCCACGATCCAATTGCCCATCCGCCGTTGCCGTTGCCGCTACCGCTGAGGACGAACCGAACGTGTACATTATGCATTATCGTTTTAATTTGCATTCATGCGGACTTGACGTCACTAACGACGTACTTACATCTCGAAAAAGCCTAGCTTCCATTTTAAAAATCCTATATTATCGAGAAATTAATGAATGAATGAAACATCTTTATTGCACACTTTTACAGAAACAATTTGTATGTACAAATGTCGAACCTATTATTTATATAATAAATAGGATAAAAACGAATTTACCGCGTGAAGGTTTTAACACCCGATATTTCGGCGATGTTACAATCGCCGCTGTCTAGTCTACCCTGGACAATGACGGTTGCAACATCGCCAAAACAGAGTATGAAATGACGCTACAATCCTACTAACGCGCCATCCCTAAGATCGCCAATTGGTCCATCATATCTCCAAAGAATTGGTTTTTGTTTGTTGTATAAAATTTGGATGTTTTGACAACATTGCCAAAATTTTCGAAAGTCTGGACTTGCGGTGCTCGATAAAGGGTTAAATTGTAGCAAATGTAATCTACTTTAAAAAAAAGAACTTCTTCTGTACAACGCGTGCATTACCTTAGGAGCATATTGAGCGAAAACCGAAAAAAAGTACAAAAATTTCGCTGCTTTATGAGCGTTGCGTAGCTTGCTCAGGTCTTTCAAAGCGGCCAAGATCTCTTACTATTAGTATAGCTCCTAACAATATATTAAAAAATAGAACTACATGACCTTTTGCAAAGTCGAGGTCTTTTTCGTACAACTTGACTGGCCTATAAAGTTTTAGTACCATTTTAAGGGAAAATATCTAAGAATGTTGATAATTGGACTTGGTCCCTTTTCAATCATTTCAACAATCAGAACAGTATTTGGTATAAGAACCATGATGATAAGCTTGTTTTACAAATGGTGGTTATCGCAACAGAAGCGTTTTGTAAATGTGCACAAATATTTTTCACAATTCTAACAAAATGATATACTCGTAGTTACTGAGTAACGAAACAAACAATGTATTTATTATGTTGTTTAGTACATCTTTTATCATCATCATTAGCGCTACGAGTAATTGTTAGTCTCGGTACTGAGTTTTGATTTTCCAGTTGTTCAGTACAACTGTATTTAGGACTTTAATTTCAGCCATCGCTTGAAATTCGCGTAATTTTAATGTATATTTTATATCATATTCTTTACGATAGAAAATGTTCAGTTATCGACATTGATTAAAATTCCTTCGGCTTCTCAGTAGGTCAGCTGTGTCACCCGGTATGAATAAATCGATAACATTTTGATGATATGCTTTCTACAGCTGAATCTATCAAGTTATTTACTTATTTTGTGATACTGTCGCATTAGTTCCGTGAACGCTCACTACTGCTAACAGTGCCGAAATGGCGAAAATCGAATCGCCTCATTAAGATGTTGTTTATGGCCAGCCCTGCGTACTAGTATAATAGAGGTCAGTGGTAGCAGTCGGGATTTAATTTGGGCTGTAGTCCGAAGTAGGTATCGACCTATTTGTCGTAATAAATAAGATAAAAACGAATTTACCGCGTGAAGCTTAGTAGACTGTCTACCCTAGACAACGGCGGTTGCAACATCGCCGAAACAGCGTGTGTTAATTCGTTTTTATCTTATTTATAATGTCACACAACCGCGATAGTCTTCTATTTGTCGTACTTTCACCTCTTTACTGGTGTTAATGTCACTGGTAACAATGACGCTATTTGATGTTTTTTTTAAATAATATTAATATCTAATGAACTAAAACAGTGAATTTATTGAATGAAGAAAATCATTTTTTAATCTACGAAACCCCAACTTCGGGTTCCATGTCGACTCACTTGCGATAACAGTTGTTTCTATTCAACATTCATCCATGTCATCTTTTATTGCCATGCTCGCATTAGCATACCGAAGCCGAGTATCGTTTTCGTTTGAAATTTCTCAAATGTCATGATTTAACTCTGTTTTGCATCGCTCGGCGCATTCGCGTGTCTTGTCTCTTCTGCTATGGGACATGCGAAGTAAGTGTAGTAACCCGCCGCCAGAAGAATTCCATCTAGTCTCGTTGTGATGTCGGCCGGCGCCGGAGTGCCATTCGCGATTTGCGCCATTCCCGCGAAATCGAACGCTGATTGCTCAATTAGGCCGCTGCCTGTGATTAGGCCGAGTGTGCTTTTTCGTGCGCGCGCGCAAGGGTAGGAAGTGAGCAGCGTTGGCGGACGACCGTGCTGTGGCCCCGACACTTCGCGGTGCCTGGCCGTGCGCGCCGCGATATTCATTCATGATTGGTAAAATATGTACGTTTTCAGTGCGTCCGCTTTGTGATTGGGCGATTCTTTCGTGATTCATGGATAAGCACGGCGGTCGACGCGCCGATTGAACATGGGTAAATGAACATTATTGCTTAGAATCAATAGAAACGAGTTCAACTCGTTTATGTTTATGTTTATCGTCTACGAGCTGTGTAAATTAAGTAATGAGACTGTTTTTTTAAATCAATTAAAATTAATATAATACATTGTCTCTAGGTGCCTTGAGGAGCCACACAAATTTCGAGACGGTTTATTCATTCTTTATAGTAGTGCTAGTACTCAGATACTAGAATCATTATCTTCTCTTTATTGTGAAATTTCGCAATGGGCGGGTTTATTATCATACGATAATCTCTTACAACCAACTGTGCTATGAAGCGTTTATGTGTATATGTGCGTGTAACATGTGTGTAAGTGTGTGTTGTTATTGCATTCGATCGTCAGAATTGAAATGCAATTCCGTTTATTTTATCCCAACGGAAAATGGTGACCTAACCGGGAATCGAACCGGCACCTTACACTGAGTGATCAGGCGACCTAACCACTATGCCACCGGGCCGTGTTAATTACATTGTTTCGCGAAGTTAAAGATTTTTCCATTGTTGTTACTCTTGTATTTCATTCCAGTATTTGTTGGACTTTCTACTTCTCTAAGCTATAAATTTTCCAAACTTTACTATGTATGACTCAAGCGTTTCGTTGGTTATTTTTGTTTTATTATTGATATCTTACATTGTAAGGTCCGGGTTATTATAACCCGGGATCAGGCGACCTAACTACCGGGACGTGAATCGCCTTCAGTTATCGGTTGCGGCCTTTTCAATGTTCTCTAATGATCTAAAAATAATGAGGCGAATTTTTAATCTTCAGAAAAGGAAAAAGTCACAAGGACTCAAGTCAAGACGTTCCATTTTCAATCGACCCCTAAAAGTTGTTGCCCTTCTGTTGTCTTTTCGATCCTGCAACAGGTATTATGGAACCATTTTCGCTCCAAATGTATTAATACCCAATTCAATTGTCAAATTTTAATGAACGGTTGTGTGAGTCAAATTAAACTCTTCCCGATTATTCTCACCTTCAGCCGACGATCAAAACGCACACAATCACAAGATTACTGTAGTAGATAGCCTTTCGCTGCGAGGTTCAGATTCATTTGGGTGTCGGCTTTCTGAAAATGCTTGAAACCACCCGAAACTCCAGGCACTTGAAGAAACATTATCGATAGGCCAAATTGAAGTTTCGCAAATATTTCTGTCATACTGCTATCAAGTTTAAAATAAAACTAGATAGCGCATAGAGTATTATCACGCATTTTCATAACGCACTAGAAAAATCCGGTTCACAAAAATAATTGCTGCGAACCAGCAAGTGACTCTAGAGAGTTTAAACTCATACTAAAGTGAACATCCGTTTCCTACACTGCGTCAGACTCATTGCTTTTATTGCATACGTCTGACGCAGCGCATCTGATGCGCGCCCGTTTCTTCTGAAAGTGCGTCGAATGCGTGCGGTCGGCGTCACTCATATATACATCGAGGTTACATCGTAAATATAGACATATACACATTTACAGTAGGGCGGTGTCGAGTACAACGGGCGAACCCGTCACCCCAGGCTGGTATAACGATATAGAATATTCTTTCAGCCGTGGGATGAGCGTAGAACACTTGGGGACAAGACAATCTACTGTCTAGTTCACCAGCAACCCGTTAGAGACCGACGCCTTACGGCGAGGCACCGGGAAAGGTACCCAGCGGGCATTCTCACCCCCTAACTACCAGTTTTGGCAGTATATCTCCGTCTGGAATTAATCTTCAAGATACCTCCGTCCTCCCGACTGGTTACGGGCCCGAAGTCGCTTACGCAACCTTCACCTGTTGCATTACAGCGGTAATTCAGTTTGAATTTATCGCGGACCTGGGCGTTCTTTGCCCGTAGTGCCACACGGAATCGAGTGGCCCAAGGTCATTTCAAGAGTGGCATGACAACAGGTCAACATCCACCCCCGTTGCTTAGGAAACAGTATATTTTCATAGTCTCCAGACCTATTAAACAATTAGTCAAAATGCACAACCGATTGGCTTCGCCGACCGGTGCGCAAACCGTCAAGAGGCGCCGGGATGCAATCCTACCGGGAGAAACCGGTCCACCAGCTCTGAGGCCTGAGACACGGAAGTCTTACCCGGGGTAGCCTTCCACTCGAGGAGGCCTGAATAGGAGCTGAATCGTGAGTTGAGCCGATCCGAGAACAAAATAGATCTTGTGGCCCAAGCTGCACGAAATCGTTCACCACCACATTACACATTTACAGTAAATATACACATATACATCGAAGTTCATATGTACATTGAGGCTCAAAATAATCCTGACCATATATTACAATTATCTAAACTATCAGCGCCTGAAAAATTTATTCCTGTCGGTAGAGCTGGGGCGGTATTCAAATAATGAGGGCTTTTCTATGTGAAATAAATTTATGTTTTTTTAACAATCATTCAAGTTCAGCTATATTGCAAAATATTCATGTTACACGAACTAATTAATAGAAGGCCTAAAATAGATTGGAATTGGATAGTCCATCAAAAAGTCCTTTGAATATTTCATTTATTAGAAGACTTCAGTTATTTGAAAAGCTGCATTCATATGTTTATTTCGTTAATTAATTAATTCATTATGTTTATTTGCGAAATAAATATTCTAGAATGTGAATAATTTTGCTCATAAAATGGGTCTTCTGGTGGATCGCTGCTCCCAGGTACCGCGGTAGCACGTAATAAATTGAATTGGTGGGTGGAGTCGCTAGCCGCTCGTGCGTCCACTCGACAGATGACTATTACAAAAACGAACATGAGAATATTATTTGTCTCTCTCTATCTCTCTCACACAGAAACTTTCAGCGGATGCCAGATAAAGAGAGTTCATGAGCGAGACAAATATATATGAATGGATTGGAGCCTACAAATTTCAGCAAATTTTTATTGCATTTCAATTTGCCGTAACTAACTAATGAAGACTTGAATTCAAATGATATAGGTAGCGTCTTTATGAAAAACCAATTCGCCTTGTATAAGGTTTATCTCGATCAAAAAAAAAAAAAAACAAAAACAGTTGATTCCAAAATGACGCTCTGACACTGTATCGACAGCAAAATGAGTAAAAAACCCAATCGTGCCGCATTATACCCCCATTTGGAAACTGGCCCCTCGACAATGCAATGCCAGAGTTCGATGTCCTTGACTTTAAAAGGCTACACCGGTATCTGTCCGATTTCTATATTTGATGAACGACAACCAGTTCGCGGTTGGACTGCGGCCATGTGAGGAAATACACGAAGCGAAGGCTGTTCAGCGAGATTGGGACATGGATAAGAGATTATTATTTTCGTCGGAGATGACACAATAATATACGTGATAAATACCGATTAATGTCATAGGGGAAACTCTATATATACTGTTTATCCTCAATGACTCCCAGACTCATCAACAGACACCCAAAACTTTTTTCTCCCCCTTTTATATATCTATTCATACATTTTTACTTGTGGAACCTTGTAATTGGCCTTATATACATATTAATTTGTAATAACCGTATACCTAGCTGTAAGATTCCTAAAATTAATAAAATAAAATAAAATAAAATAAGACAGCTAGACCTAGAGATTTTTGACATCGATGGCAACCTAGCAAAAAATGTCTTACCCATCAATCCCATAGAATATGTAAAAAAAATTTGTAAATTATAATCGTGAGGTTCTTCGTTTCTACAATGGTGATTTTTAAATGAAGTAAATATCGAAAATCTGTTAAAAAGTAAAAATATGAAATTAAGCTTTTCTGTAAAAGCAAAGATTGTCGGCTAGGATGCTCGAGACGTGGCAAAACGTGGAGTACGAGATCCAGCGGCACCGACAGCAGCGTATTGGCTGCGAGGGCGACCCCCTCCCCAATCGTCGGCTACGGAATAAATAATAATAATAAATAATAGGCTTTTCTGTAAAAGCAAAGGTAAGCATAACTTAGTGGCTTACTCATCCAAACTTCATCATTTAAAGTAGGGGTTAACTTAATCTTATCCAAGTCGTGGCACCCTTAATAGAATTAGATTTTTTTTCCGAAATCCCAGTCGCAATTTCTTTCTCTAGAACACCTATTTTTTCTACCAGGAAATATAACGATTCGAGAGAAAATCGGTTGATTTTAAAATGTCATTATTTTGCTTTTTTATTACCTCCATTTCATTTATAAAACTCGTACAGTTTATCGTCAATGTTGGATATTATCGTCTCCTTGAGGTTGCCTAGTTGTTTATCGATCAATATGTTCAGTTCGTCAATATCGATCACGTTGGATTTTGCAGCCATGTCTGACGGTGAACTTGTTGTCGAAAAGGTGGAAAGGTGAAAGGACATTTCTTGCAAGCCTAGTATCCAGAATCATTGATCACATTGATCACAGAGCCACTGAGCAAATTTTTCTTCGGTTAGGCGAGTATGGTCTATTTTTGGCATTTTTGCGTAGACATAATGTAACTGCAATATATTAATATATCTACATACCTTCAGAGATAGAACCACCACCAAGAAATGATAAATAGCATATAAGATGTGCTGTCCGTGGCTTCATAAGTCCAAATTCGTTTCTTTACATTTTTTCTGTCAGTTGATCGTTGAGATCCTTAGCCATGTGCTGGATTCTTCGATTGATGCTGTTTTTCTACAGAGGAATATTCGAAAGAAGTTTGCCCGCAGTTTCTTCGATCATTGTATTAGCCACGTCCACAGGAGCCGGTAGAATAAGTTCAGCATAGTATACCTGTGACATTTTTGCACGTATAAAATGTGTCTCGCATACGGCTGAGAATTTAGTCTCGATTGAACAATCCTAAATTAACGCTTTATCGACTACTGCAAGTTTATGTTTTGATTAGTTTAAAAATGGCGTTTGCTAAAACAAATAAATTATTATAACATTATAATGATTTTACTCGTATGCTAATACTTTAGGTCAACCTGTATGGGGACATGACCATACAGGTTGACCTAAAGTATTAGCATACGAGTAAAATCATTATAATGTTATAATAATTTATTTGTTTTAGCAAACGCCATTTTTAAACTTAATTTTCACTAGTACTAAACAAACAATTCCACACGAATACCAGTTAGTCACTATATGGGCAGAAAGAAGCCGAAAATTTTAATTAAAAAAAGCTAGTGTAATTTGTTCAAGGTTCATCTATGTATCTTTTTCGTTTCTTTATTTCGCCATATCTTCTAAACGCCTGAACCCATTTAGTAGTGTGTGGTTTTGTTAAAATCGTTATGTCATATCGTATTTAGTGTCAAATTGAGTCTGATTGAGTACATTTTGGAAATATACATGTATCTATATGAATATATATATAAACCACAGGTATTTCATAAAAAAATCGTAATAAAATTATTATAAACACAATAGTTCACTTTCTGTAACGGCAGTCGTGTATTTTTATTCTTTTTAATATATTTGCTTGTTATTTAATGTATTCTTCATACATATTTTTGTTTTAATAAAATCGTAACTATTCCAAAGAAAAATATAATTATACATTCCTCGAGGGTCGTCATATAGCGAGCTTAGGCTTCATATTCAAAGCCTGATAATCGCATTTAACTGCAACATGTTGTATAGGCCATAAAAGGCAAAGCTGTGTGGTCAAACCGCAAGCTCAGGATCGATTACTCGTTATCTACGGCAGTCAGCTGTGTATTTTATGCGAATGTTAATCCTACTTAATACGTCACAACCTGTCAACCGCATTCCGGCTTTGATTTCGCAATATATAATAATGAATTGATTAAGGTAACGACATATTACAACCTTCGTAATAAAGGAATTTATCACAATCTATAACGGGGAGCCTGGTTTAGACGGCCAAAAAAAATTTTCAGGTTTTTTTTATATCCTAAAGTTGAAATCATGAATTATAAACATGTCTCAGATTGCTGTAAGTGTAAAAAACTTTTGTACTTTTCTTTAAAGAAAACTTTAAACACGTTTTTTTCAAAACCATTGTTTTTAGTTTTGCGCCAGTGTGAAAAAAAACCCTTAACGGATCGAGTTGTTCCAAAAAAAAAAAAAAAAATATTATCTTCTATATGAACTAAAAAAACATAAAAAAATGTTTTTATATATTTTTATTACTAGTTAAACACAACCTATTGGAATACACATGTAATAATTAATATCTTAGGTATTTTGTTTTGTTTCTGGCAAAGTTACGCTTATATTAACGGCCCAAGGAGATACCGTAATTTCTGCAGCACTGAAAAATTTGCAATTCAATATCTCAAAAATAATTTTTTAAACTATTACAAAAAATGTTTGTATCTTTCAAATGTTAATTAAACTTACATAAAAGATTCATGATCAGTTTTCAACTTTGTAAAAAACATGAAAAACATGTTTTTTTAACTTTTTAAACCAGTCTCCCCCCCCCTTTAACAAAATTACGTGCAAATGTTTGGATTGATTGTACCTGACTCATGCCTATGGATGCTCGAATCTCATTCTAGGTCACGCGCCTATCTTTTTCGATGATACGGTGCACAGCATCGACGTTTTTATTGTTGACGGTGGTGGGCCACCTTTACGAAATTCGTCACCAAGATTGACACGACCGCGTTTGAATTCTACAAACCAGGTATACATTGTCGTCTAATGCTTTAATAGCGTATAATATTTAATAGCCTCACATAAATTACACACATAATCACGATTCTCCTATTACAAATCGAGAAATAAACAAAAAAATACGAAACATAAATACAATTTTAAAATAATCAAAAACACAAAGTCAAATTAAAATGAGCGGAATTCCCGCCGCAATAACTGATTTTGAAGTAAATTAACTTGAACTTTCTACATTTCACATCATTATTATTTTTAAATTAATTCCTAAATAAACCAAAACGGGCATCCTAAAATAGGGTGCCCATTGCCCTCGGGATGTACCAATTGATATGTAGCATAGTTGGTACATATTTGCTAGTGATGTCGTATTTCTTTCTGTTTCTATTCTGTATAATGTTTTTTGAGTGATATTCTTAAAATAATATTCTTACTATTTTAAACACTGTACATACTAATAAACGATTTTATTATTATTAGAATAACCTTCTAGTAAGGTTTACCCGTACAACTCAGCGTTTTAAAGCAAAAAATATAATTTTATATACTTTCTCTACAATAAATATCACAGTATAATAATTATAATACAATATGTTTGAAAATGCATATTAGTTCTGAGATATGCTCTTCTTTCTAAGTGCCGTCTCCTAACGGAGGTTGACGATCATCCTGCTGATTTCCGTCTTGGAGACCGCCGCACTGAACAATCCACCAGTGCTCAGCTGGAACCACTGGCGTAGATTTTGCAGCCATGATGTCATTGGCCGCCCAGGCATCCTCTTGCCTTGAATTTCCCTCTGGGCTATTACTTGCATGAGTTCGTATTTAGGGTTACTCATTATGTGGCCGAAGTTGTAGAAAGTTGTAAGAAATATATCTTGGGAGTATAATAATTTGAACAACCACTATAGTACGAGTGAAGTCGCGGACAAATCAGATATATGCATCTGTATTTTTACTACTTCGTCATTGGTATATACGAGCGAGATATGAATTCATTTTAAAATGTGTTCAGATGTTAATGATATATTTTCTTGCATTTAATAGAAATGACTTGGCACTTTATGACCATTAATAACTCAGACGAGTTGATATATTGTAATCAGTAAATATGAATGCGTGGCTCTAGTAGTAAACAAAGAAATATTTCATGATAAATGAGGCTGGGCAGAAATAGCAAAACTAAGTTCCCACTGGCAAGTCGTTAGTTTATTGTAGCGTACACACCTCGAACGCCTTTGGGGAAGAATAAAATAAATGTCACAATAACATACATCTGCAGTTGCTTTCCCCTTGTAAATTGTAAGAAAATCGCATCCTCTCTGTCTCTCATGTCTCTATATGTCTCACCCCCCCCTCCCCTTCTATATCTCTCTGATTATTAATTACGGAAATGAGTATTTAAAATGAAAAGAAATCAAGCCGCGGGGAAGATAGCCACTCTTCGAGCTATTTCCGTTGGCTGTGAAAGTTTTATAATAAGTTGGTACTCGAGCTCTAAATTAGCGCTTTCATGGTTGGCAATAAGAATTATCCACCGGTAGTTACTTTTCTTTTTTAGAGAGCGGAGCACAAATCCGTCATTAGCTGCATTTGCACTGAGATCCAAGTTTCCAGTTATTTCCTCTTCCGTTATATACATAAATTTTTACTTTATTTTATCTCCATTATGCATTGCTCACTTCTATTCTAGTTATAACATTAGGTCACATGTTGTGCCTTTTCAATTTGCTCATATAGGTCAGCATCAGTCGATTAGCTAACGCCGCACGGTGCGGGCATTGCCCAGGAGCCTCCAAAGAACGATTCCCAGGGGAAACTGACCCACCGAGCACAGATTTCTACCCAGGCTCGAACTTCTACTTGGAGGCTACCTGATGAGTGCTAACCCGTGAATTGTAACGACCCTTAACACAATGGGTCATGATGGCCCAATTGCACTGGACCCATTTATAGCTCCCCAAATTTTGGGCATTTAAAGATGTCGACTACAATGGGCGAACCCGTCACCTCAGGAAGTTTTAACGATAATAATCCTTCTGTCTCGCGTGAGGTGAACGTAGAAGACTTTGAGATGGTATAAATCTACCGTCCAGCAAAGCCACGAACCCGCCAAAGTTCAACGCCTTACGGCGAGGCATTAGGAAGGTAACCCAGTGGGCCACCTCACCCCCTGGCTACCAGTTTTGGCAGGATTAACCTTCAGAATTAACCCTCAGGATACCTCCGTCTGGAATTAACCTTCAGGATACCTCCGTCCTCCGGACTGGTTACCAGAGCGAAGTCGCTTGCGCGGCCTCTACCTGCTGTATTACACAGTAAATCAGTTTGAATTTATTGCCCGTAATGCCATACGGTCCAGTAGCGCCGGGAAGCAATCCCCAGAAGAAACCGATCCACCAGCCGTGAGGCATGAGACGCCAGAGTCTTACCCGGGGTAGCCATACATACGAGGAAACTTTTGAATAGGAGTTAAATCGTGAGTTATACCGGTCCGAGTACACATCATATCTTGTGGCCCAAGCTGCACGAAACCGTTCACTACCAAATTTTAGGAAGTGCATATTTTGATTAGTCTTTTCAAACTCGTGTCTAAAGTATCTTTTCAGATACCACACACGCCACATATCATCCCCGTTTGTTAGGTTATATTGAAAATATAAATTTTCATGCATTTTTAACTTTTTCGCTGGAATAAGTAATTATTAGAATTATAAGAATTTCGATCGAGATAAAGAATTACTTAAGTACATGCTGAGGAAGATGCTCAAACGAGGTAGAAAAAAGCTTCTCGAAGAAAAGACGTTCCCAAAAAAGATTAGGACTTACATGATGAAATACTATGGTCACATCATTCGCATATAGTTAGTCACCGCATATATTCGGAGATACTCAGCAGGCAAACAGAAAGTAGGAAAACCAATACACGTGGAATAATTCTCTTGATTACGACATGGACTACTTTAACAAAACGAAAGAGGAATGGAAATAATCGGCACAAGGCAATGCTGAAATGTGGATAGCAGTACACGTTGACACAGAAACGAGTGATGAAGAATGAAACAGAAACGATTTGATACAGAAACGAGTAATGAAGAATAGACAAGTGGGTCACCGAAAAATGGGAACGCAAAACAAAAGACAAGATAAAAAGTCCAGAATAAACCAAATGTGGACCAAACAAGCGAGAAAGATGAACACAAAGATATCATTTTCTATTTACTGCCCTCACTATGTTAGACCCTCACCGTCCTACTTTCCTTCCTATATTGGCTCAAAGTTGCTATAGTATACTCTCCTAGTTCCTCTCCTGGCTATATTTTGTTCATTTTGTACACTGTGCTATCGATGAAAGATGAATATTATTATGGCATAGCTAATATTCATCTTTCCCTAGAAGGTTGAATTCGTTTTTTGGGCATTCTTGGAAACCAGTGATATATCTATTATCTATTTGCTTAGGTGTCTTTACCGATTACACATGACTGTTCGTTTAATTCTGTACATAATAATATTTATTTATAGTTTCAGACTGTTGTTTTATAGTTCTAAAGCTGTGGTATTTTTATGGCTCGCTCATATCTCTTGTCTGCTGGCCGGTCACCGTTCGATTCGACGCGTGCTTAGCATCGCGGTCGTCGCTTGGACCACTCCTGGCTCACGTGAACTGCTCATACGACTATACAACCCGTTTTCGCTTCTCATTCTACTGCCACTACTCTCAGCCGTGGGAGTATTTCGCTGTTTCTGGTGTCTGTCGGTAATAATTACGTTACAACATAGCGATTGTTCTCGTTGAGTAACAGCGTCATACGCTTAGGTAAGTGCAATTTCGACCTTACCGTTTTAACGATCGGTGCTTGTTTATTTAATCAATAATTGGAGCCGGTTATATTCGCAACTAGCCGTCGGCCAGCGCTTTCGGCGCTTCCTCCACCTAGTCTTTAGGGTCTGCGGCCCTCGTAAACCAGTCTTCGGCCCTAAACGCAACTGTTAGATTCGTCAAAGCACGCTCGTTAGCCCAGCCAATTTATGTATACATCCGACGTTGCAAAAGGTCATGTAGTTCTATTATTTAAATATGTTTTTAGGATCTGTGCCAATAGTAAGAGACCAAGTTTGCAACTTCGAAAGAACTGTGCAAGCTGCGCAATGCCCAAAAAAACAACTAAATTTGGCACTGGTTACGGTTTTTGCTCTATATCTCCCGGGCCTAAAGTATGCGTCCTGCAAAAAAAGTTATTGTTTATTGGCCTAATGTTCGCACTTTTTTCCGTTTTTGCTCAATATCTTCGGAGATATGCGTCCTAAAGAAAGGCTATTTTTTAGGCTGATTAAAGCCATATAACAACATATTAATAATTACAGCTACATGGCATTTTGCAAGGTCGAAGTCTTTTTCGTGTTTAAATTGACTCGCCTACGTGTCAGTTAATGAAATCCTTGAGAGTAATCCTTTATTTTTTGTCGTTAGAATCGTTAGAAGTCTTTAGAATATGTAAATACTTACGGAATTTTGGCCCTAATACTCCAAACTATCCTAACATTTCATAGAATAATACAAAATTTTAACAAAAAAAACCGACTTCATTTTTTTTAATAAGTGCAGCCATTTCATGGTGAAACTTAGAACGGGCTATCATAATTTAATGCGTATACAAAATTTCTGTTGACCGTTGTCTTTGCTGCTGACCGTTAAGGAGTTCTTTCGTTCGAAGCCAACCCTGGGTGCCGCAGTCCTGTCTTGGTGAAATTTAGAACGGGCTGTCGTAATTTTATTTTATTTTTATTTTATTATTTTATTTTATTTTTATTCCAACAAAAGAGAAAAACAGCGCACAGGTCTTAAGTTAATAAATAATAATAACAATATTACGGCCAAAATAGTCTCCTGGTAATATACAGTTAATGTGCGTGATGTGTAATAATATTATGTTATATTATCATGTTCTCTCGATTTCTGAGTGTGTACGATAGAGTAGGATGAGTGTGTTTATGTGTGTGATTGTAATGTGTGTTTAATGGGTGTGTGTAAGTACATCTACGTGTATGTGTCAGTTGTGTATATATGAGAGTGTGTGATTCTGCACAGGTATGTGTCTGTTCAAGCTTTTAAGGTGTGGTCTATTACCGCTCTGATAAACTCGTTTTTGCTCATTGCGAAAATGTCAAGCTCCTGAAACGATTCGTCGTAGGCTTCCATAATTCGATGCAGAGTTGAATTCCTTGCTTGATTTGTATGGAGTCTGGGTACATTGAATACCCTTGGGTGACGAGTTCGGCGCGATGGGACGTTTAAAAGGCTATTCTGCTTAGAATTTGTGGGCTGTCGGTCGATATGATGCGAAAGTATATTGTGGAAGAACGTCATATCAGTCACTTTACGTCGCTGCTGAAGACTCAGCATTTCGAACCTTGCCAATCCGTCAGAATATGAGGTATATTCAGCGAGGGTTCGATGACACAAGTGCCTTACGAAGGTTTTCTGAATACGCTCTATACGGTCAATGTGTACATTATACTGCGGTGACCATATAGGTGACGCAAACTCCACTATACTGCGAACGTAGGCGTTATAAAGAGTGAAGAGCACATTAATGTCGGAGAATGGTTTGCATGCTCTCAGTACGAAACCGAGAGCTCTGTAAGCTTTTCCCACCAAGTGTTCAATGTGTGTATCCAGCATTAATTTGTTGTCCAGCATTATCCCCAAATCCCGCACAACACTCTTCTCTACTATAATCTCTCCGCCTATCCTGTAGTCGAAATCATACTTTGATCGGTTACGAGTAAAGGATAACTTGCTGCATTTCGCCGCATTTAAACTTAATTTATTGAGAGAGCAATAGTCTGACATGCGAGCAAGGTCCTCCTGTAATCGATGACACTTTGAAATATCTTTGACCACAGAATAAACTTTAAGATCGTCAGCGTACATAATGCAGTGTGAGTGTTGGAAACAATCCTGAATATCGTGTATATATACATTGAACAGCAGCGGACCAAGATGAGAGCCCTGGGGTACACCAGATAGAATGTTTACATAATTCGACCGAAAACCACCCAGTACAACAGCCTGTCGCCTGTTCCTCAAGTACGATGAGAGCCATCGCAGTAGGTCGCCGTGTATGCCCACAGATTCTAATTTTCCAAGTAGAATACCGTGGTCGACGCGGTCAAACGCCTTCGAGAAATCGGTGTAAATTACATCTACTTGCAGTCTCTTATCCATGTTGACCGTGACAAAGTCAAGAAATTGGCATAGATTTGATGTAACCGAGCGTCCTGGTAAGAAACCATGCTGATTCTCAGGGAGAATTGTCCTAAACGAGGGCAGCAGGGAATCGTAATTAAATGCATATACAAAATTTCGTGTCTGTGCTGTTAACTGTAAAGAAGTCCCCTCGTAGGGAGCCAACACTGGGTGCAGAAGCCGTGTCATAGTGAACATGAGAACGGGCTATCAAAACTGAATGCGTACCTATACAAAATTTCATGTCTTTGCTGTTGATCATTGAGGAATCCCCTCGTCGGGAGCCAACCCTGGGTGAAGAATCAGTTCAGTTCTGAGGTAACACACATTAAAAAACGATACAACCGAATTGATAACCTTTTGAAGTCGGTTAAAAAAAAATAAACAGCAAGGGCCCTCAACGATTTCATATTATGTGACTACAATTATTATTATTACAAAATCTTCTGTACTCCGGCCAAATTTAGAACTTCCCTTTTACTCTGTGAATTCAAAAGTTTCACCTTTATTTACAGCGAATATATTGCAATAGTTTTTTCGATATAACGACTGTTTTTTTTAATATCACTGATCGTTAGGCTACTCTTCATTAGTTTGCTATTTTCTTCTAAATTCAATAATGCGAATTTATATTACGTAAATGAAGTTTGAAGTAAAAATGGCAAAACATTGGGCTCAAGAGACTGTCTTCTTAATGGATTATTGGTCTCCTACCTTCAATTATAGGAGACGGAACGCTATCAGTACTTATCCTGTTATTTTTCTTTCTAAAACGACTTTTTTTAACACTCTTTTATTACTTCGATTTATGGGTCAGTCCATTTCAAATCACCCAATATAAATAAAATTTTTTGCTCAACTTTTTTTATTTTCCTGTTTTTTTTGCATGTGTTCCCTTTAGGTCGACAGTGACATAACACTCGTCAAAAAAACTTATAAGCCACAGTTTTCTTAAGCAGCCATTTTATATGGCAGCCATTTTAAAATGGCGGTTGGGCAAATATTAATGAAAAACTTGGTTTGCGGAAAGATTAATTGCTAATCTATTTATGAAAATATCAAAAATTGTCAAAAACCAATATGTTTAGCATGAAATGAACTTTAGGAATATATTTATTTTGATTAATGTACTTACCATGTATGAAATCAATCAAACTCTTTCCGTAAAAACTCGGGAAAAAATTATCAATCTTTTAGACCATATTTTTGAATGACGGAAACGAAACTCACTGATAATATGTTATTCCTGTGTTGAATACTTACTTAACTACCTGCAGTCGAAGTTTTAGTCCTGAGAATGCACTCCTTTTTTCTAGAGATTTTCAAAAATGGGATGAGAGGTGATCGTAGGAACTCCTCAAAGGCTAACAATAAGGCCGCCAAGTTTGGACTCGTTTGACTTGCCTCAACTAGTTCTTGGTTGCAAATTGTGACCAGGAGAGTCTGTAGGTACAAAATCGTTTTTTTATTTTTTAAAAACTGTAACTCATTTATTTATGACTAGGACTACATAGACTCTTTTTTATATTATTTTTTGTTGTTTTTACCTTGAATTTTAAGACACAAAATAAGTATAATTTATTTGTTATGCAACTCTCCCATTAGAGGCAATTTTCCGACTAAACTCAGTATCACTTGCCCTGTAATATTAATAATATTTCATCAGCCATAACAAACTGATAAGCCCATCTCGCCAGACGGCTGAGACGAGGCAAGACCGGATCTGCGGCCAAATTCCTTATCGCAGTAAGTTTTGTTCAACCGCATTGTGGACTTTGTTTGTGAGTCATATTTTTTGCGGATTTTTGCGGTGGTGGTCGTTGCCTAGTTTTCTTATCATATTTATTTACAGGATGCAGAATAAATCTGTTTTTTTTTGTGAATATAAGGTTCTGAATGTACATCAGTGGTAACCTAATACAGATAATGGCCTCAATTGCGTTTCTTCGTGAACTAATATCGGAATATAGTTCATGCAAATGAGACAGAGCAATGCGTTAGAGCAGAATATAAAATAAACTATCGTATATTTTCTCGGACGAAAATTACCGGCCGAACATAAAACCATCTGATTTAGTTTGAAAACATTTCGTCCGGTCTTAGATTATGCCGCTTTATTAGTTAGGTAGTTTTGTGCTGGAAATGAGACAATCATTCATTTCATATTTCACTCTATAACGTATTGACATGTCTTGCGCGCATGAACTTATTCCGATTTTAATTCTTGAAGAAACACAATCGGGCTCAGTAACAATGGGCTCGATTGCGTTTCTTCGGAAATTAGTTCGTGTGAACGAGACAGGGAATGTGAAATTTACGGCTGTCACTTTTTCGTATTAAAACTACCTGCCAAAGTTCTGAATCTAACACCGCACGAAATGTGCTCAATTTTTTTCGGACGAGTATAAGTTCTACAGGTAGTTTTTTATCGACGATCGTTCGTTTCATATTCCGCTCTAACGTATTGCGCTATCTTGTTCGCTCGAACTAATTTCAGTTTTAGTTCACAAAGAAACGCAATCGGGCCCAATGTCCTATTGAAAAACAAATAATTATCCTTTCTCACATATAAACAAAACTGACGATGGCATCTCTCGCCATAACATTTGTATACCACACATTTTAGATTGCTATTTTTTTTTTTGGTTGTCATCGGTATGTTATGTAATCCACAATATTGAACTTCAGCTGTGGCAGAAGTACGCGAATAATAATTTAAAAGTACGACTCAAACTATCGACGAAGGATATCTTCAGTATTGATTTTGGTTTTAAACGTACCCTCGTTTAAGTTAAGGACATTGCTGTTAAAGTTCTATTTTTGATTACGTTGTACTGTCAGCTACGATGGACTTCAATCTCATATCTGCCTAGTTTATTCACATTGCTGTAGCTGCGTACGCGAAGCTACCTCTATATGCTGAAGTTTTATGCTTTGTCATAATGGCAAGATGACTACTGCGCTGATACCATTTAAACCTGGAAGATAATTACTTGGGGAGTTTGTTCCTCACAACTTCGCATTAAAACTTGGCAAAGTGTACTTGCCTGCTGTTGCCCATATTCAGGATGGAGGATTTGTATAGGAAAGGAGACGCATGACGAGGTGGGATAAGGAAACAAAATCTGGCGCACTTATTTTGAATCCGCTGTATAAGTTTTTGGTCCAAATTACGAAGGCAGGGTTCATAGACGCAGTCACCGTAATGATTATTGTTAAAACAAGAGCATTAATCAAGAGAACCCTAAAAACTTTACTGAGATAATCTCTAAATCGATAGAATTTAGGCTATAAAGCACTATTGCATGAGTTTTTTGCTTTACGTGAGAGTTAGTTAGTAGTTTTTCACTAAGGGGCAGACCTTAACTACGGGCGATTTGCGGTCTGTGAGCGGGGAATATTATCAATAATGATATGATGATACACATGGTAGGTATCATCATTTGGTCAAAAACATTTCACATTTCCAAAAGGTATCAAAAAAACATCAAAATCTAAACATATTTAAACTTAAACTAACTTTTTGGATTTTATGCAACGGAAGGGTATTGAAAAATAATTCTGAAAAAATACATATCTTCGTTTTTTTGGTTATGTCATATCTATATTATAACTAGCTGACCCGGCGAACTTCGTACCGCCTAACAGTCAATGAATGTCGTGTTACAGATTCGCTGAACTTTATTTATGATTTTATGAAAGTAATACAATGAATACAAAATAAATATTAAGTTCACTACTTTATTAAGATAATAACACAAAAAGAAATATACAAGTACAAAAATTAAGTATATCAATCGCGTGTCAGCAAGACATGATTGAATTAAACTATTTACATATTGTGCAGCATGGGATGCAGTCGGTTTAATTCTCTTAATTGAAGCACCTTGTTATATACGACATTTTTTGTTTTTTTTTAATCAGGCGCAAGATCAAATAAAGCGGATGATTTGCCGACACGTGAACATACCACGTACAACTGACAATGAGAACAACACTGATTTACATTTAATTTGTAAATCTGTTTTTTCTTTAATTTTATTGATAACATTTGATAATTTTATTTGATAACACTGTTTTTTCTTTAATTTTAAATTTTCTTCAATTTTCGTTTTTATTGATTTTCGGGACGGAGACAAATACTACAAATCAAAAACCATGAAAATCGGTCCAGCCGTTCTCGAGTTATAAGTGTTCGAACAAACCCGACTTTGTTTTATATATTATATAGATTTTTTTTCCAAATAACATAATAACATGTATAATTCTCACTTAATCTATAATAATAACCTCTAGTAAACACTTGGAAAAAAAGAGTTAAAAAGCAAGTCGAATAAGTTGCGGAAACGACGTGAACGTGTTGTAAATAATCGTTGGCCTCTAGTTGTCTGCCATGAATCTCCGATTCTGTTGAAATGCCCGGTCGTGCGATGGT
Source organism: Micropterix aruncella (assembly GCA_944548615.1). Taxonomy (NCBI): domain Eukaryota; kingdom Metazoa; phylum Arthropoda; class Insecta; order Lepidoptera; family Micropterigidae; genus Micropterix; species Micropterix aruncella. The sequence goes on along the minus strand of OX155960.1, from coordinate 28,063,888 downwards.
TTCGTTCTCGTCCAAAGAAGCGTTAAATTGACTTGACCTTTTAGACACTATCGAAAATAAGTAGACCTTGCTGCTTGGATCCGGTTGTATATTCTTCACTGTTTCCGGTCGCTGCTTCTGCGAATCTTGAAACTAATAATAAATAGGTTAATAATAGTTAGTTAGTTAAAAATCAACCTACATATAAATCATCTCAGTAAATTTCGAAATAGCTTAACTTATCAGTCTCTGTTACAATAAATTCACAGTGCAAAACAGAAGCCTCAGAGTTAATCAATTTAAAAAATAACAATGAGCTGTCTGGTTCGAAATCCATTACATAGCATAAATGATTTTGAAACCAAATCCAAGTGCCAAAACGATTATTCTGTTTAATTATAGAAGTTATAATAACATTGTGATAGTCGACATTACCTTTCGTCGTGACGAAGGCATATTGCTAGATTTGTCATTTTTAGCTCATATTAATTTATCTTGTATTTGAATATTTTATTTATTTATTTATTTTTATTTTTCAGAAAACTTACAGCGTTTTATACTTAATACTAACACATAATATATACATCTAAGGCCAATTAAAAGTTTTCACAATTAAATTAAATCTATTGTTACAGCGCAATGAGCAATGATACAAATGCAGGTTCAAGTAAGGGGAAAGGGATAGGTTAAGCTAAGTAAGTAAGTAAGATAAGCCATATTATGAGTTATGTAGATGTATGATATATGATGATATATAACGTATATACATATATACATACATACACGTGCACAAACAATAAATTAATATAAATAATACGATACGGTAATAATAAAATGTAAAAATATAGTTAATATAAATATATATATATATATATATATATATATATATATTTATATAATATACATCACAATGTGTTTATAATGTTAATATACATATGAACTTTTATAGAGAATATTATACTGACTAGAAAGCATTGTTATAGTGTAGTGGTGATTGCCACAGCCTACGTACCCAACGGACGAAGAAATACCAATCAAACCCGAAGGCTGTTTATCGTATTTTTAATTTCTTCGAAGCAAGTATTTGAAGATAAATTAAAAATATCCACACATTGAAAGTTGAGGTTATATGATCGAAGTGCTCTATAAAAATACATATTTTGACCATAATTGGTATTGACTCTCGGTAGATAAAATAAATCTCGAGCCCTGGTCTTATTGTTGGGGATTCGGTAGGAGATTCTGCCAACAGAATAGGGACTGTCTATTTTATTATTAATAATATTGTACAGAAAACGTATATCATATTGGAGGCGCCTATCCTCGAGTGAGTCCATGTTATGACGGTTAAGTCTCTCTGAGTAACTTTCGGAGGTTTGAAACGATTTAAAATCAAGATGTCTCATGAAGTACTTCTGGAGTCTCTCAACTCTATTTTTATAGACTGTATATTGAGGCGACCAAATGATAGATCCGTATTCGAGAATGCTGCGTACATAGGAGAAGTATAAAATCTTAAGGGTTCTTACATCGCTAAACGGTTTACACACTCGCTGGATGAATCCTAACATTTTATGAGCTTTTCCGGTAGCATAGTCGATATGTTTATCAAACAGCAGTTTATTATCTAATACTAAACCCAGATCGCGCACCTCACTCTTTTCACTTAGGGGGATATGATTGAGTTTATAAATGAAATTTATTTTATTGTTTTTCCTTGTGAAAGTGATTTTTTGACATTTTGAAATATTTAATGTTAACTTATTCCTAACACAATAGTCGTAGAACCGGTCGAGGTCTCTTTGGATGGAGACGCTATCCTCGATGCTATTTACAGACTGGTAAATTTTTAAGTCGTCAGCATAGGAGATGTGAAAACTATTGGAGAAACAATTGCCTACGTCGTTGATGAAGATATTGAAGAGCAATGGTCCTAAATGAGACCCCTGCGGTACCCCAGATGGGACCGATATAAAATTCGATTTATGCCCCCCGATGACAACAGCTTGATGACGATTGCTGACATACGAAGTGAACCAACGCAGTAAATCACCATGTATACCGATATTGCCGAGTTTGCAAATTAGAATCGCATGATCAACTCGATCGAATGCCTTGCTAAAATCGGTATATATAACATCGACCTGAGAGCGATTATCCATTTGGCAAGATACATAGTCTGTGAATTCACACAGATTGGTCAAAACAGAGCGTCGCTGTGTAAACCCATGTTGCTGTTGGGAAAGAGACGAAGAAATAGCAGGATAAACTTGGTCGAAGACGACCTTTTCGAAAACCTTGCTTAGAGTAGGTAAGATGGAGATTGGTCGGTAATGTTCGACCTTCGATTTGCATCCACCCTTATGGATTGGTATGATATGGGCTTCCTTCCATTTACCGGGAAATTGTCCTTCGTCGACAGATCTTGTGAATAACATGCTGACAGGTTTTGCAAGTTGTGTAGCACAGTTAGCGATAAAGCAGGGAGGAATCGAGTCGCTGCCTGCACTTTTCTTCTTGTCAACTGCTTTAAGGTACTTATAAATCAATGCCTCATTTGTATCGATGCTGCTAATAGTCGCTATTGGGGAAATATTGCTGGACGCCATATTATGTGATGAAGATGCGGAAGTTGGGATATCCGCAAACACGGATTCAAAATATGTGACTATTATTAATTTATTCTGGTATATTTTGGTGTTGTTACTTAATTATTATTTTCTTTTTAATATTGAATGAATAAATTCTTTATTGCTCATAGAGACATACGAAAATCGGACTTAGTAGAGTGGGGTAAAAGTGCGCAACTTTTTGTATTACTGTTCATATGGCCGTTAGGTTAGGAACGCTGTGTTAGTTTCCGAGGGGTCATATCGGATACCTGTCAGACGTAATTACAGTCGTCCTGAGTAAATATAGTTGAAACTATAAGGCTAGATTAAGTTTTAACCGTTTTGTCATATTTTGATTATTATCGTACTGTATGTTATAACTACATATAATTTTACTCGAATTGTGCCTTAGATGCTTTATTGATCATGTTTCTGGTCATACTAAAGTCTTCTGCGTACGCATTTTCTTTGCGATGATTTATTACGTGTTTCGTTTCATGTTCGATTTCTGGAAGCGATGTCTGCGACTTGTTTAAAAAAATGTTTAGTAATTCTAACCGTCGTTCTTCCTCTATTTTGCTACACGGACAGACCTATAAGAAGTACTAAACACTGTGTGAACGTTTTGTTTACACTTAACACCATAAAATATGTCAAATATCAAACTCACCTGGACTTGCTACTTAACAAAATGTAAATTAGCGTATTGTTTCTGAGTAAATAAATGCTGTGTTCAGTGGGAAAGATACAATGAGGAAAAACAAAGACATGGGCTCCTCAAATAACGATCTTAAAACTAAAATAATGGGCAAACAAGGAGACCACCCGACAAGACATGTCACCATGCTTGATAGTGTATGGTGGCATAATAGTGTATACATATACTGGCATTAAAACGACGACACACTGTATCTCTGCACTAAACTGACTCCTTTACGTTCAAAACTTCGCAATATTGCAACCGCGCCACTGTGGTGCAAGCGGATGCGTCCTGCCGATAATATTGAATGCCACTGTGGCATGTCACCGCCAATATATGTTTGTGTATTCGGCTTACAACAAAGCAGCTTATTTGCTACGTTTGCGATATATATCAGTGAATTTTGTGGACGTGTCAGCGTTATTGTATCTAGCGTAGCACCATGGCGATAATTCAATACTACCACACAATTCATTAGGCTGCTGTACACGCTACCATTTATGTAATTATGCAATGCCACTACCGCAGTGTCGTATAACCATGCAAGCTGTGTACCAATCCCTCTATATTACCAGTCCTTCCAGGGACATTCGCCTTGATTGAAACATCCAAGTAACTAAGATGATCATCTTAGAATATTTTCAAGCAACGACACTAAAAAGATTACATTGTTCACGCTTGATCGACTACGACTGCGCCCTTGCTGTTAACGTGCCACACAAGTTTGTCAAAATTTGACATAGTTTACCCTCTGTCTTCATTAGTGAAGCGATTTCCTTGTCGACATTGTGCTGTGTTGTTATTTCTTTATGACAAATTTCTGAATTGATGAACATTCTAACCCAATCTCGCAAGAATCCTCACACAATGATAACCTTATGCATTGCATGCACATCATCTTATCGCTTTGACACATATTGATTTCGCTTATTAAACATTCTCGTATCCTATGTATGTATATTTAGAAATCACCACATATCTGACACATTTATCTAGCAATATTTACTATTTCGCAGATAGGTCGCAGATTATCTCGCTTAGCCGTTTTGATAAGTGGTGTAACTGCGTATAAACAATATCTACGTAAGTCACTTCATGTGATGACGAGTCGTGAGTACGTACTTGTACCTACTAGGAGGATTTAATTTAATCGTGGAGCATTGTGGAGGATTGGCCCGAGTGAACAGATTAATACTTCAGTTTCCCAGGAATATCTTTTGTACTCGTAAGTAATTTAGCATCGTTGGTGGTTGTTGTGGAGTCGATTGTCATACAAGTTGCCTGGTAACCTTTGCGTCATCCTCCATTCTATTTATCCTGTAGACCTTCGTATTCTTAATCCGCTGCTGCGAGTTGATCCTCTAATATATATACCAAGGATGCTTTTACAACCCACTTTCTCGTATTTTTCAGCTAAGAAATTCTGCTTCTTTCTGAGAATGCGTGCCACACAGAATAGAATAGAATCAATCTTCATTGCAACAGTATGTAAGGTACAGACAGAGGTACAGATGTTTTTGTACAAAATGGTCTATAGAGTTTGCTCACAGGACGTACAATTTCAATTTCATGTAATGACCACAGAGTATAAGCACCGAACACTCGTGCTTATTACTTATATTATTTTTTATTAGGAGTTTAGGAAATTCCAAAAAATAAATAAAAATAAGAGTCGAAGAAATAATTGACATATATTTAAAAGTAATCCAAGTGTAATAAAACTAATATTTAAATAATAATAATAAAACGCTTTATTTGTTTCATCAAAAAGGCGAGATTATTGCCTGAAGGAAATATCTTACAGCTAACCTTAACCTAATGGAACTATCAACTACATGTTATGCGGTAAAAATAAGATAAACTAGACAATTTAAACATTCACATTCAGCAGAAGGAAAAAACAATAATTTTAAAAGAAAACAAACAATAAACCTACAATGACGCAGGGGACGCAATAGAGAGGGGAAAATAGGGAAAAGTTTATGAACGATTCAAGTGTTCTTTGAGCCTGCGTTTGAAGCAGAACAAACTCGGTGCTATCCTTATACGTCCGAATAAAGCATTCGAGAGACGGGTTCCACGTACGGAGAAGAAGTGCGAGAAGAAATCGCTACTGTATACAGGGATCGAAAGCGGTAGGTTGTCTTCAGATCTCAGAGGGCGCCCGTGAGAAGATAGAGGTTTGAACCTACTTATAAGATCAAACCTACGACTCTCGTATCTCTCCTTTTTCGGCCCGCAGCCAGTGAAGTCTCCTTCTATACTCCGTAATATGGTCGCACTTTCTTAGGTCATAAATGAATCAAATGCAGACATTAAATAGTCCAAGAATAAAAACTAAAAATATAAAATATTTAAAACCGTATCAATATAATAATTACAATTTATTGCCTCGATTTCTCAGATCATAAAAAAATATATAAAAGAGCCCACAGAAATATTTTTTTTTTTTTGAATATTCAATAGCGAAGGCATATTCATATTATATTTCCTTTGTAGATTAAAAATTATTTTATACCATAATAACATCGAACCGCTCGCAGTATTGGAGGACATGGTCATCTCACGTGGAGGTGATGTGAACTGGGCACCGAGATCGTGCGATTTGACCCCGTTAGACTTTTTCTTGTGGGGTTTTCTTAAGTCGCAGGTGTATGCGAATAAGCCACAAACCACAGCGGTCCTCAAAGCCAACATAACTAATCGGTCAAATTCAGCCTGATTTATGCGCCCCAGGAAAGCCGTGGCGGACATTTGAACGATGTTATATTCCACACATAATGGCATCAATAGGTCTTTCAAACGAATATAAAATTTCGATGATGTCTCACGCACACTTTGTTTTATTTAAATTTAAAGATAGGAAGCGCTTAATGAAAGACTCTGTATAATAGGTTTGAACCGCTCGCTTTTATAAGGTAAATTCCCTTTGGTTATCCGCCTCGCGTGGTCACGTCTCAGTCCCATATATCAAAAGAGAGTGGAAATAAGCAAAATAAATCTCGTGAATGTTTATTTTTATTATAATACTAAAATGTGAGAATTACACCCAGATTTTTCTTTTTTACTCCAACACGGTTTCAAAAGTTTACGTGAAATGTTGAACGAAGGAAGTTCGTGGAGTTGTGATTTACCTAGTGGCTATTCCGAAAAGATTTTTTGTTTAATTTCTTCGCGCTGATTGGAAATATTCCGAGTACTTTGATTTTAAGTTTGCTTCCATACGTAAGTGCCTGTAATAAATAGCGGTGTTATGACGTGTCTTGCGGTTTTTAGTTTACGATATTACGGGAAAGTTAGTTCGAATCATGTCGGACCATTCATTTACAGTTTTGACAAATACCTAAAGCTACGGACAGATCTACGATCGCGTCTTGCGACGGTGCGGTGCGAAACATTGATTTCGAGAACTATTCATATTTAGGCCCAATTTTAAGTAAACCGACTGAGATAATTAACATCAAATCAATACAATAAACAATATATTTTTTTTTCATATAATCCAAGCCTAAGTACACGTAGTTTGCCCCGTGTTCTAATAAATGTACTGTCTTATTTATGTTAATTTTGCATCCTATTCGAAATTATATTTATACATACACCTTGCTTCTTCAAACAGTAGGTTACCTTAAATTTCTGAAATGATTACTCTGAGGTCAAATAAAGACGAAAATTTAGAATAAAATGTTATTTTTCTTTGTTTTTTTTTTTAATAAGATGTTTATTCTACATAATAAACCGAGTTGAAAATAACTTGTTTTGGTTTAGGACATTGCTAATGGTTATTGTTGAATTTCTTGATATTCAGTATTTTTTCTTGATGACTTAATACCAAAAAAACGTTGTGGTTGATTTTTAACTTAGTTTTTCGTGTAGAAAACTCTTCTGTAATTAAAAATGTCCTAATATCCACAAGCATTTTTCCAGGTAAAAAAGTATTTAAAGATTTTTTTTTTGTTTAACTAATCTGACGACTCTTTTCCTAATTTTAACGCAGTCTTTACAGTAGCACGGTGTATATAACCAGCGCCGGATTTAGACTTGATGGCCCTAAGCTGTTTGAGCTTTTGCTGCAGTATATTTACTCTATTGAGCTATTGCTGCAGTATACAAACTCTTGAAATTAATGCTATGTATTTATTAGAGTTATTAGATTTACTATATTTTATTTATTTTTTACTTTTTCTTTTTCTCAGTAATAGTACTTTAATAAGTGTGCGCACAATATAAAACGCACAAGTGACCTAGTCGAGTCTACCTTGGTACGGGCTTCGGCCTAGTTAGGCAGACTATGTGAATAATGTTTTTGGAAAATTACTTACGAAAATAAATTTATTCTTATTCTTATTCTTATTTAAGTATATATGACAATTGCTCACTCGGACGTTTTTTTTTTGGGGCCCCAAAGAAAGTGGGTCCCCTGAGCTATAGCTTGTGTAGCTTATACGTAAATCCTGCGCTGTATAAAGCCTTTAGGGGGCTTGCCCCCCTTGATATAGAAGGACGGAGTGGGGTGGGGGGGGGGGTGAAAGGAATTTAAGCCTGAGAGAAACATCAAGGATCAAGGAAGCCTAGGTGAAAATGTTAAATAAGCTAGTGTCTCGCAACGTTACGAGATATCGAAAATCTGACATAAATACTCTTTCTGGCGCATCCTACTTTGTAGCCAAAGCATTATATTTCGCGTGTGACGCGAGCTCCAGACCGGAATCCTGCAACTCTTTGCGTCATTGCAACACTTGCAGTTTCGCGACGTCGCGTGACGTAATAATTCCAGCCCGTACCTTAACCCGTAACTGGTCAGGTTGGGTTAACGATACCCAGGTTGGTACTAGACGTTCTTGCGGGCGGAAGTCCCATTAGTTTTTTCACAAGTCACGAAGTTTTTTGGCTATTATGGGTATCTCACACCTAACCTTACCATTTACGTTAACTTTTTTTGATTTGTTTTTTTTTTCATTAAAACACCGCAGAAATAAGGTCAATAGGTCAATATACGATTTGAGCAAACAATTGAGATGCAGAAAGTATAACGATGGATAGCAAAAAAAAACTAAAACCTCTGAAATCAAAATACAGGGAAAATGTAAGAGTATTTGAAATAGAGATGCACAATTTACAATCGCGAATATACTCTAAAAGAGAGAGGATGCAAGGTAACGCAAATCGTAAGGTAAATTCCATAAATAATACACTTAAATTGGGGATTTACTTTGAAATGACACTTTATTTTACATGGCAGTATTTTTTACTTTACTGGCCTACTAGTTAAAATATTGATAACTCGCTAAACTGAAGTCTGCCTGTGTGTCTGTCTGCGTGTGTGTGTGTTTTCCTTCACGATAGCGCCCAAACGCTTCATCCGATTTGGAATTCGGCATGCAGGCATTATTCGGTCATGGCTACAGTTAAAAGTCTGTGGTTGAAATCGGTCCACCAGAGGGCTCGCTAGTTATACTCCAATCTCGAAATATTGGACTTGACATTAAGGTTGACATTTTGGTTGAAATATCTCGCATACAAGCAACACAAATAATATTTTGTCTGTTTGGAAAAATACCATTTTAACCCATCAAGACAGTAAGGTCCCGAATCGGGTACGATGTATTGTAGTCAATGCTCAGTAACGTCTCAAAACGGGTACGAGCGCTGCGCGACAAACCGCGCTCTCAACAAACTGAATTTACACCAACATCACAGTGCAACCACCCCTTGTTAGATGTGTGAGAAAGACGGATAAATTCTGTATTGTACGATTATTCAGTTGTGCTTCTCGCAGTCTAGAATCCCTAATATAATTGTTTGTATTCTGGAGGCACTTAGTCGAGTGCTGCCATTGCTCGGATCTGTGCTTCTCTTCGGATATTATGTAGCTTCTCTTCGAATATATGTATGAAAATAAATAAAACGAACTAATACATAGATTTGGTAAAGCATGTAATAACGTACACAAATGTCTTTACAATTTCTAGATAGGGTTTCGTATTTTGAGATAAAACGTCGATATCGCTGAATAAGTGATTTTTTTCAGTTCTCCAGCTTTCTAATAATTATTCATAATTATCTAATTGTTTTACAAAATGAGGTTTTAATGTTTTATATTTCAAATTTAAGTGCGATCATTCTAAAATTCTTCTTTTTATGATCCATCAAGTAGTTTCTTTCTTATGATCGTTCTATATTTTTGACCTTCAACTCTCAGAAATGACAGGCGACTGCTAAGATTTACACTCGCCGCTTGAGGGGTTAATACCACGTAAAATATTTCGAATATACTACCAATGATACTACGAATTGGCGCGCGGGGGTGGTTAGGTAAGCGCGGGTGGGGGGGTGGGGGGGAGCTTTTCAACTTGTCTTGGGGTGACACAATCGTTTTTTTTTGCTTCTTTCTTATTAGAACTTCCAAATTCGTTTTGGTTAGTTGCGCTATTATTTTTCTGCCATAAAAATGGTTCAGCTCTATTCGTGAGAACTCACTGGTTTTGCATTGATATTTTATTATCTCTGATCCTCCTCGCCAGTTACGGGTTCAATTTCTCTCTTTATTCAGCATGATTTGACGGATTGTGGTCATCTCACCGCCTTTTCAGTCAAAACGAGACCGACCTTCGTCAGATCACTGCTCGCTTCTCGCGAACACGTCCGCAGAATAACTCACCTTGTCCGGTACGATACAGATCGCTGCAATAATTCGACTTCGATTTCGAGAAGCACGCGCAGTCACCGTCCACCGCGCATTACTCAGTACCCGCTTCGCCAGATTGTAGAGCAATTATCATTATCATCGCAATGGCCGTCGGAATGGCACCATTTCGCATTTGTAGCAGCCTTTAATAACGTTTCGAGTGTGGTAAGTGCATCGACATTTTATGTGTGAAAATGAACAGTTTGTTGCAATGAGCTCTCTAGACGATCAAGCATGCTTGTCAAGCATCGCGTCGCGGGCTGGGAGGCGATCGTAAACCGCAGGAAATACGAAAATATTTTTAAAAAATATTTACCAAAAATGCCTAATTTTGTAGTTTTATACCAGGGAGTCACGTCATTCATCAATCAACTACGTCTAATTTACGTGACTCCCTGGTATAAATTACAAAATAAGGCATTTTTGGTAAATATAAAAAGAAATATATTTGCATATTTCCTGCGGCTTACGTTCCTTTCCAGCCAGCGACGCGATAATTGACAAGCATGCTTGATCGTCTAGAGCCCCTAAGAATAGCTCAAAAACGAGCTTATGTACCTATACGCAATGGCATTGTTAATAATAATAGTTGACTCACACCAACTTTCTCCCGGAAAGTTAACCCCCCTCCAGGCCAACCCCCCTCTGCCCGCTAACACCTAACCTCCTCTCCCCGATTAAATTCGCGAATGTACTTATATTTCTAAGATATTTATAATCTTTTAGTACTATTTTAGAAGTATTTTCGTACTATGTAGTATTTTCCGTGGTATTGAAATGGTATTTTCCAAAATCATGTAGTATTTTCTTAAATATGGCGGAATTTTAAAATTATTTGTGATATTTGTATATGAGATATTCCAAACAAAATTTCACAATGTGGTTACAGACTATCGCGATTGATCAAATGGCTCCGCGGAGTTATCAGGGCGGGTGTCGTTATGGGTGCGAATAGGCCACTTTTCAACTCCTGCTATGACCAAATGATGCCTGCATGCCAAATTTCAGGTCAATCCGATTAAGCGTTTGGGCGCTATCGCGGAGGAATACACACCCACACACACACACAGAATACCGTTCACTATACTTTCCCTCTGCCGGGAATGTAAAATATTTAAATTGCAGAAAAGATACATGAAATAAAATCATGCACCTTACAATCGCTAAAGAAAAAAAAAACCCTTTATTAATATAAAAAACAAAGATCATGATCTACATAACTACAAATGCTGCAAATAAAGTTAATCCTCAAGCAAAAATCCTGATATTAAGGAATCATCTCACCGATAAGATAAAAAGTAAAGAATTAATAAAACAAGAATTATTATATAACACACAAATAAATATATAATTGAAGAAATAATTCGGAAATTCATTAATTAGCCAATATTTAAAAGAGCTCTCTTATAGAGTTTTTAAATTAAGTAAAGATATTGTACGTGAAACCGCTCCCAGTTGATTTCACATAATCGCTGAACATGTCGACTCCGTCTAGCATACATCGGGCAAGAGTATTGTTGCGCTTCTAATGCTTTTACTGTATTTTTTCCCTTCTTCGATTGAATGAGCCATTCTTCAGTTCATGTTTTGATCGGCCAAGATCGCCCTGGATTTCGGTTTTGCACTATATATTATACAATCTATATCGATTATTGTGAATAAAGATTGATTCGATTTGAAGAATGCTCATGTTTGTTCTCTTTGTCTGCAGGAAACATACAGGATTGCGAGTTGGTCGTCGGTGCGCGTCGCGAGTCGCGTTTGTTGCGCCGGCACTCAGCGGTTGCGGCGGGAGCGCGCGCGGACGGTGCAGGCGATGATCGCGCGCACCGCGTTCGCCGCAGCAGCGACCCCGCGCAGATGATGATGGAGGCGGCGACGGCGACAGCGGCGGCCGCGGCGACGGGCGAGGCGGCGGTGGCGGCTCGCGCCTCGCGCATCCAGCGCTACAAGGACGAGCGCCGCCGGCAACTGTCGGCGCACGTCGCCAACGTTGTCACCACCACCGCGACCAGGTCAGTAACATACTCATATATGTAGACCTAACCGTCTTTCCTCACCACAGGATTACGTAAGATGATGATTGACGACGGCTTTCTTATTTTGATAATTTCAGTCTGACCAGTGGCAATTAAGTAGACTACTTATACTGCTTCATCCTTAGGGATATCATCCATACCATCCTATAGGCAGTCAACGGCTTATGGCAGAGGAGCTCGTGTCTGATTATGCCAGTATAAGTAAAAGTTGACTGATCAATACCGCTTTTTCAAAATATATACTTCATTCGGATGGTCGACAAAGTAGGTACCAGGAATCAGCGACCGGTGCAATGCGCTGATGAAGGAGTGAGGAAAGGAAGCGAACGACGTAAAAAACTGCTTAAATAAAACACCAAAGAAAACATCTATATTTTACGTATCAACGCGCTTGCAACACTTCAAAGGCACCATGAAGAACATCACTCATGAAAGCGCGGCATTCAGAGCGAGGCTAAAAACCTGGCAGCGCTGAAAGTAAGACGATGGCGACATCAGCTTAACTCGTAAACCGGTTCAGACTTTACGGAATTCATTACGTACAAAACACGGATGGACGGCCGGAGGCCGACGAGACGCGCGTGCGAGCCCCGCGGGCGCTCGTTGACTGCGGGAGACGGTAGCCCACCGCCAGACTGAAGCAAAACGATTGTAATGGGCTGATCAAACGTCGATCGGTCGGGAGGGACGACGCGCTACGGTGAGAGCGAGGCAAGAAGCGGCACCGTAAAACGCACGCACTAAATTGGTGAAATACGACGGCGTCGCGTCTGAAGGAGTCAATAGTAAATCACTACATCTGAGTCGACGCGACACATAGGCTAGTGGGAAGCGAACAGAGTATAGTTCCTTCCGTCGAACGATTGATGGAAATTTGCTAACGATACGTCTACATCTGCTAGGGGCGAAATCCATAATATGGTCTTCAGCAAAGGCAAAGAGAAGGAAATATACAACATCAGCCGATTCACTCACATGGAGTAATGTGAAGCAATGACCGCCGCGGATTCATCCTAGTCGCGTTGCTGCTGTGGTCAACCGACACAATATGACTGGTGACAAGGCGTTGCACGCCTTACCGGACGTTGAACATTTACCAGCGAGAGCGAGATTTCATTTCATTTAATTTATCTGGAAAACATACTTCCTTGTGATACATAATCTCTTTTTTAATTAATTGCCTAATGCTCCTATGTAGACCATTGAAGTTTCAACCGATTAGATATTTTTTAATGATAAAATAATTACAATGGGAGAGAAAAAAAAGCAGGAATTCAGAGAAATCTTAAATCTAATCTGTCAAATCTATATCTACACTTTCTTATATAAATACAAACAGTACATACATAAGAACAAAAAAATGAGTGTAATATGTTCAGGATCATGTATGTATGTTTTCCGTTTCTTCATTCCACTATAACTTGTAAACCATTGAACCGATTTAGAGGTGTGTGGTATTGTTAGAATCGTTATGTCATCCGTATGTCAATCGTTATGTCATGTAGAGTGTCATAGGGTACCTTAACTGTCCAAATATCAAGTAGTTGTCTAAAAGTTTAAATGTCGAAATGTCAATAAATTAACATAAATATGTTTAGTGTTAAATGAAAGGTCTGATTGAGTACATTCCGAAAATATACACGTTTCTATATAGATAAATTCATAAACCACAAATATTTCTTAAATACAATAGTTCACTTTCTGTAACGGCAGTCGTGTTTTTTATTATTTTCAATATATCTACTTGTTTATCTGCTAACTCTGGAGCGTATGTATGTACGCGGTGACTCGATCTGTGATCGATCGGTGATAAATTAACCCTATATTTGTTTGTTTCAGAAAACTCCGTTGTCAGAAAACGGCGAGTGTCGAGCAGCCCGCTCCGGAAGCGGCGTCGGCGGCGTCTGCGGCGGGCGCGTGCGACGCGGCGTCACCGTCGACGGGCGTGCGTGCGACGCGGACGTCGCGGCTGCGCGCCGCCGCCACCGCCAGCACGTCCGACGGCCCAAAGCGCACCGCGCCGACGCGCGCCACCGCGCGTCGCTCATCAAACCTCGCCAGGAGTGACGAAACGACCATTGCTAGTGCTAGTGCTAGTGCGAGTAGTGATCCGTCGCGTGTGAATAGTGCTTCGAAAACGAGTGATAAAGTGACCACGGACGCGACGCCGATCAATGATGACACGCCGAGGAGGCCGAGGCGTTCTTCCAGGCTGGTGAGTATCTTTAAAATTACATGAAATCGCATTAAGTCGTTCCTTTTCAACCGATATACATTCCATACACATTGTGAACTTCAAAAGATGCTCTCCACTGGAAAGGACCACCAAAGAAAACCAGGTGGCACTTCTTTTGGTACTATTATTGTGAATACAAAATAAATAAGATTTGTGGGCTTGTAAATAATAAGAATTGTGGGCTCGTAATAAATAACATCTGTATATTCTTTCCGTTAACTGGAGCTTGTGAATGTGCACGACGTACAATGGGCAATCCTAGTACAGAGCCGTAGCTAAAATACAAGTTTTATGAAAGTATGAATTCAATTATTGTTTGATATATTTTATAAAGCCGAAAGAATCAACGGTTTGTTTTTTTTACGGAACAAATAAAGGTCGACGTTGCATTTTTTTGATGGGAGTAGGTGATTGTCCTCTACCTCTATCTATAAAAGTATAAGAGTTGTTTAGAAGTATTTTTCTTTTTCATTTAATTTATGTATTTTTTTGAAATCCGTAACCGGTTTCATTTGTTTTAAAACTGTATGTGTTTTTTTACTGGTATTACTCTGTAATACTGTGTGATTTCATAATAAATAATTAAATTGAACGTAATAAGTTATGACCAACTCGTAGGACATTTGGTCAGCTTTAACTGTACCGTTTGCATTTTTTTAGTTAGGGCTCATAGTTTTCGAGACAAAAAAAAATGAGGACGTTTTAGGGCCTCTGTACTTAGAGGGGCGATTTCGTGTGGGTCCATAGCCATATCATAGCCCTAGTTTATAGTCCCTCTGTGCCCATACCAAATAATTTTCATATATTAGAAATGATTCATCGATAACAAAACTACTCTTTGATGTCAGTAAGAGTTCGTGATTTACACTAAATTTTGTTTTAGTGTTAAAATTGTGACTTAAACTTATGCCACCGTCGTGAGAATAATTCCCGCGATTAGAACAATGTTATTTTTGGCCTTTCTTTTTTTCATAAGAATCTACCTTTTTTCATAATCTACTATTATTCCGTTTTAGAAATACCCTAGTTTAGGTATTTTAATACACTTATTAAATTCTAGTATGTCACTATATTCTAAATAATTGTAATTATTTACCGTTTTTGAGTGCCGAAAACCAAACCCGTCTTAGTTTTTTTAACACAGTCAGAAATTATGTATAGATAATATTATATATTATACCTAGGTTATGTTGAGTAACTGTCATCTATTTTTCTTTGAAGATTGTTACATGTTTTATTAAACCCTAAATTAAACCGAATAACTAGGTACCTCAATATTGGAAGAATATAAAATAGGTAGTATTATAATATTTGTATTGTATTGTTTTAAACTGAAATAAAAAAATCAACCGACGTGCAGAAGTTGTCAGACGAGTGGGTTTGACTTGTACGGCTTGGGAAACCTTGCCTACATCCTGAGAGACCCAGCGATGCTTGTCAACCTAAAGCGGACAGTGTATGAGACATGCGTGCTGTCAGTAGCAACGTACGGCCTAGAAACTAAGCCTCTAACGCATAGCAGTGCCAACCGCCTTAGAATATGCCAAAGGGCCATGAAGAGAGCAATGCTGGACATCAGTCTCCGCGACAGAGGGCGCAATGAATAAATACGAAGGCGCAAGGGGGGGTGACAGACGTCATGAAGAGCATCGCCAGGGCTGGGCAGGGGCTGAGCAGGATGACGCGAGGTGGGGTCCGAGAGCCACAAAGCGAGGCATAGGGAGACCCCAATTTCGATGGCTGGACGACATCAGGAAAGCAGCAGGAACCAACTGGCTGAGGGCAGCAGCTGACAGAGAGACACGGAAGAAGAAGAAGAGGCCTACATCCAATAGTAGACAAAACCAGGCTGAGGAAGAAGAAGAAGAAGAATCAATTTTAGAGCGGCAGTAGCTCCTCTATCCACGACACGTATATATTCGCGTGATTTTTTTGCCAACGAGAATAATTATATGATTTTTATGCTAATTTATTCATAATCCAACATAACATGCACCTATTCTAATTTTCCGCCTTCACTTTCCCCTTTAAGTCCCCCATTGAAACCTCAGAAAATTAGACCGCGTCCCTCATCTAGTTCCCTCCTTTGTGTTAATGCTATTACGAAAAACAAAATAATGAGTTTCGGCGCAATTATTACGCCGCGCCGCCCAAATAATATTTTAATGACTGTATTAATTACAAAAGCACGCTGAAATAATACGGCCTGTGTAATCTGTAACTTTTACCTAACCTTTTCGCTTTCATCACATCTGTATAATTAGAAAATTCGTTCAAAGTCTCATATCTCCGAAAATTGTTAACCGATTGCTTTGACACAACGCTGCATTCGAATACACGCGTGGTATTATGTACCTGTTATACAGTTGTCGCCCCTATGACAAGTAAAAACATGCTTTTACACGACTAGGCAAAAAAATTGGTATTATGTGTTTAGGATTCATCTATGTATGTTTTCCGTTTCGTTATTCCACTATTGCTTCTAAACGCTTGAACCGATTTAGAAGTGTGTGGTAATGTTAGAATCGCTATGTCATCCCGAGTGTCCCAGGGTACGTGCCGTGATCCCTTGCTTTTATATAAGGAGAAAGAGGCGTCTTCAATGTAAATCGCCGTGTTAAGCATAGCGTGTTGACAGTCATCATTTGACAGTTTAGTTTTACGTTCTTCCCCTTCGCGGCCGGCAGGAATAATTCCGATAAGCCTAGTACAACGATGGGTATTTGGAATATTAATTTAGCAAAATAAATTATACAAATTATTTCGTAAGAACCAAAAACGGTTATTTAAAAATCGGTAATATTTTGTGGAGAGTAGGCACTAATTAAACACTTTGTATACTTTGCTAAATTTATATTCCAAATATTTCTCTTCATTACTAGGCCTACCGGATCTAATCCTGCCAGCCGCGAAGAGGAAGAACGAAAAAAAGGAAACTGTCAAATAATGAATGTCAACACGCACCGCGAACACAGCAATTTATATTAAAAACGCTGCTTTCTTCTTATATGAGAGCAATGGGTCGCGGCACTTACGCTATGCCACTCGTGAGGACAACACGATTCTAACAATAAGACACACTTCTAAATCGGTTCAAGCGTTTAGAAGTTATGGAGGAATAAAGAAACGAAAAACAGACATAAATGAATTCTGTACACATAAAACTCCTTTTGGGCAGTCGTGTAAAAAATAAATCTGCATGACTTTTTACAAGGTCGATGTCGTTTTCGTATACAAATTGACTGGCCTATATGGACTTTCGGCAGCGGCCTGACCAGTTAAGTGTATGTGCGAGTGTATGTGTATATTAAATGTGCGAAATTGGCTGGACTCGCAATGCATCAACCTAACGGTTTTGTAATAAATAAGAACGTATACAACGAGTACGTTCGTCACGCCTCCGTCAATATTCTAATGAACGTGTTCGCGTCGGCGTCATGAGTCAGTCACACTTGCCGGCGTGATTTTATGCCAGACACATACAATCTCTTCAACACAGGTCTGCTCTCTGAAGTAGCGCACTTTTCTATCGATTCTTTAATTATTATAAGAAAACCTCTTCTTTTGGTTCCATATTTTATAATGGACTGAATTGAGTACCACCCCAGCCTCAAGAAAGCTGTAATTATACTACATATACATAGATACGAATCGAATAAACATTAAAATATAAATAATAAAAATATTAACATACATAATTGTAAACAATTATACTATCATATAATCATAATCATAAGTTTTTTATTCAAAATAGTACGAAATCGTAACTTTTTGACGTCAATAATGCATAGGTACAAACATACATAAATGATAAAAAATTAAGATATTGTGACATTATAACAAATTATTGTGATATATAACGTGATATTAATAATCGAGGTAACCATTTTATTTCCAAGGGTCTTTGTCGTCTAGATAATCATTTATTTTATAGTAGCCCTTTGAGTACAGCTTCTTCTTAATAAATGACTTAAATTGTATCACAGATAAATTTTGCATTTTTACTGGGACTTTATTGTAGAAGCGTATACATTGCCCTTTGAATGATTTTGTGGTTTTGGAGAGTCGACTTTTATGGTCAGCAAGTTTATTTTTATTTCTAGTATTGACACCATGCCTATCAGAGTTTTTTAAAAACAGTTCTTTATTTGTATGCACATACATTAAGTTTTCATAGATGTAATGAGATGCAAGTGTCAAAATATTGATTTCTTTAAATTTTCCGCGTAACGACTGTCTAGCACCCAATTTATAAATAGCGCGGATGGCTCGTTTCTGTAGTATAAATATTTTATCAGCGTCAGCAGCATGACCCCACAGCAAGATGCCATACGACATCAAGCTGTGAAAATAGCTGAAGTAAACCAGCCTCGCGGTGTCTATATCTGTTAAATTACGAATTTTTTTTACAGCATATGCCGCAGAACTTAGCCTGTCGGCCAATTTCTTAATGTGTGGGCCCCATTGTAGCTTTTTATCTAAAGTGATACCAAGGAATACAGTGGAATCGACCAGTTCTAGGCGCTCATTTTTTATTATAATATTTGGCCCTATTTGCTTTACGTTTGGAAGTGAGAATTTTATACATTTTGTTTTCTTTTCATTTAGTAGCAGATTGTTTGCTGTGAACCATTCCACAACATTCGAGATAGAATCATTCACATCGTCATAATTATTTTGTTGTCTACCTACTTTGAATAGCAAAGAGGTATCATCTGCGAATAAAACTATCTCACAATTTGGCTTTACTGTGTAAGGTAAATCATTTATATAAATAAGAAAAAGGAACGGTCCAAGTATTGAACCTTGCGGTACTCCCATGTATACTAACGAGCCGGATGATCTCTCTCCGCCAACATCAACCTTCTGAACCCTATCATTTAAATAGTTTTTAAGAAGGGCTAATGAGCTACCTGTAATGCCGTAGTGTTCAAGTTTCCTAACCAATGTGTCGTGCTGTACGCAGTCAAAGGCCTTGGAAAGGTCACAAAATATGCCTACTACATCTCGTGACTCCTCCCAGGCATTAAAAATTTCATGAATAAGCTCAACACCTGCATCGCTTGTTGAACGACCCCGTGTGAAACCAAATTGTTTCTTGTGCATTAATTTATATGTGTGGAAATGAATGAGTAGCTGGTTTAACATAATTTTTTCAAACAGCTTACTAAGAGTCGGCAGTATCGATACAGGTCTGAAGTTAGTAGGGTCGGTTTTACTACCGCTTTTAAATAATGGTACTATTTTACTGTGTTTCATAAGATTAGGAAATACGCCAGTCTCAATACATTTGTTAAAAAGAGCTGATAAATGGGGGGCCATTGAATATATTACAGAACTAATAATTTTAACAGAGAGTCCATCCAGGTCGAGTGTCTTTTTCAAATGTAAATTTTTGAATGTTTCAATAATTTCTATGGGATAGATCGACTTAAAACTAAAGTCTACATCACATCTATGAACATTCTGTATGAGCAAAGATTCAGCCACTATAGAAGATGAGTTGAGCGTCTTGGTAGTTGAAACTGGAATATCTGCAAAAAACGATTCAAATGCATAAGCCACTTCTCTATGACTGGTAATGAGCTTATCTTTAATTAGCCGTTATAAATGCAGACAAAATTTAGCATAAAACATGTAAGCAAAACAAATAAACAATAACCTATCTCAATTTGGAAACACTATCCCTGTAAATCATAAATAAAACAAGCAACTAAATTAAAACTTAACCTATTGTTAAAGCATCAACATTGAACTAACTACCAAAAAATATTTGACTTTGACAATGAATTATACTTTTAGACTAGGTATTTTTATATTAAATCTTATATTACTTAAAACATAATATTAAATAATAATGACTGTTTCTTTCTTTTCTCACATATAACTTTATTTATATTATTTAATCGAATTTTATATTATATTTATTGCCGATTTAATAATGGAATTGCATTTTATTTATTATATATTTTTAATATTTTTTTATTATTATTATTTTTTATTTTATTCTGAAGACCACATTTTAGGGCAATTTAGTGTCATTAGCTTTTTACTAAAACTTGTACATTTGTAGGCAACCAAGCAATCAAGCAAACTTGATTGTAATATTGGAGTCCTGTCCACCCTAGAACGGGCTAGTCCCAGTTGGGTGACAGAAACAAATAAGCAAAAGGGTAAGGTTTTGCCATTCGGTTCCTGTTATTTTTGTAAGCTAATCAATGTTTTATAGTAATTAATTCTTAAATAAATAAATAAAAAATCTCTAATAGGTACCAAAATCTATACCTCTTTGATACTTCTAATCCATGTTACAAAGACCAAAAACATATGATACTTGCTCTCACGACATGCAATCATTGAAAAGAAACATAGCTTATACTTCCCTTTAAATGAGTGACATTGTCAGAAGATTTCCAATATCTAATACAATACCCCAAACCTAGACTTTTTAATTTTATTGATCAGTGAGTTAATAATAGAGCCATGTATTGGTTGTGTGTGTGTGTGTGTGTGTGCAATTAGCCGAGGTGGATTATACCAAAAACCAACTGAAAATGGGCAGAAATAAAATCTTCATTGGCAAAAATTGAAAACAAGCGCATTCTTTGCATACCTCAGCATGGACTTCATAAATTACTTATCTTGAAATGTTTGATTAAGCAATCCTGATTAAATTTAAAAAATCGGTTGTCACCTCAAGACAGTAGCCAAGGACTGATTTCATCTGAATAATAATTTCATAAATAAAATCGATGTCCGCCCTCTCTCGGCCTGTGGATGGACGTGTTTGGGCGGCTCTAGCGGTGGCGGAGCGCGCGGGATGACCGCCGCCTGGGTCGACCGGCGCGTTTCGTTTCTCGGTTCATCGTCAACAGACAGCGTTAATATTTGATTAAAATGCGTGGCGGAATTAAAATATTATTAGTTTAGCTTCTTTTTCTTGTAGTGCCGCCTCCTAACGGGGGGTGGCAATCTTCCTGCTAATTTCCGCCTTGGAGACCGCTGCACTAAACAATGCGCCAGTGCTCAGCTTGAACCACTGGCGTAGATTTTGCAGCCATGGTGTCGTTGGCCGCCCAGGTCTTCTCTTGCCTTGAATTTTCCCCTGGGCTATTATTTGCAAGTGTTCGTCTTTGGGGTTGCGCATTATGTGTTTGAAGTATTCAAGCTTGCGTCTCTTTATGGATTTGAGTACCTCTGCCTTTTTTTATTTATTCTTTGACGGACTGTTGTATTTCGAACCTTCTGGCCTCACGATATTTTGAGCATTCTCCGATACACTCACATCTCAAACGCTTCAAAGCACTTGGCCATCCTTTCTGTGAGTGTCCAGGACTCAGCTCCATGTAGGAGGACGGAGAATAGTGTCGCTTGTAATATGAGATATTCCAATCAAATTTTCACAATTTGATTTCGGGCCAATAAGGCACCTACTAAATTTGGTGTACTACAAGGTGTACTGAATTTCAAGTCTTCAAGTCCAATATTTCGAGAGAGAGAAATGATTAGTGCGCCCTCTGGTGGACTAACTTCAACCACGATCCTTTTAACTCTTGCCATGGCCAAATGATGCAATACACACACAGACAGACTTCAATCTTGAAATGGCCTTAGTCGTCTCGGAGGGCTCAAAATAAAAAAAGATGTGCGTTCACAATACTTTCCCTTTTGGTCGGATGATAGGCCTGGAAATTAAAAACAACAGTTAAACTGTTTAAAAAACGTCTGCTGCACAAACGAGGGGCTCTCACCGCCCCCATTCTTCAGAAGGTAACAACAGGACAAGGGAGACAGTGTTATATAAGTGTGAGAGAAAACGCTATATAGAAAACGTTGCTAAATATAAGTTAATTAGTTGCTATTTGGCGCTGAATAAAATGGTGATCGTTTGATAAGTTTTTATGTGTCTGCCAACTATTTATTTATAGCTATAATGTAATCGCTATTATGTTATATTTATAGCTGGAATGTGCGAATGTCGTAAAGGGGACCGAAATCCTGTTTTTGTTTTTTGCCTTAACTAAGTTTGTTTTTCATATGCATATTAATGTGTTGGGTCGGAGCTACCTGCTTTACAGATTAGCATTGGGAGCTAATGAACCATATTGCAGTTAGGTCACTAAGTACCATGCGTTTAGGTTCGGTCTAACTCACGGTTCAACACCCATCCGGTGGCCTCCATGCGGAAGTGCGAGCCTGGGTAGGACTCTGGCCTACGGATCAGTTCTTTCTAGGAGTCAACCTTCGGGCGCTCCTGGACGGTTTGTGCACCGTGCGGCGTCAGCCAATCGATTGTGGATTCCGACTGACGGCCGGGGGCGTCTGGAAATAGTATTGTTAACTATAGAGATAATGGCGGTTAACATTACGGCAACTGCTCTTGAAACGGCTACCCGAAACCGGATACAGCCGGGCAAAGATGACGTGGGCCGCGATAGATTCGGTAGACACCTTATCACCGCTACGTAATTGAGAGGACCGCGCAAGCGTCCTCGAACCTGTAACCAGTCGGGAGACCGGAGTAATCTGGTTGTAACTATAAGTAAGGACGCGATTGTCGGCCCTATGAGTGATTAAGGCGACGTACTACTTAAAAAATAAACCGTATCTGAGTTTTTAAGCCCCGCCTACTTACCCCCTCCCCTCGCGACGGGGCAGGTGTTTATTATGTTGACTCATCTCGCAGCGATATTCACTCGCTATCGATGTCTGGACTAAACACACTAGGTATACACTATTGCAATGGGATTTATATTTTGGGATTATGCAAGTGTCATGTACCTACGCTGGTGAAGAAGGCTACGCTTTATCATCATCTAAACTTGAACATTATATTACTTTCCCGGCTGCCACTGGTAGGGAAGGTGTTGTGATCGTGCGGAAAAAAATGTTTAGATAACGATAGAGATGTCCATTTTGAGGTCCACCAAGATGATTAAGACCATTTTCAGAGAAATGTATGTCTGTTTGCCTGTATGTAATCTCTCACGATAACTGCCGAGCCGTTGAACCGATTGAGTTGAAATTTGGAACATAGGGATAGTATCACCCTGGAATGCGCCCATTAGATTTTGGCTGTCAACTGTTAAACCAAACTATCACTGTCAAAAATTGACAGAAGCCATATCTTACAGAATTTCATTTGCGATATGTCATTTGAAATCCCCTGAAAAACTGTATTAAGAAGAGTCACCTGTCACTAATTAATTTTCGACATTTTAAAATTATTTTAAATGGTGATAGATGACAATTGGAGAAATGCCGTTAACTGTTTTGGATACAGTTTTCCAAGGGCTTTTAAATGACATAAATCGCAATTCATGTTCCGTGAGATACAGCTTTAGTATTTTTTTGATAGTTGTAGTGTCAGTTTTTGATAGTATTTTTTGGCAGAAAAAACATTTAGAATCGAATTAAAAAACAACATTGTGTATCGAACTATTTATTCGCGGTATAATAGTTCTTTGAGGAGGACATAACGACACCCATCGCCTTGTACATTATCATTAAAAAATTATTTAATTAAAAAGTAATATAATTTATTTTTAGATACTGTAAGCACATCATTGTAAACTTTAAAGAAATACACATCATTAAAAATAAATAATTATTAATTAAAATATAAAATCATTAAGACAAAAAATCATGAAGACATTTCTGGTTGGCAAAGTAGTCTGTTATTTCTGAGTAGATACATACATATTAAATGTAAAGAGACGAATAAATACATTTAAAATTGCGCAGTACATTTGAGACTTCCTTTTTGTAGCCTTGACAGTGTCGCTTTGTAGTGGTGCGCCGACTTTTGTAATTAAAATTCATCAAATGATAATACATTTTCAAAAGCCTGTTCATCATTATTAATTAGATCTGTACTCAGCACAGATTTGGAATATCGTGTACTTTTCGGTGGCTCTATATTGCTTGTGGCAAGTACATTCTCTGTGAGTTCTTTGCTCACTTTGTGATGGAATCACTGAAAACTAACTACCGCTTAAGCGTTGGACAAGGGAGAGGAACCGATTTCTTTCGTTTTATCGTGTCGTTTCTTTTATTTGCTTCTTTCAAAGTGTATTCAGGCTCCCTTAAATCCATATTCCTTCATACTCCTGGATCGATAATTTCAGGTAATACACAGTCCATATAAAAACAAACAAGTTTTTTCCATGACATTTGTCCAAATCAAATCATTCGTCTGTATATATTCGGTTTTGAGGAGATCGTTTTTACCAGACCAAAATGTAAATAGGCACACTTCCTTTCCAGTTATATGTATCGTTCCAGTTACAGTTTCTTTCCAGCACACTTTCTTTAAAGTTATCCACAATACCACAGATAGTTCATACCTTGTTGAAAACTTACGTTTTTTCGTTCCTCAGCGATTAATTCGCAATTCACGCACGTTTGAGGTATCTCGTGCCAATACCAACTACGGGAAACATTCCATCGCTTATGGGCTGATAGCACGTACGACTCTTGTTTCTCCACCATCGACATTTTCAACCTCAACCAACCGACGTTCGTTAAAGAATTATTCAAATCAATTGCACCTAACGAGCTTGTTAATACCTATAGTAATTAGTTATATACTTTCTATACAACAAAATAAAATTCGAAATTTAAATTCTAAGTGTCAACATATTTTAAAATTTTCTCCCCTCTAAATAATAATTAAATAATAAATTTTAGTGATTATAGTGCAATTCTATAGTCTGGATTAACTCGCGGTTAACACGGGACGCGTCCCGAAGGATCTGATCGGTCTGAGCTGTTCACTTTAAATATTCGACCAGCGTGTCTATGGAAAAGTCGACCATCGAAAACAAGGGAGCTGTAGTTACTGGCTGAAGTCAGATCGACTTTGCTGAAGATACATCGGAGGACTTACTGAAGGTGGTGGTGGATTTGATTGACCAGCCACCTTTCGAAGACTATATGCAAAGACTCTCAGAAGGAGGTTACCGCAAGGTATAAGGACGATCAATTGTGCGCTGGCAGCTTAGAAGGATTACGAGACTCTTGTGGAGGCGATAGTGGTGGACCTCTGCAAGTGGCGATAGCTGACAACCAATGCCTTTTCAACATAATCACCGTTACCAGTATTGGAAAGAGCCCTTGCGGAAGTGCCAAGGGACCTGGCATATACACTGCCGTGAAGAGTCATGTGAAATAAATGGCGTTTTAGGAGTATGTCTACCGGCGAAAAATTGTCCAAACACTGAGGGGGATTTGCCAAAAGGGAAACTATCACAATTTTGTATAATGTCGGAACAAGAGACTGTATGCTGTATTCAACACAGCCCCATGAGCAACAACACGAGATCATCAGAAAACCAGGATAAATCCAATAATGCATCTTCTATATCACCGCCTACTACAACAACTACCAATAAGTCACCGGTCATCTCTACAATAGCTCCAGAAAAAACTCAAACATCACCACAAGCCATAACTACCAATTTCATAAATGACAGTGTGAAAAACGAACTAAATCCGAAAAAATAGCTCTGCAATATTGAGTAAAAATTTAACAATGACAGTCATTGCTGCGTTAGCGATTAATTGATTTATTTTATTTTATCTGCATCCAAACTTTTCTCTGGTCGTAACGGTCTCCGTTCCATCGGGTTCAGAAGAGGGAGGAAGAGAGAGTGCACCCGTGGTCGCGCGCCCACCTGTGCACTATAATATAGCCTGCGCACTTGACTGCTTCCGAACAGTGGACTCTGAGAAGACTAAAGAAGTCACTAGAATCTACAATGCAGTCGCTGTGGCCGAACACGGCTAGAAGGATATATATACAACATATCAGTAGCTACCACAAATATTTATAAATATCTATAAATATTTATTATATATCTATAAATACCTATAAACATCAATAAATATCTGTATTTATATATCCACTATACGACCTATCTATATCTTTATTTATATCTATATACATATACACATACCATCGTCTAACTCCTTCTTCCTAATCACTTCCAATTCCCTACCTCTCCCATCGGTTTTCTATATATTTTTTATATTTAATATGAACTTTGTTTATTTTATAATTAATTTTTAAGTGTAATATGCTGAAATCCAAATGTGTAATAAACGATTATAGGCGTAATGTTTTTCTTTTTTTTCTACATTTATGCACACGTATGTATATTGTATGCGCTGTATTTTTCCAGAAATAAAATAAAAAATAAATAAATAAAAAGAAATTATATATGGACCTGTCCTTGAACTTGAACGTACCAGTGATGTTTGATGCTGATTTCAAGTTTTCCATCTTTCTGTTTCCAAAATGTCACTTTTCTTTTTCTTGTCGCTTCCGTTAAACAGATTCTATGCGCTGTAATGGGAAATTTGACTTCAAAAATATAATCATCAGATATTCCATCTGGAGAAGCTCCCAAAAATGGAAATTTAGGGTCAATGAATAATCCACATTGCTGAATTTCCACTTTTTCTAGACATATTTTTCATTCTAGTGCAGTTGTTTCATTTTCTTTTCCATGGCAAATTGATGCTACGTTGCTCAAATCCCATTTTCAGTCATGGATTTAACTAAATTGGCGCATTTTGTGTGTTGTTAACTATTGACAATTTTGCCAAAGTTAGACGCAGTTACCATTTTTCTTCGTAATTCCAACCACTCGCTGCTTTCACCTTGAATAACCGTAAGTTTTTCAATTCGCAATCGATCATTTTTCTATTTTCCAATTCTTGAAATAACAGAGCTTTGCTTTTTTCGAATATTTCTGATGGAACATCGGGTTGGTTGCAATGTTCTATATAATGCGAATTATTGTTTTTTTTTTCAAAAAAACTTTCTGCTTTTATTTCTTTTATAAAGAATGGATTTACTTAAATGCCTCTGTCTTCTTTATTCCACTTTTGATATCCTGCCAGAGGGACTTTTGCCTATATATTTTTTATGTAATCTTGAGAGTGGCTGTTTTGTATTAAATGATATAACTGCCGCATTACATCGCGCTTGGTAAGACTGCTTTTGGATGTAATTTGTCCTCTTACCACCAATAAATTTTGCAATGATGCCGTTAAACCTTTCGAGAACATTACTATCTACATCATGAATTAGGCTTCTTGCATGTATTGCTACCTACGTTTTAAGTTATGTAACGTATTCTTTCCCAAATAATGTCACCCATCAAACAACTCATTGCATCCAGTGTTTCATTTTCCGACAAACAATTTTAAAAACTTCTACATTTATCATGGTTTCCAAATGCATCTATCGGGGCGTTCAAAATGTCATTATACAGGCAATCAATTTTCTCATCAATTGAAAAGTTTTGACATTTATTATAAGCTACTGCTGATGTAATATTTCTTCGCATTTTTAGTTTTTTTTTTCACAGACATTACAAGTTGAATAAAAGCTTTTAAAAAGTAGATACCTACGTTTTGTTTTTTAAATTACAATTCTGCCTATCTGACGGTTTTCTATATTAGAACGGTCAGAATCGTAGCCTAATAGTATATTATATTTATACATGGTGTATAGCTCTGTCATATGGCTCTAACGCAAATGTATTGGCATTATTTACTGTCCCCTTATATATGACACATTTTGACTCGCGGGAAGCAAGCTGAAGTGGCGCACTTGTTTTAAACTCGCATAAGATCACACCGGTCGTAGGTTCAAAACCTACCGATATGTATATTTTTTTTTTGTTTTTATACATAAAGAAACATTGTTATCAAATAAATGAACACTTTTTAATAAAAAAAAGTAATATTGTAAATTAAAAAAAAAAAAAAATAAATATTAAATATTATTTTACTTATTATTGTTTCTATTTTTCAACATATGATTTATCATGTTTTTAAACCTCTTTCATTTACACGGTGAAATAGCCATCTAAAACCGATATTTTTTTACTTCACATCTCCGATCCATCGAAATGTCAATTTGGTAATAATAAGTCATGAAACAGAGCGTCGCGAACGCAACCGCATATGTCGGCCTTCGAAGCCGAAATGAACCACGTTTCTAAGAGCCAATAACATTTCATTATAAAAGGTTGGCTGTTATGCCATTTGAATCAGTAATTGATCCCCACATAAGAACCATATTGACCCAATGTCGCTTGCGGCATTTTGAATGCCAGCGCGTCGTCGCGAGAAGAGCGCGCTCATCTCATTGTATGACAAAAATAATATAAACGGGCTCTGCAAAATATTATTTTTAAAATATACTGATATTTTATTTGAAAAAAATAATCGTCAGTACTACAAGTTTATTGTACATAGTTTATGTAAAAAAAAACAAACTTGAAAAAAACACACAGTAATAAGTAATATTTAACAGTGAATATGGATGAAAGTTACACTTTTTATATAATTTTTTTTAACAAGAAAAACTTATTTTTTTAAATTTATGCGAAAGCATTCCTCTTTACAACTATTGTTAAAATGCCGTAGTATTTTTTTTGAGTTTCTTGATCGTGCAGTTTAGTGTGAGGCACGTTTCAAAAAATGCTCTAAAATGAAAATTTCCTGTATAGCTCCCAGATTTAATTATTTTCCTCAATTTTCCAATACTTAAAAAAAAATCTGAAATAGCTATCTACTTAAGAAAGGTACTGTGAGTTACGATAATTTTTTTTTGTTGGCTAACATCATCAGTTATTTCAGTATGACTGTTCAAAAATTGCCAAAAAATGTAATTTTCGAAATTTACCTACATCGTCGCCTTAACCTGGTTATCTCGCAGTAAATCGTTGGGCTTCTTACGGACGAGAGGCGTAACTAGACAGTGGACTGTTTTCGTCCCAAGTCTTTTACGCTCACCTCACGGGAGATATAACGATCGAATATCGTTAAAACTCCCTAAGGTGACGGGTTCGCCTATTGTAGTTGAGCCTGGTCTAGTTGCTGCATTACACAGCAACTTCGAATATATTAGTTTACTAGTACTTCTTACACTGCAACATCCGCTTTTATTGAAATTACACTGATGCCGAAGGGGATGAAGCATCATGAAAGGATCAAGGCTACACCAACCCCTTTTCCACCATTTTCTGTAGGCCAATTAACTTTCAGGGACTATTTTCATAAAAGACGATTAATATAGGGGACATTTATTAATCGTCTCTTGTAATGTCTGTCGTTCGCACCCTTCACTTTCATTGGAGATGAACTTTGAATACCCTTAATAATTTTAATTTTAACCCTTTATTATGTTCTGCTATGATAAAGTTACACAAAGGACACCCCCTCCCTCTTCCGTCTTGAACGTCATTGCTTCCTTTAGCAGCACACTATCAAAAATGTATATAAACACTGCCTATTGCTTTTTTATACGTGTTACCTCGTGTCTCAACATCTTCAAACATTTCTCAATAACCAAGTAAACACTGAGAATTCGTCCATCACACTGCGGTGCGTAGCCGCACCGCATCGTGTGAACCGGCTCTAAATGCATCACAGTTATAAAATATACACGTACTTAAATAATCTATATACCTGGTTCTTGAATATCCATTACTCAGCGACTTTCACAGCTTGATGAATAGGTACAACAAAAGGGGAAATGGACACTAATGTAACTGCACTCACTTTGTGGAATTAACGGGAACGTAAAGTATTTTGTTTAAGGCGTTTCGGGAACAAAAAGAAGTTGCAGGGGGCTAAATCTGGTGAATAGGGAGGGTGTATTACGGGTCAGAAATTGGCGGACAATCAGTGCTGAATATGAAGGCGCATTGTAATGATGCAACAGCCTTCCATCATTACACACATTTGGTCACACTCGATCCCTTAAGGGCCGAGCCATACGATGGGTGCGGCTGCGGCGCCTAAGCGCCCGGCGCCTGAGCTGCGGCGTCCTATATACTAATATTTTTTTTGCGATCTATCGAAGGCCTTCGACTGTGTGAATCACCAGATTATTCTAGATAAACTAGAGAGGTATGGTATCCGCGGTAGAGCCCATAGCCTGATTACATCATATCTAATTAGGAGATACCAAATTGTGGAAATATACAATGCTAAGTCATTGCCAACATTAATTGCACGCTGGGTACCTCAGGGCTCTATACTTGGACCACTACTATTTATTATTTTTATTAATGATATCGATAGCACAATTACGCCGCCAGTAAAGACGCTTCTATACGCCGATGACACCAGCTTCTTTTTTGAAAATAAAATACTAAATTCTTAGGGATCACTTTAGATGAAAATTTAAACTGGAATCAACATATCAATAATTTGTGTGCAACTTTGTCATCGGCAATCTATGCTATAAGAAAGGTGAAATTTCTGGCTGGCGAACATGCAGCGATCAGTGTGTATCACTCCTGCTTCCATTCAAAGATGTCTTATGCGATACTACTATGGGGTAATGCAACCGATATCCATCGCGTTTTTGTGCTACAAAAGCAAGCCGTTAGGACAATTTTTGGTGTAAGCAGAGAAACACATTGCGCCCCTTTTTTTTATTAAAGCTGGTATCCTTACCATGTCGTCCATGTACATATATCAGTGCCTTTTATACGCCAAAGAGAATCTTTTAAATTGCGAGCTTCACTCCACTCGACATAGCCATAATACGCGACATAAAAACAATGTATTATTGCCTAAAGTACGCATGACTAAGTATCAAAAAACGTTTTTATATATTAGTTTTAAATTGTTCAATGCTTTGCCGTCATCGACGAGAAGACTTGAGATGGCAGCATTTAAAATATGCTTGAAAAATCAGTTAGTCTAAGATGCCCGTTACAAACTGGACGACTTTTATGATATTGAGTCCACAATCGCTTGATTATAAATAACCATATTATGACTATACTTTCGTTGGTACTAACTTTTAGATTTTATTGACATTGTTTTCAATTACGCATGTTTCAGAATTTTTCTTTTTCATTGTATTGATTATAATTTATTGTTTGATTATTGATTATTTTGTAAATTTGACTATTTTTAAGTAATCACCTCTGATTACAATTATTTTGTTTCCTTTTAATTAATCAAAGCGGTTTTATCATCCGGTAAATTATGATTGTAAAATTTGACATGTTCCTCAGTATTGTGAAATGCTTTTATGGAATGAATAAATGATGATGATGATGATGATGATGAATATCCATGGTAGGCCACACGGTGCGTTCCGGCGTCGCATCGCACGAAAACCGGGGATATGCGCCGGAGCGGCACCACTCAGTTTTTAAGTGCAGTCTAAGGAGGGTGCATAATTGCCTGTTTCATTTGTTTTCACGTATTTTTGTTAATTTTAAATCGAAGTGTTTAAGATTAGTACCAACGAAGAAAATATTGGCATTGACTACCTCATTTCACTAGTTCTACCTACAATTAACTACAACACTATTCGCCCACTGCGGCGTCGTAGTAACGTTGCGGCGCCGCACCGTGCACTGTACGTGTGTACGCCCATAGCGAAATATTTGCGGTGTGACGCCGCACCACATTGTGTGGACCAAAGGGATTAAAGTGAAAGAATTGACAAAATAGTGATAATTTTATACTAAAATGTAGATTTGTCGATTTTAAAAACTATGCCCTTACTGAAATAGGGACTGCATAATATCAGATATTGCTTTCCCGGCCCACCAGCCAACGAGTAGGGAGAGTATTGTGAACGAGCATTTTTTTTCGGGAAGAAAACAGAATATTCGAAACCCCCTGAGACGATTAAGACTGTTTCCTGATGGAAGTCTGTCTCTGTCTGTCTGTCTGTCTGTCTGCATTCCTCCACGATAACGCCCAAACGCTTTATCCGATTGAGCAGAAATTTGGCATGCAGGCATCATGTGATCATGGCAAGTGTGGTGGTTGAAATCAGTTCACCAGGGGGCGCGCTAGTTATATTTCAATCTCGAAATATTGGACTTTAAATTCTGTCGATCGAATGCAATAACAAGACACGCACACATGTTACACGCATACATACATATACATACTGCGTTAGTGTGAGATTGTCGTATGATAATAGACCCGCCCATTGTGAAATTTCACAATAAACATGGGAAACTTATAGACATGAAATTTGGTACATTCCCATTTCTCAGCGCATTCTCTTTCTCCGCGCTCGATTTTCTCATTTCTCAATTCTTACTATTCCAACGATTCGCGTCATTTATTCTCGATATATTCGACGTTTCATCGCCGTACTGTGTGAGATCCTACTGTGAACATTTACACCAATTTCTATTTTATGGCATGTCTATCTTTTTACACGACTGCCCAACAAAAAAGAAGTATAACGTGTTCTGGGTTCATTTATGTATGTTTTCCGTTTCTTTATTACACCGTAACTTCTAAAAGCTCGAACCGATTTAGAGGTATGTGGTGTTGTTAGAATCGTTATGTCATCCCGAGTGTCATATGGTACCTTAACTGTCCAAATATCAAGTAAATAGTTGTCTAAATATCCAAATCTCCAAATGTTAATAAATTAACATAAATATATCGTGTTTAGTGTCAAATGAAAGGCCTGATTGAGTACATTCCAAAACTATATGTGTATCTAAATGGATAAGTACATAAACAACAAATATTTCATTAAAAAAAACCGTAATATAAATACAGTAAATCACTTTTTGTAATGGCAATCATGTTTTTTTATTCCTTTGAGTATATTTATTTGTGTGTAATTTCGGATGAATTAACCAGGTTCAGGGCGTAGGGCGTAGTCGAACTTTTTTTTAAAAATTGCTCTGAGTCGGCTTAGCGACTTGCTGCTATGCAGGTCATTAAATTGTCACCTCGTATTCCATACGCAATTACGCGGATGATATCATTGATACACTGAAGCAATTATACATGACTGGAAGATTACCCTTCGCTGCCAAAAGATTCCGAAGGAAATAACCAAATAGCGGAAAACACCGCGCGTCGAGCGCTCTAGGTCAACGAAGTGTCAATACGAAATATTTTATGGTAAATTGCGCTTTTTTATCGCGGAGAATTTTTCTATAGCCGTGGATCGATTGACTTATCAGGGACGCTGCTATATATTGGGTTATTATGATGAACCATTTTTTTATTTATATTTGAACACATTTTACAAATACAGTACATATATAGATGGCGAGAAGGTTTGCCTATTCGTAGGTACAACCTGATGCACATTGCGCGACTAACTAGATCTTTTTAAACCTGGCCCTGCGAGCGATAATAGTCTGGCCGGGCACTGCGATGCGTTTTATTTCAGAAGAATTTGTGGACCATAGACGTCCATGGAACAACCGCGCGCGCTGCGGGGAAAAAAATGACTATCGTAATGGAAGTGTACTTCATTATCAAATATTACATGAAATGAGACGTAATTTCCTTTCTTCTTTGATTTTTGTAATAGGTACAATGTCTTTTATAAAAATAAAAAAAGCGAGATAAACATTAGATGTTGCTGTGACTGCTTGCTGTTTATGGTTAATTTAATGTTATGAATGAAACGATATATTGGAAATAATTAATTACGAAATATTTAATAAACATATTTGGATTATTGAACGTTATTTTTTAGTTTCTGTAGAAAAAACGTTTTTAAGTGCTGCCAGCGAAGTGCTGAAACAAAACGTAGTGCGCGTACCGCAAAAATGCGGTGTTTTTTCCATTCGGCGTAAAAATCGTACCGCATCGCAGTGCGCGCCTAGCCTTAGTATATCAAGCTCACTACTACAAACTATGTCACGCAAATAAAATACCCTCATAAAACATTAAAAAAACCTAATATACAGTGTCTTAGGGACGGTCGACCATTATTTTTTCAAGGAATGATTCTGTACACGAAATTGGACAAAAACGTTTTGATATTTACCTTTTTTGGATTTAAAAAAAAAATGATTTAGGAGATAATTTTTCACGAAAAATTGAATTAAAAATATTGTTCTTCTTCTTCTAACTTCTTTGTCTTGGACTTTTGTTGTGAGATAAAAATATTGAATATTTATAGTGGAATTTAACATGTTTTTTTTCTCGGTAACGATTAAGTGAAAAAAGAAATATAGATGATTTTAAACTTAGTTTTTCGTGTCGAATAATCTCTTTAAACAAAAATCTATTCAAGAAAAAAGGGAATTTTTAAACCTTTCTTGTTCATATTGGGCATATTGTATAGATGTATAAACAAGTACAGGGTTAGTTTTTATTAGTGAGCTCGCCAAACGGGTGATTCTATACATAAAACAATTTTAAAAAAAGGGAAATATATATTTTGTTTTTTATTTTTATTATTTACGATTTTATTAATAAAATCGTAGAAATCTGTAGAAAAGCTTCTTCTGTCGACAGAAGAATCTTTTCTACACAAAAAAATGGGTACAAAATGTTTTACGAGTTTTTTGATTTGTGATTGTTGCCGAGGAAAAGCAGCTTTTATGTGTTCAGTATTTTCGGTGTTCAGTATTTTTCTCAGTAACAAAGGCTGAAATCGAAGAAACTTGTAAATGATTTTTGACTCCAGTTTTTTATGACATATAATCACATATAAACTAAAACTACAGTATCAAAAACCCTTTTATTGGAAAATGACAAATAAAACATTTTTTTTTTGGTTTACTTTTATGTGCAGAATTACTAACTTGTATGCTTGTTGCTCACTTCTCATATCTAACCCTATATAATACATTTACATAGTATGAATACTGTTAATGTCACAAAAAAATATAAATTTGTTTTATATAATGATTCTGAAATTTTCTCTACGATCCCACCCGTCATAGCTCTGCAAGCGACGTCTTTGCTTTTTTTGGAACGTGTTGATATTCATGACTTTTATTCTGGAGCTTAGACTACTAATTTTAGGGGCGTTAAAGAAAAACTGCAAACCCTTATGCAAACACGGGGAACGTCAACGTCTGACTATACCCGTAATAAACAATATTAGGTAAAGATTTTTCTTGAAAAATAGATAATATTTATAGAAGATTGAAAGCTTAAGTATAAACGAAATTTCCAAAATGTGTATTTATTACCGGCAGTGGTTTTTCCCATTGCGTAATCTTTATATTAAATTAAAACGTGTTTTTTCCTGTAACGGCCATATGAGAGAACGGCTAGGTGTAAAAATTTGGTTAAGCTCTCGGTCTCAAAAGGAGAAAAATAAAAGTCATCAAAGGAGAAAAATATTTTTTTCTCTTTTGATGGGGGGGGGGGTGGGGGGATGAGTTGGGGTGGTTATTTGGAGAGGGGGGAAGAAAGAGGGGGGGGGTTGGGGGAGAGAGTGCGAGAGAGAGGGTTGGGGAAAAGGTTGGACGGAGAAGGGGAGGGGTTGGAGGAGGGTGTCGGGGGGGGGGGGGGTGAGAGAGTTTGGCGTTTGAAGGGGATCGCCTGCGTGCCGGGAAAGTCTAGGGGTGACAACCGATTTTTTACTCAATATAGTTGAAACCAAATTTTAAAGAATTCAATATTTTCACCGCAATCTAGCGTATTAGTTGCTAAAGTAAACTGAATTGGCGGGAAATTTTATGTTTTTTTTTCTGTCACATGTTATGTCATCACGTACGCGCCGCTCTTCATTTGTTGCTGTCCGTTTTCTCCAAGACATCTTGGTAACATTCCTAACTTTAAATCAAATGAGCAAGGCACCGCAACGTAATCGAATTAATCCTAAGAAATATTATTTGTTCATAAATAAGAAATATGTTTCCGTTTATTTTTGAAATGTGTACCGCCCTTTGTAAACAAGCTTCATGCTCAAATTAAAGGTTTCATATACATCGCTATCTGTATAAAAATACTAAATTACATTTAATTTTGTAATATCTCAAAGTTGTTGAATTCATAGGAAAAAAATAGTTTTTAAAATGTATTTAAAAACAGAAGCTCACACTTCTATTATCTAAAACAATTTATTTGACTCTTTGGCGACCAGTATGTTATGTGATTACTTCAGGTTTCATTAAACCGTTGCCCAATATTAATAATATTAGGTTTACATAAAGCTCTTAAAGGTGACTCAGAGCGGTTCTCTATTTGGGCTCTTTGTTTCGAATAATTAAACCACGCATGTGCAGTCCTAAACATTACGTATAGACATCGGGTCAATGGTGTTTGAGTCGTGTCAACGTCTGGTAAACACGTCGTAAACCATTCAATTGACAATTATGCAATCGGGATGATTTCATCATCACGGGATCACTAGACTCGTCATGTGATGGGCATCAGTTTAATTGAAATCACACTACTGTTTTGATCGTTTATGGATGCTTGATAGCGATCACGTGCCGCTGTTCTTTCATTGAACTACGCGATCACTAGGAATAGTATAAGAGCCAGCGACAAGAAAGTGCAAGAGTTTTGGAAAAGCTGGTACTTTCAGATCAAACAGTATTTTGGCCATATAATGCCAGGGTGCAGTCAGCTGTGTAAATTAAATTATTACCCCTAAAGCGCTTTGGAAAAGCTGAAAATTCATTAGTAGACAGTGGATGCAATAAAGAACTCGAAACATATGGTCAGACTGCTTCATAATCAACGCGTGGCGTCAGCATCTCCATACATGGTACGCGTCGGTATATTAGCTCGTAACATATAACTTAGATCGTAAGAACATAGTAAAATAAAACGAACACGCGAATAAACCTGCGGGACTAACATCGTCTCTCGTGGAGGCACCACTCAGAATGCTTGCGCATATACTGGTGACGTTCGTAGTAATAAGTTAACTGACACACCCGAGCGCTTGCACAAACGCAACGGACTGAAAATGTAAAACACGAAACAGGAAAATATATTCATTCTGATCCTGATTCTTTGACGCATCAGTTGTGCCGCGCAATATAATGGTCGCAGTGTCGCGAATGGAGATGCTGACGCCGCGCGTTCGATTATGAAGCAGTCTGGCCATAAGTTTCGAGTTCTTTATTGCATCTACTGATAAATGATCATCTTTTCCAAAACACTTAAGGGGTACTACTTAAAATAAAACTTTCCTAGTACGCCAGCGCCAGGTGTCCCGGAATCTGGCTTACTGACTGTACCCGGGCATTCTATGGCCAAAATACTGTCTGATCTGAAAGTATCAGCTTTTCCAAAATTTTACACTGTTTTGTCGCTGGCTCCCTAACTAGAATGCATTTCAAATACGTACCATAATTCAGTGTGGTTGTTTGGACTCTTTGGTCTCTTTTCATGGGGTACCAAATCGATATGTGCCGCAAGCATGAAGTCAAAAGCAAAAGATATTCAAATCAATTCAATTCAATTCTTTATTGAGAAATCACACAGTATTACAGTAATAATATTTTTAAAAATGTATGCAGATTTACAACAAATAAAGCCGGTTACGGAATTCAATAAGATTACATAAATTACGTACTACTTTATAATAAACTACTTAATAAAACTAATGTACCTTCAATTTTAGAACTACATAAGAGTCTAGTATGCAGGGTGTGTGTGTATGTGTTTGTGAGGGTGTTTGAGCGTGTAAGTGTGGAGCGTGAGCGTGTATGATATTAGTAATGGCTTATATAAAACATAATAATAATATTAATAATCAATAAAAATAGCTAAAAACGAATAGTCAGCTTATTGTATCGGTTAGGGTTTGATTTACGGAGTATTTGTAAGTGATTATGGAATTATTAAACATATCAATACCATTTAAATGGGTATTATAAAGCTCACAGCAGTGTGTCCGTACTCCATTCCTTGATGCATTAGTTTTAAAACGTGGCAATCGAAACAGGTCAAATTGGGGCTCATTGGGGCGTTAATATTGATCGCTCCCACCAGTTCAGAGCAATCGAATATATCATTCATTATTTTATAGAGATACATAGCATCATTCAAGTTGCGCCGATAATATAGCGATAATATATAATAATATTAAAGAATATTTCTGATCACAAAAACTGGTCACTTACGACGACTTTTTATATTTCTCTGTCTAATCTTCTTCAGACAGCAATTACATCGCAAAATGAAAAATATCGTGATTTTAAATCAAATTAAATTAGCGGTCTTTAGTTTTACAAGCGTTTGCGTCATGCGGCGATGAACGTATAGCTAATGGCTGTCAAAAAAACAGCTGATTCAGAACTCCCTTGACGCTTGTTCTTGAACATTTTAACCGGTTATTAATCCGCATTAAAAGTTAGATAATTCAGAACTACCTAATGGCTTTAATAACATGTGAAACCAATATTTTCGTGATTCAGCGATTGATTACTCTACCGCTACTCCAGTTATAGTTGATATTGTAGAAGAAGAGAGCTTCCTCTCCACGATGGTACTACTTAAGGCCCATAAATTTTCGATGTTTTCTATCTCTCTCCGTCCCGTGGCGTAGCAGAGAGCGCCACGCTTGCACGTGCCCCGCGATAATGACAGAAAATTCTTGTTTTTATTTTTTTACGTGAAGATTACGTCAAAATATCTAAAATCTAATTCCTAATAAAACTTCGTATATCAAATAGCTGCTGTTCCTATATTTTATTGTCCAAGTAAGTCTAAGGAAATACTAGTAAATACGGCAGCACTTTGTCTGGACACGTACTCGCGCGCATAAAATAAGTGTAATTTCTGTAACTGACGTTTAAGTTGAGGAACAATAAACGTTAATTTAAAAGAAAACTCTTTCACTGTGTGACTATCTAATCGAGTGTAAACCAGTTACTGTGAAGACACTACGGCGACTGGTAAACAGGCGAGGAAACGCGAAGGTCAAAAAATCTAAAATCGAACTGCTAATAAAACTTCGTATAACAAACAGCTACTGTTTTTATATTTTATTGTCTAAGTAAGAAATGATCTTTCCGCGTAACATCGATTCAATAGATATGACTTTAATTCTTACATACGTTATTGTAATTTGTAAAGTGGGGGGTTAATATACACACGACTATCGCGTTCGTAAGTAACCACGAGTTAATAAAGTACTGGAACAATCAAACCCAAATAGAAATACTAAGCAAAAAACCAACGCATGGGGTTTGATACACCCCAGGGTAGAGTTTAAGGGTTAAAGAAAATAAAATATCGAAAACTTAACTCGGTATGTAACTCGCCATGTAACTCGGCAAGGATTTGAAGATTAAAAATAAGATTTTTTTATTACTGCACATTCAACCCGTCACTGGATAGTAATGAGTCTAAAAACTGTAATAACATTGGATCACAGTGACAGCCGCCTTAAAAAGCGCCCGCAGTCCTGTCACACTGCCTGGAAACGGTTGACATTCTCAACGCCAACACTTAGAAATTTTCAGCTACTACGGGCGAACGAGCTAAAATTTAGTATGTAGGCAACATTTGGTCATGGCAAGAGTAGAAAAGATTGTGGTTGAAATCGGTCCACTAGGAAGGGCACTAGACATATATCAATCTCAAAATCTTCGACTAGCTGTTAGCCGGGAAAGTGTTGGGGTGACACAACCGATTTGTTTTTATTTTTATGATTCTTTCAATACTTTGCTGTGTCGAATTTGACAATTGCAATTATGTACTTTT
Source organism: Micropterix aruncella (assembly GCA_944548615.1). Taxonomy (NCBI): domain Eukaryota; kingdom Metazoa; phylum Arthropoda; class Insecta; order Lepidoptera; family Micropterigidae; genus Micropterix; species Micropterix aruncella. The sequence continues at coordinate 28,024,194 of OX155960.1, read as the reverse complement.
CGCTTAGATATGCCATACGATATATATAGATATGCCATACGTATAGACACTACTTATGTATCATTTTTATGATCTTTTTAATTTTTAAAATGTAAGTCTTATGTGTTTCTTTTTTTTCTATTTTAGGCAGCGGCTGCTTCGTCAGCCACCGCGTCAGTACCTACTACTATCATCCGTCCAAGCAATTCGCGACGAAGTAGAGTACCGTCTCTCGTCGACAATAGCGCCTCCCGTTCCGATATAACTATACACAATGGAGGTAAGTTCCATAATATTATATCGTATTACCAATACTATTCTATTGTGGGTGGTTTCCCACCGGTTGATGTTACGCAAACGTATTGTATGTTTATTCCGTAAGGTTCCGCGACATCCGCCATTATGATCACGTCTTAAAAATACATTGTTAAATGCTAATCATTCATTAAATTCTATAAAAGAAATATATATTCATGGTTTTTAAAACGTTAAACGCCATGTTGGTTACCGGTGACCTCGCAACAGGCCTGATTTCAAAGTAAATTTGTGCGTCAGAGAATGCGTTTCTATAGGTTTTAAGTGGCTCCCGTAAAATTTAAGAATTCTTGATTTTGTGGAAATAACTAAGACATAATCACGAATCTAGACTAGCTGCATCACCGCACAGCAAAAAAAGCAAATTTTCACATATCTTCTATGGCGTTTAACGTTTTAAGCGGTGAGATTATATTTATAAATTTCACTTATGAATAAAAGAACCAGAAGTTTTTATCTAAATTTTACAATTGAAGTTGAGTTACGTAAATTACATTTAATCTCAAACATAAGTTATACTATTTAAAGCAAACAAGATACTTAACAATAAATACAAATAACTTATGATTAGTGATGACTGATTAAAATAAACCAGGGTAAACAAAGCAACTGCAATTGATTAAGATTACTTAATTTTGTGATCAGGGACTCAGTTAAATACATGTATATATTTAAACAGACTTTACTACAAAATATAACGTAATAAACAGAAATAATATCGGTATTAGTACCTATCTAATTCAGGGCTTCGAAGCGCTTTTTAAAAGCTTCTAGTGTCTTTGTTTTTTATACCTGGAAGGTATTAGACGAATACCATTGACGCGGAAGGATTAATTTGATTAATGAGACAAGTCTTATTAATTTAAAACATTTGCTTTGCTCTTAGCAGAAAAAGAGTCCACTTTCACACAAATGAATTTTTATATTTAGCTTCAACTTGTAGTAGGTACTTATAAAATCAACGTGATATTTTCTGACTTCACTTGAGACACTGAAGTGTCTCTAATAGGCAATTATTACATCATTAACACTTTCTAGGTCAGCTATTTAATTGAAAGCTTTGTGCCAGCCGTTGACGAATTTTACCATAATTGACCTAACTTTAATAAAAACCAATTATACTTATCAATATGTTTGTATTTAAAATGCCGACCGGTGTTTTCCAATTTATTTTTCAAAAATGAAACAGTGAATTTCATATTAGAATACACATATTACATAATTTTTTTAATTTCATATTAAACAAATGTTTAAAAAAAACTTACATACAAAAAATACTATCTAAATTATATTATAAAATATGCAATCTAAAACATATTTTTGTGTAAGATATTTCTAGAAACATGCTGGCACACATATTACGGCCTTCTTTTTTTTTTTCAATTGCAGAGCCTAATTATTAGACTACTCTTGTTACTTGTTGGCGCGGATTTATTTTCTGTTGGCAATATACGGTCAGCAGAGTGTCGTCCTATACTTCTGACTTCGAAGTCGAGGAATTTCCAGGCAGGTTTTCTACGATGCTTGCTTCTTAACTTCACATCTTCAGGGCCTTACCGCAAGTGGTCACAAATTCACTGGCTGACAATAAATTTCCTATACATCCACAGCGGTCGCTTAACGTGTTTGATTTTTGTTTCTGTGTTTGCTGAAATATTTACATTACATTTGGTTAACAACTATCCCCCGAGTGGAACTCGTCATATACAAGTCTGTTAAGACTTCATTTATAAACAGAAACTGAATAGACTTTATTTATAAACATCTCGGGAGACTCGGACAAGGCGCGCGACTAATTCTGATCTGGCGACGAGTCACACTCGGGCACAGCCTAGAAAGTGTTAAAACGACTGCCGGTTTTTTATTATCTCGATAAACTTAAATAACTATGTAACCAGCTCCCGTCAAATGTCAGAAACGCACTAACGGTTTCTACTTTTTAAGTGTCTGAAAAAGCATTTCATGTCCCTACATTCCTAGTTATCGTACGTCTCATTCCATCCTTTTCTATCCTCCGCTTCTTGCGAATATTTTCTAAATCCTAATTATATGTTTTCAAAAATGTTATTTGATTATTTTTTGGTAAATAATAAGATTCTTTTGTTCGTTTTACTTTACTGGCACCTACACTCTTTCACTTAAACGAAGGTTGTCTGAAAGAAATTGTACTTTAGGTAGTAAATCCGCCTGTTGTATGTGTAATGTAATAAAATATTATTGACGAATGTCGGTATGAATATCAACAGCTAGCTCAAACAAGAAACTCGCACACTTTCTTCATAACTGAATATGTTTAAAATAAGTTGAATAGCATATCCAATAGCATATCCAATAATTATGCATCCATATTCAAAGGGTTTGCTTGCATCAAAAAGAGCAGTCACTTTTTGTGCAAGTCACTACCGAACCGCAGTCAGAAATTGCCATTATTGTTACACATCCCGGTTTTGGTTATCTAATATTCGAAAATTACACAATAGTTTTTGGTTCTATTCGAAAACTATTCAAGAACAGCCTATACATAGTTAATGTTATTTGAACTGTCTGACTCAAACATTAACCGACCCTACTAACTTCAGACCTGTATCGATACTGCCGACTCTTAGTAAGCTGGTTGAAAAAAAATATGTTAAACCAGCTACTCATTCATTTCCACCCTTATAAATGAATGCATAAGAAACAAATTGGTTTCAAACGGGGTCGTTCAACAACCGATGCAGGTGTTGAGCTTATTCATGAAATGTTTAATGCCTGGGAGGAATCACGAGATGTAGTCGGCATATTTTGTGACCTTTCCAAGGTCTTTGACTGCGTACAGCACGAAACTTTGGTTAGGAAACTTGAACACTACGGCATTACAGGTAGTTCATTAGCCCTTCTTAAAAACTATTTAAATGATAGGGTTCAGAAGGTTGATGTTGGCGGAGAGAGGTCATCCGGCTCATTAGAATACATGGGAGTACCACAAGGTTCAATACTTGGACCGTTCCTTTTTCTTATTTATATAAATGATTTACCTTGCACAGTAAAACCAAATTGTGACATAGTTTTATTCGCAGATGATACCTCTTTGCTATTCAAAGTAGGTAGACAACAACATAATTATGACGATGTGAATGAATCTATCTCGAATGTTGTGGAATGGTTCACAGCAAACAATCTGCTACTAAATGAAAAGAAAACAAAATGTATAAAATTCTCACTTCCAAATGTAAAGCAGATAGGGCCAAATATAATCATAAAAAATGAGCGCCTAGAACTGGTCGATTCCACTGTATTCCTTGGTATCACTTTAGATAAAAAGCTAAAATGGGCCCCACACATTAAGAAAGTGGCCGACAGGCTAATTTCTGCGGCATATGCTGTAAAAAAATCGTAATTTAACAGATATAGACACCGCGAGGCTGGTTTACTTCAGCTATTTTCACAGCTTGATGTCGTGTGGCATCCTGCTGTGGGGTCATGCTGCTGACACTGATAAAATATTTATACTACAGAAACGAGCCATCCGCGCTATTTATAAATTAGGTGCTAGACAGTCGTTACGCGGAAAATTTAAAGAAATCAATATTTTGACACTTGCATCTCATTACATCTGGTAGCGCGAGGATTTGGTTTTGGAATAAAAAAGGGCAGTGAACTGTATTTTGCGGTACTTTGGAATAGAATAGTTTGGAAAAATGGGATCTCGTTGCAGCTTCGTAATTCAGCTTCTCGAATTCATACTTCACAGCGCGGCGGTAATTTAATTGTCAAATATATATATATATATATATATATATATATATATATATATATATATATATATATATATATATATATATATATATATATATATATATATATATATATATATATATATATATATATATATATATATATATATATATATATATATATATATATATATATATATATATTTCACGAGCACTAAATGTTCTTATTTGCGGGTTTTTTTACATAGCGGATTACAGCGGGTGTGCGGCGGCGGACGTCTCGCGGGCGGTATCGAAGCGAACACTCGTGATAAAAACTGCGTCGCCGGCGATGTTCCTCTTCTTCTTTCTTTCAGTTAACGAGAGGGGATAGGAAAAGGAGATAGCACTATCGGAACGAGAATTTAAAACCAATTCAGTAAATTCGCAGGCATTTTTATATCGATACACCAGCCGTTTTACTATATGCGATATTTAAATCAGGCGTATCCAACATCTATGAAAACTTAATGTATGTGCATAAAAATAAAAAACTGTTTTTAAAAAACTCTGATAGGCATGGTGTCTACTAGAAATAAAAATAAACTTGCTGACCATAAAAGTCGACTCTCCAAAACCACAAAATCATTCAAAGGGCAATGTATACGCTTCTACAATAAAGTCCCAGAAAACATGCAAAATTTATCTGTGATACAATTTAAGTCATTTATTAAGAAGAAGCTGTACTCAAAGGGCTACTATAAAATAAATGATTATCGAGACGACAAAGACCCTTGGAAATAAAATGGTTACCTCGATGATTTATATCACGTTATATGTCACAATAATTTGTTATAATGTAACAATAATTTAATATTTATATCATTTATGTATGTTGGTATGCATTATTGACGTCAAAAAGTTACGATTTCGTACTATTTTGAAAAAAAACTTATGATTATGATTAATACCCATAAAACGACGCAAGAAATTCTTTTTTATTTGAATACAGGTTTTATGCAAATATTTGTAATAAACCGGTCAAATACGAGTTTGATTCGCGTTCCGAGGGTTCTGTACCTTCCGGGACAGGTTTCTGCGATAGAATATACATACACTCCTCAATACTTTCAGAATAAAATGGATTCGAAAAAAAAATATTTTTTCTAAGTTTGCTTTCTACAGGTTAACTTTTTTAATTCAACTCTATGGACGAATAGATTTGATTAATATGTCTCTAATTGTAGTTTTTCCCAAAATTGCTTTCCATTGATGTGATATCAATGTTTCTTTTTATAATGATTTTTTAATTCCTCATAAATTATAATAGTTTCCATTTATACGTTTTGGTACGGATTCCATTTATACGTTTTAGTACGGAACCCAAATAAAATATGAGCACATATATTGCCAGAAAAGACGTCTGTGCGCCGGTAATTTCTCCCTGACGTCAACGAAGGCCAGATGGCTCCCAGAAAGGTTTCAATGAGTACCTATTTATATCTACCGGGATTCAATGAAAAATAAGGTAATAAAAATGGAGAAAACTCATCAGCCAAACTGCATTTAACTTGATTATTCATTCGCCTGGCCAGCTGCAGCTGCGGGAAAACTTTTCAATTCGTCGGAATTCAGGCGGCACAGCGGTGGCTTCCGAGGAAATGAAATTTCCTGCCGCGTGCTTCTATTAGTCCAAGAGCTCACTTCCTCCAGGTAGACGTTTAGACAAAATGAAATAAGACATACGTCTTATTAGTCAATAACCACATAGGCACGCTGTAAAGATCGCTAGATTACGTTTTCAAAGAGTTGAGATATGTATTAGATCACATGATGCGGAAAATTGTATACATATCATGCTTTATCTGAATCATTATTGAACTATAGGATTGTCGGCTTGGGCGGGTGCTCCAAAACTTTACTAGGACCATTGCAAATTGCACAAAATTACATTTTTAAAATTATTCACCGTAAACCATATCTTTTTCGTTCAATTGAATTTTATATTTTATCGAAAGCTCTGGATTACAGACAAATTTACATAAAATGTTGGGTCCTTACCTATGTATGTAATTGCTGTTTTTTCACACTGGCCACTTCGAACTTGAATAACTTGAATTTGAGTTGGAATTGCAAATTCAAATAAAATTTGATTCAAGGCCATGTTATTCTATTTTAGGAATCAGCTGTTTATTTGTTTGTCCGTCGTTTGTTTTTGCTTAAATATTTTTGTTCGTGCAACCATGGTAAAGCTGAAAGTTGCATTATTTTCAAATATGAGATCCTGTGCCGCTGTTTTCTATTACAGCTTCTTGCAGTCTGGCTATACAGTTGCCGTAAATGTTTACCGTTAAGAAATGCAAACAATGATGGAGAAGCTCGTGATTAAATAACCGAGCCTGGTCAATCGCTCATCGCCACTGCTTCTGCATGACAATCTATAACCACAGATTTCACTGCAAACAGTCGCAAAGTTGCAGGAGTTGCGGCTGGAGACTCTTGGTCACTCACCGTACTTGCTAGATCTTGCTCCAATAGAGTTAGTTTTTTTTTCAGAATTTAGATAACTTTTTACAAAAAGAAAAATCAACTTCATGTTATTCTTTTTTAGGAATCAGCTGTTTATTTGTCTTTCCCTCGTTTGTTTTTGCTTAAATATTTTTGTTCGTGCAACCATGGTAAAGCTGAAAATTTGCATTATTTTCAAATATGAGATCCTGTGCCGCTGTTTTCTAATTAAATTTATATTTTTTGTACAAAGTTTTTGGCATTAAATTTGTTTATAGAACAGCAACTTCGTGGGAAAGGACCTAATATTACATATTTAAATTATTACAAGAAAAAGGTAAATATTACAAACATAAAAAAGTTACATATTACCTATACAGGTAATATTTAACTTTATAGTAAAAGCTGATTACTGCAAACGCTTTCTACATGACCGACGTATAACAAGAAATATTCAAGAAATGACGTCATACGGGTAGGTCATAGAATGAATAGGCATCATTCTTTTATTGCACCTAGAGTTTTTAATGTGTTAAGAGTGAAAACATAAAAAATAATCGGACAATCAGTATTTTTAAGTCGAACTTTAAGAAATGGTTTCCGAATGTATACCGACTAGACTTAAGAAATATTATTCAAAAATCCAATTTTGTTATTTTGTCTTCCACTATTCTAATAGATAATAATTTAAATTTCTTTATCCTATTCAAAACTGATTAGTTTACATATTTATTATATGTTTTTATTGTATTTTTTCTGTTAATGACATAATGTAGATAGGGAGTTCCGTTCGTTGATGTATGTAATATAAGTATTTTATGGATGTATTTCTGAACGAAAACACCATAACTAGGGTTTTATAGACTGAGTTAATGACGAATGGCTACAGTTCAAGGTTGTCGCCTATTACGGGCGAACCCTTCACCCCAGGAAGGCATGATGATATATAATCGTTTTTTCAAGCTGGAGTAAACGTAGATACTTAGGGACGAAACAGTCCTCTAGCTACGCCATCACGCCCGTCAGAGACCAACGCCTTACCGCGTGGCACTGGGATTAGAAACCAGCGGGCCGGCCCCGCTCCTTCACTACCAGATTAGGCCGGATCCCTCCGTCGGATTTCGAAGTCTCTTGCGCGGCCTCTACCTGATGTTAGCGGTAATTCAGGCCATCATCCTGCTTGTCAACGTCCATTTTAGGGAGCTAATGGGCCCTGTTGCAGTTTGGCTACGAAGACCCATTCGTTCAGGGTCGGTCATACTCCGGGTCTCCACGCAGAAGGGATAGCCAGGGTAGGACGCTGGACTGCGGGTCAGTCTCCCCTAGGAGTCAACCTTCGAGCGCACCTGGAAGGTTTTCGCACCGTGCGGCGTCAGCCAATCGATTGTGCACTCCGACTAACAGCCGGGGGAGTCTGGGAACAGTAATGTTTCCTATAGAGCGGGGGTGGTTGTTAACCTTATGGCAACTGTTCTTGAAACGACAATTCGGTCACCCGATCCCGGGTTAATAAGCCGGGCAAAAAATGCCGTGGTCCGCGATAGATTCGGTAGACACCGTATCACCGCTTGATAAGGGGAGGACCGCGCAAGCGACCTCGTTCCTGAAACCAGTCAGGAGGTAGGAGGTATCCTGAAGGTTAATTCCAGACGGAGATATCCTTCCAAACTGGTAGTCAGGGGGCGAGGCTGCCCGCTGGTTACCTTTCCTGGTGCATCGCCGTAAGGCGCTGGCCTTTGACGGGCAGGTGGCGTAACTTGACTGTGGATTGTTTTTCGTCCCAAGTCTTCTGCGCTCACCTCACGGGAGACAGCACGATCTAATATCGTTAAACTTAATGCGGTGACGGGTTCGCCCGTTATAGTTGACAGCTCTAGTTGTCAACATCCACCCCTGAAACATCAGGTCAACATCCACCCTCTCTGCTTAGGATTCGCCTGAAAACACAGTCGATAGGCTGATGCCGCACGGTGCGCAAACCGCTCAGGAGCGTCCGAAAGACATCCCCCTGGGGAACTGATCCACCATGCTATGGCAGGGAAAACAGAGTCCTTGCCGGGATCGACCTTCTTCGAGGAGTTGATTCGAGTTGAACCGTGAGTTAAACTGAGCCGCACAGAAATAATGAGCTAATCTTAATGACCCAACTGAACGGCAGCCATTAACTCCTGATTGATAGCTACAGTGAGCTCTCCGACTATTTCGTACCCTACCCATTGAGATGGAAGATCGCACGTGAGTTGAAACGCGAGTCCGTAAGGCTGCATTTGCTATTCTCATAAGTCCTTTGTCTCTTTTATCGCCGTGGTTCGAGAAGGAGTTGAATATCAACAGAGGGCTTTAGACGAAGTAACGTACATTTCGCATCTGAAATTTATTTTTAATGAAGAAATGATATGGTTACCCCTACATAGGCTGCTGCCTTGACATCCTATCGACAGCTTATTTATTTATTTATAATATTAAATTATTTATTAATTACATACACATTCAGATGCAATAAAAGATAAATTACAATTTAGGATTTACCGTTATATGTTAGATTAAGCCGTAATTTATACCGTCTAAATTTAGGTTTACATCTGCTGTCTGAGCCCAGGTTAAGCATAAATTAAGCGCATAAATTATTTAGATGTTTATTTTTCCAATGTGCTAAGTAAAGTGCAACCGATCCAGCCTTGCTAGGCACTCCTAGGTTAAGGCGAGATCACTTCACGAGTCCTTTTGGAGTGGCAAAAAGAAAGAAAGAAAAAATTTGATTATAAATTAATTAACTAAATATTTTTACCGCAGATTACGTCATACAAATGCGAATACCGGCCTTTTGTGGCATTGGTGACAGGTTTATCCAAAAGAGTTGTCAACTACAACGGGCGAACCCGTCACCTCAGGAAGTTTTAACGATTAGTCGTTCTATCTCCCGTGAAGTGAGCGCAGAAGACTTGGACAAAACAGTCCACCGTCAAGCTCCGCCAGATATCTTAACCGCAAGATAACCAGGTGTGTTACCCAGCGGGCTTACACTCACGCCCTTACTTCCAATTGCAACCAGATTACTCCGGTCTCTCGATTGGTTACGAGTTCGAGGTCGCTTGCGCGGTCCTCTCCCTTACGAAGCGGTGAAACGGTGTATACCGAATCTATCGCGGATAATGTCGGAAAATATAGGAGCGCGATAATCAAAAAAACTTTAAATAAGCGAAAAAACTGGGGCACAGAGGCTATGCGATCAAATTTAACCTCGAAAATTGACAGTCTAGCGTTTGACAGCTCGCTAACGGCTGGTTAGTGGCGCTAACCGCCCGGTTAGCATCACTATCCCAGGGCTCGGTTGGGAAATACAACTGCTGTTAGCTTAACAGAGCATGGTGCAAGAGTATTTAACTGTAGTTAGACTCTTTGAACACGGTTATCTATCTTAACCGAGCATGGTGCAAGTCGCCCTTAGTGTCGACGCATGTCGCCCTCGAGTGACGTCAACGCAGTCGCCTGGATTGGCGGTGTCGAGAGCGGTGTGTTATTCTCTGTTTCCCGCTATGTGGATATAATTTTTAACGTTTATTGAGAGCATGACAAAGTTTGCGGAAAAAATATATTGGATATTCTGTAATTGCTTCGGAAACACCAAAAAATATAGTTGATAGTAAATTCATGTATTTTTTGTATTTAAATTGAGGTAGATGCGGCAACAATCAATGTCTAAAAAAAATTATGCTACGGGGCATGATTTGGGGCTTATCCCTTCATCTTGCCTCTGCTGTATTTATTAGGAAAATAAATTCTAAGTAGCTAAATAGAGTTTTAAAGCTATCCATTTTAGCAATTAATGCCGTTATTCAGAAAGTGAGAAATAAGATTAGACATAATGTCTCTAGTGTAGAGGAATTCTATCTATATTGTAGAGGGAGTCAGTCTCTCCTGTAAAGGGTTTTGTGGATTCCGATGAAGGATGGATCATATACCAAATTTGCAGCAATTTAGCACACTGCTTTTGTGCAAGCGTAGGAGCTGAGGACGAGGATATTTATTTGTCCATACCCCGAGTAGAATTATAACTTTTCTCATCCTCTATACACAATATAGATTCCCCATCTTACCCCCCCCCCCCCCCCCATCTTGCCCAGATGGTGGGGTAAGAGGGGAAAACATGTTTTCTTCTTTTTTCAACTATTTCTTTTAAATTTATTTTCTTACACTTAATAGCATGTTTCTGGTTACCCATTCCCATCAACTTTCAGAATAACTTATCCTTTTACTTTTGTCATGCCCCGTTCTCCCTTATTTAGTTTTTTAAACGCATTTCCTCTCAAAGTGCATTGATTAATTTAAAAAAAAATAACTTCTACATCTCTAAATGTCCACTATATCTCTATTATATACCATCGTCCATCTCCATCTTCTTAATCACTTCCGATTCTCTGCCTTTCTAGCTGGGGAGCCAGCGACCAAAAAGTGCTACAGTTTTGGAAACGCTGATACTTTCAGATCAGACAATATTTTGGCCATAGATGACGGGGTACAGTCAGCAGGCCAGATTCCGGGCCACCTGGCGCTGGCGTACTAGGAAAGGTGGAATTTTAATGAGTACCCCCAAAGAGTTTTGGAAAAGCTGAAAATTCATCAGTAGACAGTGGACGCAATAAATAACTCGAAACACATGGTCAGACTGCATAATTATCGAACCCGTGGCGTCAGCAACTCCATACCATTATATTGCGACCATTATATTGCGCGGCTCAACCGATGCGCCATAGACCGATGCGTGACATGTATGGATATGCTGACGCCTCGCGTTTGATTCATACCCCTGTACTCTATGGCCAAAATACTGTCTGATCTGAAAGAATCATCTTTTCGAAACTTGCGTTTCGGTGTCGCTGGTTATTGACTATTCTCGTCGACTTTCTATTTATAATCTCAATATTTAATTCGAATTTGAATTTATATATTTTTTTATTTATTTTAAATATGCTAATATTTCTATCTTTCTATCTTTAAACTGTAACTATCGCAGGAAACGATTAACGGCCAAATGTTTTTTTTTAATGTATGTTTTCCGAAATGATTAACCGCTCGAAAGCCAGCCTTCGTGCGCAAAAAACTGCGCCGCAGCTTTTTAGTTGATTTTGTAAATAAATTCTGACATTATCGTTTTTTCGTGAATTTGCTCTTGTTACCTAGTAATAAATCTTGTTAGCACGCGCGGATCTGTCAAACTACCCAAAGTGTCTATAAGCACAGTTGGCGTAGGAAGAGTTAGTTAAATAAAAAACAAATTCAATTGACTACGCGTTGGTTATCTGAACAGATGGCCACAGTTAAAATGATCCACCTTCCGATATTCGGCACATGCATGTGCGAAACCAATACATTCAAGCGTAGACTCCACAAATAAATTCAACCTACATTAAATGCATAATAGGACAACCGATACTCGTTTTCGATGCATCCAACCAGGTAGCCGTGTTTAACACGGATAATTCTCCAAATAGGGGGACATCGGCTCGTGTCACCTTGTAAATCTTGTTAATCTTGCAATTACATTCAAAATGGGCATCATTCTGGCCGTCTTATCGGCGCATTTCTCAGCGCTAGCATCACCATATTAGACGTCCATCAGTATTTTAACTACTGCACGGGAATGTTTTAATCACCACTAATGATCACCAACTTATTGTATTTCCTGTTTGTAGTGATATAGTATTATGATCAGTTTAATTAATATATTTTTAACACGCTTTTATCAGGTCGACCTGTATGTAACTATGTAATGGAATCTAAGGTAACTAATTTAACCACCTTCCAAGGATCGTAGCGTCATGAAAATTGGCAGCTGTATGTAGTTCTGATGACAATACAATAATTTGGTACTGTCGAACTGATCTGATGATGGAGTCAGAAGATATGAAATGGAACTTCATGATGGAACATCGTATTATAGCTGTGTTTGGACTTGTTAGAAAAGCATTGGAATGAACTTTGACCACGATTAGGTTTCAAGGTCTGATGATGAAGCCGGAAGATAGGCACTGGCATTCCATGATGGAACATCGTATCATAGCCGTGTTTGGACTTGTTAGAAAGGTCTTGTAATGAACTTTGACCACGATTAAGTTTCAAGGTCTGATGATGAAGCCGGATTTTTTGGTTTTTACGTGCATTTATAGAAGCGTGTTTTTAGTGTTTTTTTTAACTATTAATTTATTTATATCAATTTTATAGCAATGTCGACGTACAAACCTAGAATACGCGAATTTCGTAATTTTCCGAAACTTTTCCATAGTCGAATTGCTGACGATTGAAAGTAGCATTAGATACACTTGACATCGTGTTTTAAATATCTATGTGGTCCAGATCTCCACAAAAATATTGATAATTAAAAATAAAAAATATATGTATTTCTTCAAAATCAAGCTCATTTTTCATTTCTTTAAAGTTGAGATCAGAACTTCTTTCTGGATGTTTCGCTACCAGCTATGCTTTATACTTAGGAAGAAATATGTACGTGGGTTTTTTAAATAACAATCTTCATGACTGCAATAATGGCCAAACAAGGACTCAAGGTGTACATGAGCCGGGTCTATTGCCCCGGCTTGCATGTGGCAGGATTCCAAGTCATCCCTGCGAGGTGGGATCCGATCGCAAATCGGTAACGCGGTCGCAAGTTCACCCAGGTCTGTGTCTAGAGGCTGCACCCCGAATCCGCTAGTCCAGTTGCCACTACCGTTAACTCCGTAGACAGCGCACGCTGCTGGTTTCGTGGAGTAAGTACCAACTGAGCCAGGACACGCACAGCTAATCCGGAGACGCGGTAGGCGAGGGTTTCCACTGAGCTGTCTCGACCAAAACTGGTACTTCCGCGCGTCCTACAGCGCGGGACTACTCGCACGACCGCTCGCTTCCGTCCCCGAGTGAGACTGCGTTACCCTCTCTGCTAAAGTGTACCGCATTTATAGTCTGACGGACCTGGTAGTAGGCAGTGTTGACTTTTTGTGGTTTGTTTTTATTTCACTGTTTTTTTGTTGTTTTCCGCAATTTTATTTATAAGGCCGCCACGTTTGAATAAGTTTTTAAAGTTTTTAATTGATAATGGCGGTTGCAGAGACAACCGTTGCCACAAACCAACTAAGTTATCGCTTAACCCTTTGAGGACCATAAGATTTGTAGTAGAGTATGTAGTAGAGAAATTTGTGATACATAAAACTGTTAAAGGGCGATATAAATAACATGTATGTCGTTTTGTGAAAATGGCTTAAATAGATTTTGTTTAAATTGATGGGACATAAATGTCCCTATGGTCCATAAAGATGCAAAGTTAAAAGTTTTACATAATTTGATTATTTTATTATTTAACTCAGAAATCATACGTACTAAAAGAAAAAAAACGAATGGAGAAATTCGCCATAAATGTTTTATTTATTTATTTAAAATCACCAGATTTCGTTGGTCATTTGCGATATTTAAAAAAAACGGTTTATTTTTAAAAAATAAATATTTTTGCTAATATTGTTTACCATTATGATGACATGCAAAAAAGGAGAAACATGGAAAAAATATAATTTATCAATTATTCGTATTTGATTATTTATAAAATGATTTTGAATTTATGGGCGCATCATATATCCCATGGTTCTTAACCCCTCGAGGCCCGCGGTTTTATTTTAATGTGTGCCTTACGGCCCGTAAGAAATTCGCGAGTCTCAAAAAAAAGATGGCGTTTCAGAAAAAAAACGATTACTCCGAAACTGTCACACCGATCGTCTAAAAAAGACCTGTTTTATGTTCCTATTCGGCCTCGCCTGGCCATTTCGGGCCGTCTGGGGTTCGACGGTAAATATCAATTCTGGACGTTTCGGGCCGTCTGGTACTCGAGGGGTTAAAGGGTTAAATGCTTATCTATACTATTCTTCGAACAACCTCTATTTTCACGTCCTGCTTAAACCATCTAGATAGCTTAAAGCTCGCTTTACTGTGGCGTCGTTAAATCGTCCGGCTATAAAGTCAGTTCACGTGGTAGGTGCTGCATATGCACGTGCGGGATGTGGAGTCTTCCACGGCCTTCATCCATCCTAGCTATCCGACCGCGCTCGTCGTTGCATTTTTCATCTCAGCGCGGCCGCGACCGAGCCAGGGATGCCTATTAGTCCGGCAGCCAGTTGCATTTTACACTACGTCATCGGGCATCTAAGGCTAAAAATCTTATTTGGTAATCAAAATACGCTCTGGGGGGTGGGCATACGATGTCCTTTTAAAAACCGGCTTATTCACATAGTGTGAATCTGTACAATAAACTGAGCAACTATATAATAAAAAACGGTTGTGTCACCCTTAGACTTTTGCGGCACGGTCGACCATCGTGGAGGAATACACAGACAGACACACATATAGACTTCAGTCTGGAAATGGTCTTAATTGCCGGAAATTTCGAACGTGCGTCGCCGCTTATTTAAAAATTCCAATCGCAAATGCGCGGCGCCGCAAATTTTAATATTTGATTACGCCATACGTATGGCAACATTTAAATATAGTGCAGCTTGTATATGAGCTATTCCAACCGAAATTTCATAATGTAATTTGCGCCGCTGATGGACCGATTTCAACCTTAATCTTTTTACAAATCTTGCCATGACCAAATAATGCCTGCATACCAAATTTGAGCTCAATCGGATCAAGCGATTGAGCGCTGTCGTGGAGGAATACCTACACACAGACAGACTTAAATTTGGAAATGGTCTTAATCGTCTGAGGGGGGCTCAAATAAAGTAACGGAAAGTTTGAGAATCAGTGTCTGCCTACCATTTCCAGATTTTAGTATGTGGTGTGTCTGTCTGTCTGTGAGTGTATTCCTCCACGATAGCCCCCAAACGCTTAAACCGATGGACATGAAATTTGATATGTAGGTCTGTAGGTATCATTTAATTATGGCGAGAGTTGAAAAGATTGTGGTTGAAATCGGTCCACCAGGGCGCACTACTAGTCATATATCAATATCGAAATATTGAATTTTCGTACACAGATGCTTTGTTGAGCTGAAATCTCATTGTGAACTGTTGATTCGAATATGTCTTATACAAGATACGCTAATAATATTTAAATTCCGCTATACGTTTTAATCAAATAATAACGCCGAGCTACCCGAGGCTAGCCGAGAAACGAACGGCGCCGCCTGAGGCCGAGACAGGGCCTCAGGTGGATTGATATTATTCATGACATTAATATTCAGATAAAATCAGTCCTTGGTTACTTGCAGGAAAAGTCTTGCTGTAACACAGCAGTTCCTATTTTATGATTTCGTCGGAAGAATTCGATTTGTGGCCAACTTATTATATGAATATCCCTCTGTGCGGCTCTTCTTCGAAACCACAGCTTCAGATGACGTTGCTTAAATAAAGCACAGTGGGCTCTTCTACGATATTGTACATTTTCATCGCGCCATGCCGAGACCGAGCCAGGGACGTGAGTTGCCGTCTGCCGAGTGCCTTGTCCCCCGACGACCTTATGTCGCAAGGACGGACGCGGCGCGAGAAGCAATGGATTAATAAGGAGAGACTCTTCCATCTCGTTAGCCAGCTGACGCCCAGAGTTGTGCCTGGGCTTCTCTTGGATATAGCGGTATTATCCATATCTCAGGCGGCGGCAGCTTCGGGTAACGTTTAATTATCGGCAAGGCTTTCATCATCCTAATGTACTCTTACATTGTTCGGCTTTGTACACAAGTTTGAAATTCAAATTGATCGACGACACATTCGAAAATGTGACCAACGTTCAGTCACACTTGACCAGTTTTGGTCTAAGGTTAATTGAAGGTTAATTGAAGGTTAATTCCTTAAAAAACCTTAAACTTTAAACTTTTCAAACAAGAGCGAAGGACTGAATGCTTCCTTTCATCAAAATAAGCATTATAAAGCTTTTATAAATATAATTTATTGGTTGGCTGATAACAGCTTCAACCTTCTGTTTCAGAAATGACATAAATTCGTTGCTTATACAAATTGTGTTAGAGGACCATATATAGGACGCAAACTCGAGTATACTACGGACGCAGCTTCACTGCTTCGCTGCTTATTAGATCATTTTAATCAAAAACAAGACCACAGTGCTAAGACATCCGCCGTATTTACCTGATTTAGCTTTTGATGACTTTTTCCGAAGTTAAAAAAACGTTGAATTGACAACGTTTTGACAGCTCAGAGGAGATAAAACTAAAATCCCAGGAGCAGCTAACCCGAGTTCCTGGGGTTTTTCGAATTGCATTGATGTTCTATATCCGACGGGGATTATTTCGAAGGGGACAACATTTCAATTGATTAATATATATATATTTTAATTTCACACAAAAAAACGTATCTTTTTTATCAAACTACGTAGACTGTAGGCGCTTCTGAGGCCGTGGCACGGGCGGACTGCCTTCTCCGCCGACACCTTGGTCCGATACTGAACTTACTCCGTCCGCCACTGCACTCCTATTTAATACACAATTTTATATTTTCGATAGCACATTTGCTATAGAATAGAGCTTTAGGTTTTAAATGTAGATGTATGTGTCACTGGTTCTGACCCGACTCGATGGACCATTGTTGTTCGTTTATTTTCAACAAACCTTTTGTTCTAATGACGCCTTTTCTAAATCCTCCTATGAAATATTCGGTGATTTCTTTATCTTATAAAGTTATACGAGTTTTAGAACTCGTATGATAGTTAATATCAAAAGTTCGCTGAAACAAGACTACGACAACCACCCCGTATTATGATTCAACGTAGTTTACTAGGTTCTTCCTCTCATCTCAAACCGAGCGTTCATGGGATGAACGCCATATCGATTCAGTTAGATGGCTCGATTGCAATATCTGGGATAAGTACGAACCGCAACTAATGGAATGAAATTACTTGTAAAATAAGTTATCGATACCCTACTAGAGCGGTCGCGGTGCTCGCTGTGGGCTTGGGCGGTACTGAAGATAAAACCGAAGAGGTAATCAATTCGATGAAGTATCACAGGTCGGCTTCTTGGTCTCTAGAAGAAATATTATGGTTATATGTATACACCTATAATACAAGTAAACAACTACATGTGCCTTATAAGTACGACTGCGTCTATTTTTACACGACTGCCCAACAAAAAGGAGTGTAATGTGTTCAGGGTTCATCTATGTATGTTTCTCGTTTCTTAATTCCACCATAACTTCAAATGCTTAGAGCGATTTAGAATTGTTTGGTATTGTTAGAACCGTTACGTCATCCCGAGTCTCATAGGGTACCTTGACTATTCAAATAACAAGTAAGTAGTTGTCTAAATGTCCAAATCTCCAAATGTCACTAAATTATCATCGAAATATCGTGTTTAGTGTCAAATGAAAAGTCTGATTGAGTACATACCGAATATAAATATATGGATAAATACAAAACCACAAATATTTCATTAAAACCCTTAAAAAAATATAGATACAGCAGTTCACTTTTTCTAAAGGCAGTCGTGTTTTTTATTCCTTTTAATATATTTACTTGTTTACGTCATATTAACGTAATTTCTAGCGAGTTTCGCCTTTGCACAAGCATGACGTCAATATCATGTCACTTCGCAGGTGAACTACGTTTTCGCATACTGTTCCTCGGGAATACGCCACAATGTGATTATTACAACGCCTATCGGCTTATGTATTGGAGCTTAACGACATACGTGTATAGTTTACAGAAGGCTTTTAATACTGTTAGAATCAGCTTCTCAACGTTTTATAATAGAAACATCCCCTACATATAAGTATGTTAAATGTCTAAAATTTAGGTAGGTATTTTTTGAATTGCTTGAGAAGAAGTTAAAGACACGTTCACACTTTCCATGTTTATAGAGTTCTTAATTCATTTTTATAATAATCATTATATCATTTAATATTTTCATAATAGTTAGGGACATAATGTTTAACCAGACATAATATTCCCATATATATGACATTATAATTAATCAGACTTACATACAATATTTTCAACACCATAGAAAACGTAGTCGGTGAGAAAAGTTTTAGGATGCTTCCTGAATATTGCCTCGTTCGGTGCTGACTTTATTTTAATTGGTTGTATATCAGAGACCAATGATATCCGCGTCAAGATTTCAGATTGTCTGAGAGAATAACTAACGGAACGGAAGCTGATTTCTGGGTCTTGTCGGATAGTCGTAGAAGAGTATACTAAGTGCCTCCTGACGTAATCGGCAACCCTAGCTCGTTCTTAATATCCCTTTAGTTAATATCCCTAGCTCGTGGAAAGAGTTCCTCGCAGAAGTGCGCGTAGGCGCCCCAGCAATTGTGCGTACCTACTGCCCATTTTTACCTGATGAGGATGTGATTACGCTCTGCCGCCAACTCCGTACGATAAAAGTTCATGCACATACGCAAAGGTAGTTAACGGTTCCTGTGAAGTTGAGCCATTAAGACCTGCTCATTATCTCTGGTCGGCTCAACTCACGGTTCAACTCCTATCCTCCTCGCCTCCTCGAAGAGGGTCGAAACCGGAAATGACTCTGTTTCCCCTGTCATGGCAGGTGGATCAGTTCCCCTGGAGGATGTCCGTCGGGCGCTGCTGGGCGGTTTGACATCGAGCGGCCTGTCGACTGTGCAATCCGGCGAATATTTGGAGGGTTCTGGAAACGATATTATTCGTTTCCTAAGCACCGGGTTGGTTGTTGATCTAATGTCACCCACTCTTGAAAAGACCCGTATTCCATCATCTTGTGTGATACACGGGCAAAGGATGGCACGGTCCGCGATGAATTCGAACTGAATTACCGCTAACACTGAGGCCGCGCAAGCGACTTCGGACCCGTGATCAGACGGGAGAAATCCATCCCAATTTGGAAGTCAGGGCGCTGGGTCCACTCCACAGTACCACGCAGTAAGGCGTAGGACTCTCACGGGCAAGTGGCGTAGATAGACGGTGGAATGTTTCGTCCCCAATTCACTACGTTCACCTTGCGGTTGAAAGAACGATCAATATCGTTATGCCTTCCTGGAGTGGCGGGTTCGCCCGTTGTAGGTCACCACTCCATAGTGCACATGACGCAAAGTAACATACTCTAAGCTCCACTGAAATAGAAATACTGGAATAGACCTTCATGACCCCTTTCAGGCCGTCCAACTTTTTTCCATTTATTTATCGCCGTCATTTTTGATCTCCCAGGTCACGCGGAGAGGCCGTAACTAACGACAGAAAATTACTCATGCATAAAGTTGCCGCCGAGGCGTCCAACTTCGGCGTCGCGGCGTCGTCCAGACGCCCTGCAGCCAGCGGCAACATTAATGACATTTCGCTACAACAAAGTGATATAAAACATCGTCGGAGTTGATTCTTCACTCAAACAAAGATGGCGGGACATTAACAGATGATCGTAACGAAATGAGACAAAGCCGCGCTAATTGATATTTTATAGTTGAATTAACGGCAACATTATCTTAATGCCTTAACGTCTACATTATCTTTTTAGGCCTGGAAATATTTGCCTAACTATTAGAAGGCATCCATAACACTATGTTGACCTAGACACAAATAATCCATTTGATGATAATATCTGTTTTATTGTACATGTTATTTCTTGGCGATGATAAACTATATACAGTGCTACAAAAAAGAGTACACATTGAAGTTGGACACAAAAAGAGTGGAAATATGACGTTTTAAAAAAAAGCATATACCTTAAGGCGACGATGTAGGTAAATTTCGAAAATTACATTTTTTGGCAATTTTTGAACAGTCATACTGAAATAACTGATGATGTTAGCCAACAAAAAAAAATTATCGTAACTCACAGTACCTTTCTTAAGTAGATAGCTATTTCAGATTTTTTTTTAAGTATTGGAAAATTGAGGAAAATAATTAAATCTGGGAGCTATACAGGAAATTTTCATTTTAGAGCATTTTTTGAAACGTGCCTCACACTAAACTGCACGATCAAGAAACTCAAAAAAAATACTACGGCATTTTAACAATAGTTGTAAAGAGGAATGCTTTCGCATAAATTTAAAAAAATAAGTTTTTCTTGTTAAAAAAATTTATATAAAAAGTGTAACTTTCATCAATATTCACTGTTAAATATTACTTATTACTGTGTGTTTTTTTCAAGTTTGTTTTTTTTTACATAAACTATGTACAATAAACTTGTAGTACTGACGATTATTTTTTTCAAATAAAATATCAGTATATTTTAAAAATAATATTTTGCAGAGCCCGTTTATATTATTTTTGTCATACAATGAGATGAGCGCGCTCTTCTCGCGACGACGCGCTGGCATTCAAAATGCCGCAAGCGACATTGGGTCAATATGGTTCTTATGTGGGGATCAATTACTGATTCAAATGGCATAACAGCCAACCTTTTATAATGAAATGTTATTGGCTCTTAGAAACGTGGTTCATTTCGGCTTCGAAGGCCGTCATATGCGGTTGCGTTCGCGACGCTCTGTTTCATGACTTATTATTACCAAATTGACATTTCGATGGATCGGAGATGTGAAGTAAAAAAATATCGGTTTTAGATGGCTATTTCACCGTGTAAATGAAAGAGGTTTAAAAACATGATAAATCATATGTTGAAAAATAGAAACAATAATAAGTAAAATAATATTTAATATTTTTTTTTTTTTTTTTTTAATTTACAATATTACTTTTTTTTAATAAAAAGTGTTCATTTATTTGATAACAATGTTTCTTTATGTATAAAAACAAAAAAAAAATATACATATCGGTAGGTTTTGAACCTACGACCGGTGTGATCTTATGCGAGTTTAAAACAAGTGCGCCACTTCAGCTTGCTTCCCGCGAGTCAAAATGTGTCATATATAAGGGGACAGTAAATAATGCCAATACATTTGCGTTAGAGCCATATGACAGAGCTATACACCATGTATAAATATAATATACTATTAGGCTACGATTCTGACCGTTCTAATATAGAAAACCGTCAGATAGGCAGAATTGTAATTTAAAAAACAAAACGTAGGTATCTACTTTTTAAAAGCTTTTATTCAACTTGTAATGTCTGTGAAAAAAAAAACTAAAAATGCGAAGAAATATTACATCAGCAGTAGCTTATAATAAATGTCAAAACTTTTCAATTGATGAGAAAATTGATTGCCTGTATAATGACATTTTGAACGCCCCGATAGATGCATTTGGAAACCATGATAAATGTAGAAGTTTTTAAAATTGTTTGTCGGAAAATGAAACACTGGATGCAATGAGTTGTTTGATGGGTGACATTATTTGGGAAAGAATACGTTACATAACTTAAAACGTAGGTAGCAATACATGCAAGAAGCCTAATTCATGATGTAGATAGTAATGTTCTCGAAAGGTTTAACGGCATCATTGCAAAATTTATTGGTGGTAAGAGGACAAATTACATCCAAAAGCAGTCTTACCAAGCGCGATGTAATGCGGCAGTTATATCATTTAATACAAAACAGCCACTCTCAAGATTACATAAAAAATATATAGGCAAAAGTCCCTCTGGCAGGATATCAAAAGTGGAATAAAGAAGACAGAGGCATTTAAGTAAATCCATTCTTTATAAAAGAAATAAAAGCAGAAAGTTTTTTTGAAAAAAAAAACAATAATTCGCATTATGGAGAACATTGCAACCAACCCGATGTTCCATCAGAAATATTCGAAAAAAGCAAAGCTCTGTTATTTCAAGAATTGGAAAATAGAAAAATGATCGATTGCGAATTGAAAAACTTACGGTTATTCAAGGTGAAAGCAGCGAGTGGTTGGAATTACGAAGAAAAATGGTAACTGCGTCTAACTTTGGCAAAATTGTCAATAGTTAACAACACACAAAATGCGCCAATTTAGTTAAATCCATGACTGAAAATGGGATTTGAGCAACGTAGCATCAATTTGCCATGGAAAAGAAAATGAAACAACTGCACTAGAATGAAAAATATGTCTAGAAAAAGTGGAAATTCAGCAATGTGGATTATTCATTGACCCTAAATTTCCATTTTTGGGAGCTTCTCCAGATGGAATATCTGATGATTGTATTTTTGAAGTCAAATTTCCCATTACAGCGCATAGAATCTGGTTAACGGAAGCGACAAGAAAAAGAAAAGTGACATTTTGGAAACAGAAAGATGGAAAACTTGAAATCAGCATCAAACATCACTGGTACGTTCAAGTTCAAGGACAGGTCCATATATAATTTCTTTTTATTTATTAATTTTTATTTTATTTCTGGAAAAATACAGCGCATACAATATACATACGTGTGCATAAATGTAGAAAAAAAAGAAAAACATTACGCCTATAATCGTTTATTACACATTTGGATTTCAGCATATTACACTTAAAAATTAATTATAAAATAAACAAAGTTCATATTAAATATAAAAAATATATAGAAAACCGATGGGAGAGGTAGGGAATTGGAAGTGATTAGGAAGAAGGAGTTAGACGATGGTATGTGTATATGTATATAGATATAAATAAAGATATAGATAGGTCGTATAGTGGATATATAAATACAGATATTTATTGATGTTTATAGGTATTTATAGATATATAATAAATATTTATAGATATTTATAAATATTTGTGGTAGCTACTGATATGTTGTATATATATCCTTCTAGCCGTGTTCGGCCACAGCGACTGCATTGTAGATTCTAGTGACTTCTTTAGTCTTCTCAGAGTCCACTGTTCGGAAGCAGTCAAGTGCGCAGGCTATATTATAGTGCACAGGTGGGCGCGCGACCACGGGTGCACTCTCTCTTCCTCCCTCTTCTGAACCCGATGGAACGGAGACCGTTACGACCAGAGAAAAGTTTGGATGCAGATAAAATAAAATAAATCAATTAATCGCTAACGCAGCAATGACTGTCATTGTTAAATTTTTACTCAATATTGCAGAGCTATTTTTTCGGATTTAGTTCGTTTTTCACACTGTCATTTATGAAATTGGTAGTTATGGCTTGTGGTGATGTTTGAGTTTTTTCTGGAGCTATTGTAGAGATGACCGGTGACTTATTGGTAGTTGTTGTAGTAGGCGGTGATATAGAAGATGCATTATTGGATTTATCCTGGTTTTCTGATGATCTCGTGTTGTTGCTCATGGGGCTGTGTTGAATACAGCATACAGTCTCTTGTTCCGACATTATACAAAATTGTGATAGTTTCCCTTTTGGCAAATCCCCCTCAGTTTTTGGACAATTTTTCGCCGGTAGACATACTCCTAAAACGCCATTTATTTCACATGACTCTTCACGGCAGTGTATATGCCAGGTCCCTTGGCACTTCCGCAAGGGCTCTTTCCAATACTGGTAACGGTGATTATGTTGAAAAGGCATTGGTTGTCAGCTATCGCCACTTGCAGAGGTCCACCACTATCGCCTCCACAAGAGTCTCGTAATCCTTCTAAGCTGCCAGCGCACAATTGATCGTCCTTATACCTTGCGGTAACCTCCTTCTGAGAGTCTTTGCATATAGTCTTCGAAAGGTGGCTGGTCAATCAAATCCACCACCACCTTCAGTAAGTCCTCCGATGTATCTTCAGCAAAGTCGATCTGCCTTCAGCCAGTAACTACAGCTCGCTTGTTTTCGATGGTCGACTTTTCCATAGACACGCTGGTCGAATATTTAAAGTGAACAGCTCAGACCGATCAGATCCTTCGGGACGCGTCCCGTGTTAACCGCGAGTTAATCCAGACTATAGAATTGCACTATAATCACTAAAATTTATTATTTAATTATTATTTAGAGGGGCGAAAATTTTAAAATATGTTGACACTTAGAATTTAAATTTCGAATTTTATTTTGTTGTATAGAAAGTATATAACTAATTACTATAGGTATTAACAAGCTCGTTAGGTGTAATTGATTTGAATAATTCTTTAACGAACGTCGGTTGGTTGAGGTTGAAAATGTCGATGGTGGAGAAACAAGAGTCGTACGTGCATATCAGCCCATAAGCGATGGAATGTTTCCCGTAGTTGGTATTGGCACGAGATACCTCAAACGTGCGTGAATTGCGAATTAATCGCTGAGGAACGAAAAAACGTAAGTTTTCAACAATGTATGAACTATCTGTGGTATTGTGGATAACTTTAAAGAAAGTGTGCTGGAAAGAAACTGTAACTGGAACGATACATATAACTGGAAAGGAAGTGTGCCTATTTACATTTTGGTCTGGTAAAAACGATCTCCTCAAAACCGAATATATACAGACGAATGATTTGATTTGGACAAATGTCATGGAAAAAACTTGTTTGTTTTTATATGGACTGTGTATTACCTGAAATTATCGATCCAGGAGTATGAAGGAATATGGATTTAAGGGAGCCTGAATACACTTTGAAAGAAGCAAATAAAAGAAACGACACGATAAAACGAAAGAAATCGGTTCCTCTCCCTTGTCCAACGCTTAAGCGGTAGTTAGTTTTCAGTGATTCCATCACAAAGTGAGCAAAGAACTCACAGAGAATGTACTTGCCAATAACACTCCAAAGCAAAGCACAAGCAATATAGAGCCACCGAAAAGTACACGATATTCCAAATCTGTGCTGAGTACAGATCTAATTAATAATGATGAACAGGCTTTT
Source organism: Micropterix aruncella (assembly GCA_944548615.1). Lineage (NCBI taxonomy): Eukaryota > Metazoa > Arthropoda > Insecta > Lepidoptera > Micropterigidae > Micropterix > Micropterix aruncella. The sequence goes on along the minus strand of OX155960.1, from coordinate 27,999,116 downwards.
GAAAATGTATTATCATTTGATGAATTTTAATTACAAAAGTCGGCGCACCACTACAAAGCGACACTGTCAAGGCTACAAAAAGGAAGTCTCAAATGTACTGCGCAATTTTAAATGTATTTATTCGTCTCTTTACATTTAATATGTATGTATCTACTCAGAAATAACAGACTACTTTGCCAACCAGAAATGTCTTCATGATTTTTTGTCTTAATGATTTTATATTTTAATTAATAATTATTTATTTTTAATGATGTGTATTTCTTTAAAGTTTACAATGATGTGCTTACAGTATCTAAAAATAAATTATATTACTTTTTAATTAAATAATTTTTTAATGATAATGTACAAGGCGATGGGTGTCGTTATGTCCTCCTCAAAGAACTATTATACCGCGAATAAATAGTTCGATACACAATGTTGTTTTTTAATTCGATTCTAAATGTTTTTTCTGCCAAAAAATACTATCAAAAACTGTCACTACAACTATCAAAAAAATACTAAAGCTGTATCTCACGGAACATGAATTGCGATTTATGTCATTTAAAAGCCCTTGGAAAACTGTATCCAAAACAGTTAACGGCATTTCTCCAATTGTCATCTATCACCATTTAAAATAATTTTAAAATGTCGAAAATTAATTAGTGACAGGTGACTCTTCTTAATACAGTTTTTCAGGGGATTTCAAATGACATATCGCAAATGAAATTCTGTAAGATATGGCTTCTGTCAATTTTTGACAGTGATAGTTTGGTTTAACAGTTGACAGCCAAAATCTAATGGGCGCATTCCAGGGTGATACTATCCCTATGTTCCAAATTTCAACTCAATCGGTTCAACGGCTCGGCAGTTATCGTGAGAGATTACATACAGGCAAACAGACATACATTTCTCTGAAAATGGTCTTAATCATCTTGGTGGACCTCAAAATGGACATCTCTATCGTTATCTAAACATTTTTTTCCGCACGATCACAACACCTTCCCTACCAGTGGCAGCCGGGAAAGTAATATAATGTTCAAGTTTAGATGATGATAAAGCGTAGCCTTCTTCACCAGCGTAGGTACATGACACTTGCATAATCCCAAAATATAAATCCCATTGCAATAGTGTATACCTAGTGTGTTTAGTCCAGACATCGATAGCGAGTGAATATCGCTGCGAGATGAGTCAACATAATAAACACCTGCCCCGTCGCGAGGGGAGGGGGTAAGTAGGCGGGGCTTAAAAACTCAGATACGGTTTATTTTTTAAGTAGTACGTCGCCTTAATTATAGAATTGCCGCACAAGATTTTGTATCTACATCCCACCGCATCATCATGTCTCTCCCTACCTATACAATTTCTCCATCCTGAACCAGTTAAACTGCAGGTAACTCGCTTCACTTCGCCGAATTGACACATAAAATTACGAAACGGAAAGTTTATAAACATTATTTTTTTTCGAGATAGGATACCGGGGATATCTAATAACGGGGATATATAAAATAAGGGGATATTTTGGTCTAGAGGCCTAAATTGTATGTGTTTTTCGAGTAGGATAAAAAATAAACCATTTTTACAATCCATTTTTTTATACAAAATGTTCATTGACGTTAATAATACAACAAAAAAATCAAAGAGTTAAAGGCTAGTGAAGAGTTAGTCTCTTCGCGACCCCCCAAGGGGTCGCGACCAGTTGGAAAACACTGACAACTTGAAACACTGTTCGATGGAACTAATTTCAGTTTTAGTTCACAAAGAATCGCAATCGGGCCCAATTGCTCTTTTATGGTCAAAACGCGCTGCATTGCGCGGGTACTCGTGATGTTTCATTTCTCTTGATTCAAATGACCACCCACACGCATGTACCGCCTTCCTACAGATTTATACAAGACAATACGCCGCACCGGTACGGCACCTGCTGAGCTGCCGCCGGTGGCCGCCACTGCCCACTCCACCCGTCGATATATTAATAGGTCGCTGTATTCGAAGTCGTGGCGTGATCACGAACGAAGCGGGTCAGGTTATTAGCAAGTGAAGTGAATGCAGTTAGTTTATTCATGCGAGAACTCGATGAATTCGCAGTGAGCGCGTATTGATTCTGCACGGAAACCGGGCGGAGACGCGCCGCGACGGCCGCCGCGCTGGCTGCGGTAGCGGTGCGGAAAACAATCTCCTTGAGGCCGGTTAGTTCGACCTCTGGGATTTGACCATAGAATCAGATCATTAAGCCCGCCACAGACTGCTGCGTACGGTCACGTTTCACATGTGTCTTTAGCTTTGTTCAATACCAGTTGCCATACAAATCAACACATGGCGGGCTACGCACACGCGATTCATGGTGATGGCTATGTGACGTCAGAAGCACACGCGTGGTTTGCCGCAGATGCGTCCGCTAAGCGAATCTGTGCACACGTTTTGTGGCCACGGCGGCCTCGGCAAACATGTTTTCTTCTCGGTGGAGCTGAACCTATGCTATGTCCCCACCACCATATTCACCAGACCTGGCACCGAGTGACTTTTTCCTGTTTCAACAACTGAAAAAACACTTGCGTGGTTCGCATTACGACGACGATGATGAAGTCAAAGATGCCGTTCAGGCGTGGTTTAATGAGTGAGAAAACTTTCTTATCTGAAGGAATCCGACGCTTCACCGATCGAAGTACTAAGTGCATTGCAGTCCAGGGAAACTACGTCGAAAAATAAGTATGTAATATTAGACGTTTATGACCTACAACTGAGTTAGAGTTAGAACATAATGAACTCCCCTCGTAAGCTCGTTAAATAGTGCGACTGTTGAATTAAATGTTGTTTTACGAATATATGTACGCTGCTTAAGGTATACGTACACTGAGAAAAATATAATACACGGAAATGCGCATGTTTCAACAGGGAATACGTATATAACATGGCCTGTGGTTCATACGTATGAATTAACGTGACGCGTAACGCTGTTGGCGTGACGTGATGGTGTGGAACCATTCCAGTATATATGCCTTACGCTGTATTGTAGCAATTATACGTACAGAATGGGGCTGTACACTACATTTAAGAAGTAACATACATATTTTAATGTACTTACAAAATAATATCTGGATGAATCAGCATTATTTGTAGACGTATCCGTACTTACGTAGCTCGCAACAATCTAGATTGGCGTTTTGAGATTTTAATATTGCCGTCTCTTTCCGAAACGATGGCCCAACGATGTTATTTCATTACGTCGCGACCTCGAGTTCTTGCTTCTAACATGACAGCATGTCATTTCATACGTAAGGTCGTAAGTCGGATTATGAATCATGTTGAAGCTACAGTATGCTGTTATTTTCGTGATAATTTAAGTAACTTGTTCATACATATAATTGAGTAATGGAGTTTCAACGAAATTCCTTGTAATTCAACCAAATTACAATTGAAACATTATTATTTTGTATGAAACCGTAACAACAAAATGGTAATGTAATAAGAAATCCAATATTTTTTTTAGTGTAGCAAGTAAAAGGAAAATTCCTGACTATAAACGCCTGACTAGATCAAACTAAGTTTACGCTGGCATTGAAGCAACCGGGCCCGCCTGCGACATGAATTATTGTGTAACTTTTTACTTGCCTACTGATCATGCTCGCTAGCACAGATTGAGACTTGTACTTCGACGATATATATTAGTCAAGCCTCGACGATATTTCCTTCTACGATAGGAAGAACTCGCAATAATTTTCATACTTCGTTAATGGGAATCCTTATTCGTGTAGCGCTTAATTCAATTAAATTAAAAAACTTTTTATTCTACGTACATATGCTGCACGTCAAGAGAGAGTGGGGTGATGTCATCTACAACGGACGAACCCGTCATCCCAGGTAGGTAAAACGATATGTAACCATTCTTTCAGCCTGGAGTGAGCGTAGCGACTTAAGGACGAATACAGTCCAGCGTCTAGCTATGCCAACATGCCCGTCAGAGGCCAACGCCTTACCGCGAGTTATTGGGATGCGAAAACAGCGGGCCGACCTCGCGCCCTGTCTACCAGTTTTAGCCGGTTTTTTCTGTACTCTCGACTGGTTACAGGTTCGTAGTCGCTTGCGCGGCCTCTACCCAATGTAAGCGGTATTGCGGTTCGAATTTGTCGCGGCCCGTGGCGTTTTTTGCCCGTCCTTCACTCAGGATCGGGTGGCCATCGATTCGTTTGAGAGGATGACAATAGGTCAACAACCACCCTCGCTTCATAGGAAACCGTATCCCGACCCCCCCCCCTTCCCTTTCCCTGGTTATTTGCCGAGGGCACAGTCGTTTGGGTACCGCCCGATGCACAAACCGCCCAGCTGCGCTCCACCGTGCATGCATTGAGAGGCAGAGGAAAACAGAGTCCTTACCAGGGACGACCTTCTACGCGGAGGCTACGGGGCTGTCTAGACGATCAAGCTTGCTTGTCAAGCATCCCGTCGCGGGCTGGGAAGAGATCGTAAACCGCAGGAAATATGCAAATATATTTTCTAATATTTACCAAAAATGCCTAGTTTTGTAGTTTATACCAGGAAGTCACGTTAATTAGACGTAATTGATTGATGAATGGCGTGACTCTCTGTAATAAAACTACAAAATTGGGCATTATTAGTAAATATAAAAAAAAAAAATTTGCATATTTCCTGCGGGACTGAACCGTGAGTTGAGCCGACTTCAACGAACGAGTGTGTCTTGGTGGCCTAACTGCCCGAGAGCCGTTAGCCATCAGAAGACACTTTCGAAGTGTCATCTACAACGGGCGAACCCGTCAACCCAGGAGGTTATGACGATATATGATTGTTAAAATCTACTAAGACAATAATATTCTATTATATTTTGATTTTGGTGTCGAATTCTATGAGCTCCACTGAAAAGAACCGTCAGTGAAACCCAGCTGGCAACTTTTTTGGTGGGTACTATTATAGTTACAGTATTAATCCTCTTTTTACAAGTCCGATAACCGCATAAGAAGAGTAAGAGTACAGTCTTGTCACATTGAGAAGAGTACATTTAAAGCATTTCGTTTTCTTAGACTTAAAGCTGCAGACAAAATGCTATTACAAAATAAGTAATATTAAATCTACTACTTTATCAATAATTCGGTTATCGTTACATACACAAAAATCTGTATTTATTATGAAAGATTAGTTTTATCCATGCCAAATAGAATTAAATCTACAATAGATGCTAATGGTGCACATATAAAATGTTTAAAAAAAAATATTTTGTTTGTCCCAATTGGTGTGCACGCCCATTGATGTGGAGTACATGTACTCTAAGGACATTATTGGTCTCGAGTTTGACATCAGGATGTAAACTTTATAACTGATACCTAGAAATTCTAGGACGTTCTACGTGATTTCTGAGTTTTTCTGTACCATATTCTCGTGAAGCTTGAGAGCGCACTACTAGGTAATATAGTTCCTTATATTCAAAGTAAATATCGTTGATGTTACCCATGCTTGCGAAATCCTGCCAGCAACTTACCAACTTGCCGATGCTGTAACACAAATTCAGTTTTCGCGCAAAATAGTTTAGCTAAGTTCACGCTCGAGCTTATATAGGAAACGATTTGATAAAGCCATCTCCGTTATGTTTACCCGCTGAATAATAATTCACATTATAGGGGTTGCACTTTGCAGTTCAGCGTCCTAAGTAGGCCAAGGACTTTGTGTGGCGTCGCGCGGTCCACTTTCTACTTGTGCGAGTGGAACCTCCCACACCCGCTTGAATATGCAACTGTAACTGCTGAATTTGGATTAAGCAGTGTCACGTGAGGGTCACTTGTTCCTATAATAACCCTAGGTCATGGAAGCATAATACTGTTAATTAATTATTAATGGCGCTATTAAAAAGGCCGTTTCGACGTGAGTGTGTGTTGAGATCCAGTACAGTTATCCATATCATAAAATTGCATATCATTGCATAAAATAATGTTATGTGTGATCGAAAAATTTACTATACATGGCATTCCGACGAAATCTAAGCGTAGCATTCAGATTACTTAATCATTTATTTATTTATCATATTTTGTTATATTGTAATATTATTTTTTAATTGCTTTAAATATTATAAATAGATATAATATTTTCAAATAAAATATTATAATAAACTACTTTCTTGTTAGGGTGCCTTTCTAACTATAGTGAAGATTGGCAGTCAGCTATGCATACTTCATTTTGTCCTTCGCCAGCAAAACTATTCGGCGACACTCGTAATACCGGTCGATTCCCGAATGTTTCGCAACCAAGATTTCCGTCTCCTTTTTCCAGGTCTCCTTTTACCCGCAACTTTTACTATCATAATGAGTTTCGGGATTTCGTACCTGTCGTGCTCAAGCACATGATCTAGCTATGTAGCTTTGCGCTGTTTGGTGGTCTGTCTTAGCTTGCTTTTTGGCCGACACGCCGTAGAGCTTTCTCAATGGTGACTTTCTGAGCCCAAGATGTCGACATCATGCGTCTATATGCCCACATCTCGAATGCTTCTATACGTTTCCTGAGCTTCCTTAGTGGTCCAGGTCTCACATCCGTATGGGCCAGATGTAGCACTGGAGAAGACGTATTCGAAGTGGGATTTTTAGGCTTCGATTGCAAAGCACCTGTTGTATTTTTCCAAAGGCGCTGCGTGCAATTTCGATGCTAGTCTTGATCTTCACTTCACTGTCCCACTTTTATGTAAGCCAGGTGCCAATGTATTTATATTTATCAACTTCTTCTAATTTTTGTCCTGCCACAAATATAGCCCGCCATATTTACATGATAGTTTTTGGCCCGCCACTAAATTACTTAATCCACGGACAAAAAAATAAACTTAATTATTAAATTATGTTTACTCCCCGATGTCGGCCAACTAAGCAGAGCAAGGCAACCGTAAACACTGCGTTATCATGCACCATGACAATGCCAGCTCTCCAAACACGGCCAGACAGACAAACAAATATTTTGAAGGTAAAAAATATAGAACTCATGAGTAATTATCTATCCAGTCCTGACAAAAATTTTCATCGCCAGAAGAGGCTGTCGAAGAATATGAAAAACATTTTTCCGGAGTCACCACGGAGGAGTAGAATACATTTTATGAAAATTAGTTTATACCTAATTAAAAGGGTAATTGAACGCTCACGGAGAATATTTTGAGAAACAGTAAATTGATTTTTGGCCATTCATTGTAATTTTTCTTACTCATTCCGGAAACTTCGCGTGTGACCCTTGTACTACATCTTTTGTTGTCTTCACGGAGAGAATGGTGGAGGTAAGATCGTTTCTCATTACTATTGAGCGATTAAACAGCGACAAAGATAAATTTTGTATATTTATAGACTTTTCTGTGTTTTCGCTAAGTCTGAGTTTTGACATTATTTTTGCAGGAATAGCGGGTTTTTCGCGTAATTATTTTAAACTTGTTTGGCGGCAACGAAATTGCCAAATATCCGTTTGCAATAAAAAACCAAAATGTTTTTTGGAGTAAATTTTTATTTAAATACTGACGCCACCTACGCTAATTGTAGAACTGTTGCTGAATGGTTTTGTAAATTGCTGAAAATTATTAAAATAAACAACACAGACAGCTGGATATAAAATTTATAGTCTACGAAATACTATTTGACAAAAGTGTCGTTAAAATGTCATAAAATAAACAGTGATTCCCAACAAGTTGTAACCGTTTATTTTACTATGGAGATCGATTATACCTGCGTGGAACACTTTAACAAACGCTTTAAAGGCACAAACTGACCGCTGCACCGGGTTCGATCATAACATCTTGAACTTTATACCACCAACGATCAGAGTAAATATTGCGGTATAGGTAACTAACAATAATTGTAAAATGTGTATTTCAGACAGATATATTAAAATACGCACTAAATACTGATGATTTCAAAATCGAACTGTTACTGGTACACTAATTAATAGTCTTAATCGATTTACCATGTTAAATTCGGTGATTACCGAATTCGATTTTACAATTATAACAATAATTGTAAAATGTGTACTTCATACAGATAAATTAAAATACACACTAATTACTAATGACACTACTTACTCATTACTAATGACTTATGACTTACTAATTTTTTATACAGGTTATTGAAAAGTGTAAATTTGTTCTAAACCTTACGGTGGATTTAATAACATGGCCAGGGACTGTAAATAATAGTTTCTTTGAGCAAGTTGTTTAAAATGCTTGAAATAACCTGGGTTTTTAGTTTTCGGAAAGCAAAGTGAGAAATAGAATATTTTCGTCGACCGACGAAACTAAGTGAGAAAACACCCTTTTCGCAGTGATTTGTCAAAATGAGTCGCAGCCCCAATATATCGAGTCCCTGGTTCTTTCTTAATAGCGTTATGAAATGGTGAATCTCGGGCAGAGGCGACTTTTTATTTTGTCATTTCTCCTCGTTCAGACCTTACGGCGCGCTTTTTCGCCTACTCTAGCTGAGATTTATGAGTTACAGCGGCTCTTCGAGTGTCGAGAACCCCTTCAGACGCGGGTGTCGTTTCTTTTTCCTATGGCTGAATTTCAAAACTCGGACGGAAATATTCGTGGGGGGGGGGGGGGGTGATACTAAAAGTATTCGGTTACTGTCTCAGGAGCACTCCTGGCTAGGGCGGCACAATTCTATTATTCATTCATTCATGAATCGCATTAGATTCATCTTTCCCATTTCCATCCAAGCTATATAGTGTATATGATCTCTAAAATTAAAATTATTACTATTGACTTATTAATGTTAAAATAATTGTTTCGAAATATATTCGTTTCTTTTCTATATCATTTTTGTCATTAATAAAGTCTAAAATCATTAAAATTGTAGATGCCTTTCACATCAGTTTTTTGGTGTATAATAATCTCCTGAAAAAAATTATCATGCATAAAAAGTCAACGTTTAAATCAATTACAATTTTCTTGTTTAGTTTGTTGTATTAAGTTACCGCTTGAACGGGATTTCGTACTTTCAAAACCACCCAGTGTTTGTATACACCAGCTATTATGTCCATATATTGTAAACCATTTTACTCCCAGGATAATAATCTTTACTACGGTAAAACACGCCAAAATTCAATCCGTAGATTTTTGAGTAATTAAGAAACAAACTGTTTAAATGTAGATATCATTTATTTTCTACAGTTTTATTATAGACAGTCGGTTGAATAAGGAGGTAGTCCCGGAACATATTGAACCGAGATTGTATGTATTCATACATACAATCTCGTTCTCAAATAAAATATTTAACGATGGTAAGTTTATTGCCAACCGTAGTCTATATTTAACGAAGTTTTTAAGTTCTATATTTTTTACGTTCTATATTTAACAAAGTTTATTCCAACCGCAGTCTTATAAACTACGGTTTGCAATAAACTTCCTCGTATTGTAGCACCTGCCGTAACGGTATTTTATCCAATGCGAGAGATATTCTTCTGGACTTTAGGTCTTATTTAGCGTTATATCATTTTTTCTCCGTGATTAACGTTGAAATGAAATTGCTTACCGCAAGTGCCGTTGCTCTGGCACCTAAATCATCCGTCGCGGCCGTTAATCATGTTGGTTGTTGCTGCACTTTGCCACACTGGACAAGAAAGGCGAGGTCATGATATTGTTTATAGGGGATCCTCAACCTACCGGATGCGCTATTAATAACATCGTTTATAAAAAGCGAAACTTCAAACCGGGGAACCAATTTAAGTTTCGTATTAAAAACACGCTGTTAAAAAAGCATATTATACAAGTAAATATATTGAAAATAATAAAAAATACGACTGCCATTACAGAAAGTGAAGTATTTATAATTATTTTTATTACGGTTTTTTTATGAAATATGTGTGGTTTATGTATTTATCCATATATATACTTGTATATTTCGGGAATGTGCTCCATCGGACCTTTCATTTGATACTAAACACAATAATTCATGTTAATTTATTGACATTTGGACATTTAGACAACTTCTACTAACGATCAACTTTTTCAACTTCAAATAACGATTCTAACAATACCACACACTTCTAAATCGGTTCAAGCGTTTATAAATTACGTTGGAATAAAGATACGAAAAGCGTGCATAGATGAACCCTGATTACACTCCTTTTTTGTTGGGCAGTCGTTTTGATAACGATGCATGGTACTGTCGCACCATGCATTGTTGGTGCACTTTTGATCGTTTTTTTATAACGGTGCATGGTGCTAATCAAAATACATATTTTTCTTAAATGTCTCTTCAAGTTCTATATGTACCATAAACCTTTATTTTCATTTATTTTCATTGACTATTTTATTTTAAGGCGATTTTCCTACGTCGAAATTTAGGATATTTTATTTTGTATTACTTATTCTTCTATCTGTATTTTTGTTTGTTTGTTTGTTTCTACTCTTTATTGTGAAATTTCGCAATAGGCGGGTTTATTATCATGTGACATTCTTATACAATTAACCCTACTGCGAGATGTTAAAATGTATGTGTACGTGTAATATATGTGTATATGTGCGTCTTATTATTGCATTCGATCGACAGAATTGAAATTCAATTCCGTTAACTTTATCCCAACGGAAAATGGTGACCCCGCCGGGAATTGAACTCGGAACTTTACAATGTTAGACTAGGCGACCTAACCACTATAGGCGCGGTGCGGTGAGTGGCGAGGTTGTTGTTTTGTTCTGTTTCATGATTTTAATTCACGGGATCGTCGACATGGAATCAAAAGTGTATTTGGCTATAATAGCACCATAAAAGGGGTCACTGGTTTTCTTTTGCGGTTTTTTCCAGTTGAATCTTACATTTAGAATTCGCAGGAAAAAAATATGTAATGTACTATTATCGTCTTTTGACGTTCAGTATGTTAACGTAATGCATTTATACTGATTAAAAACAGAAACTGTCATCATAACGACGAGGGAAAGTTCATACCTACCTACAACGAAAGCTTACTATCTTATCGATTCGTGTGTTCAAGTAACCATTGATTTAAAATCAATGACGTAACTAATCAAAAATTTATCTTTTGTAACTTTGAAATGAGCCTATGGGTATCTGTATGAGTATTATATGTATATTTAGATTATTTGTATTGTTCATTTATCTACTCAGGTATTTTAGCAGCTTAAGTTATTTTTTTTAAAGTTTTTTTTTACAATAAATTTAATTGTTGTTTTTATATATTTTTTAAATAGTCAATCTGTACACAAATGAATTATACTAGTATACCATATAAGGTAAATATAGTAAAATCGATTCGACAATACCAAGAGTAGGGATTACTACCGACTGTCTTATTTTATAAAAAAAAAATAAAAATAAAATGGGATATGTAGACTACTGACTAAGAAATTGATATAGGGTTATGTTATTTAAAAAAATCATTAATTCATTTTGGCTTGTTTTTACCGATATTTGTCCGTGTATTTCTCATAAAATATAAAACGTTAATGAAACTTTAATCACTTGAAACATTAGACCATCATCTAACTAATCGTATAAAATGTATAGTTAAAAGATTTGTAACTATACCTTTTATTTTAAATACGAGATGTGTCGTTTTTGCGCTTTCGCATACATCCTACCCTTAAATCTATGAAGAAGAGAAGAATTAATGTTCTATTCTATGATACTGTGTCATTCTGTTTCCAACAAGTTGTGTAATTGTGTCTCCTTAAGTACAAAAATAAACCAAAACCTATAAATATATATTTTTGTTATATAAATTTATTAATACAATATACATTGTAATAAAATACAGAAGAAAAAACTTTTCTCATGAGGAAATAGTTTATTTTACATGGAAATTAACTACTGTTACGAAAATATAGACGAATTCGGATTTAAAGCTTTCAAAGAACATTTTTAGATTTATATCTAATTTTGCCTCTATTGAAAAGTAATAATTCAATGACACGTCGTTGTCTTCCTTACGTAAGCAAACATAACCAAAAAATGTAAACACTTTCTTCTCCCACTAAAAGCAATTCAGTCCAACTTTAAAAAAAAAAAAACGGTGTTTTTATTATTTACCTATAAAAAGTCAAAAAAAATAGAAAGGGATCTGTGCGATGGTTTCGCCTATTTAATTAATTTATTTTTAATTATTTATTACATTTTAAGTTAAATCCAGCCGCCCCTAGGTTTGCCTGCTGGATATTAAGATAATGTGAGTTTTCGTGCGTCTTGTGTGGTTATATTGATCATATAATTATTTATGAACTGTATTTGCATAGGTTAAGGTTAGTCGGCATCAAAAAAAATAAGTAAATATGTTTGTTTAAATGCTGAAATTCAGAGTACTGCATAAGAAAACATCGAGTGACTATACGGGCCTTAACGTACGTAGCGAGTCCCGGTTTTAAACAGCCACATCTCGCGTGTATTTAGTTTTAATGTACATATCATTTTGTTATTACAGACACAACCGAACAGGTACGAAGATTCCAACAATATTTACGTTTCCAGCAACCTACAGAATTATCATAACAACTCGCATATAATGACCCTTTGTCGTCGAAGTATCATCAACACTGCAGCTGCAGCCATTTAATAAGCGTTCAAGTTCAAATATTCTTGTAGATACTTATGAGTACTCATGTTTAGCAAATATAATTTAGCCGTATTTTACGCATATGTGGGAGGAACGAACGATCGACATCAAAGGATATATTTTTTCTGTTTCGCATTTAAAAGGCTGTTAAAAATATACAACATTCAATTAAATATGACCGGGTGATGAAAATATGGGATTTATATGAGTCGTTAAACGAATGATCATCCGGTGCTAAGAATAAAACCTGATGATGATAACGCGTCTCTTCTCGCAAATGGTTGACCAGATCGCCAGACGGTCACCAAGAAAAGCATTGTAACTAATATTTTGCCCAAAATTGAATTACAATTATTACTTACTTATTTACTCTGACCCGCCTAGATACGGGACAGTTTAGTCCTAGTTAGGTGGGCAATGAACAGATGTAAAACAGATGTAAAACTAAACGTTTGCTTAGATGTGTTCTTGCAAAAGAAGTATTGTAAGTGTCATATACAATACAATACAATACAATGCAATTGTATTGTACAAAACGAATATTCAGTTATAGAATAGTCAAATTAGACATATTACAAATATAAAATGACAACAATAACAATTGCGTAATAGAAATAGTCAAGACAAATTTTAATATAAAAATCCATCTCCGATTATCAAAATGATTGTATTTAGTAATGTAGGTATTCAATAGTAAAAAAATGTTGAAATAAAAATTATCATGAAAGATAAATGCAATAGTGTCGAAGTCTTTAATATAATAAATTAGGTTCTTAATAAGAATATCCTGCAGTTCTTAATAAAAAAAATCCCAAGAATTCCGATGCACACGCGTGCGGTTGCAGAAGCGCAAAATAACATTGTGCCTGCTCTACGATAGCGGTTTTGTGGTCGCCTGTCCGTAAGCCTTTTTTCCATCGGCGGTGTCTAAAGAAAAATTAGAGATGAGACCTACCAAATTAACCAACTTTAGGTGACAACTAAATATGGCGATAGTGCCCCAGGGTTATTGGTACCAATATTGGAACGGTCGGTGTACTTAGGTGATCGTGGATAGGATTATATCGTTTTCGATTGATGTTCCACTTGTATTCGGGTTTGCAACTGCTGCAATATATTATATAAAGCATTGTTTTTTAACCTTTCTTAAATCGCGAGCCCCTTTTTGGTAAAAAATATAACTTTTACGCGTATTTAATATGTATATTTTATAACAATGGCGAAAGGCTTTAAACTTACTTCGAAAACTTTCAGGCGCGTTTACTCCTACAATGTAAGCGGTGAGTGTGTTTTATTATAATTTATTGACTGGTTAATTTTCTAGGGCAGCACTTATCCACATTTTTTATTTAGGCCCTAAATTAATAACAATTAATTAAAACGTGAGAGCGCTCTGAGAGTTACCCTAAACATGCTTTGCCATTAACACCCTTATACCACCACTGCGTAAACATAGTTATTCTGTGCTAGCGCTGCGATTGACCGTTTAGTATGCGTCTGGTTCCCGGCGCCAGCAGACGTGGAGTCTGCGCTTGACGCTTCGTCAACGCTGGATTTTTGTTGGTCAAAACATACAAAATTGATTCCGCCTATTTTGTCGCGTGTTCGCCCATTTTGTAAAATTTTCAGAGTTCTCATGTCGCCTTAAGGTATATACAGGTTGAGTTTTAATTAACCGCCATCCTGAAGTGGCTGAATCAGTACGAGCAAAAAAGCAACTTTGTTAAAAAAAAGTGGATTTTTTGTATATTTTTTTATCAAAATTTCCCTACACCTCGTACTGATTCACCCACTTCAAGGATGCCAGTTAATTAAAACTCATCCTACATATTGCTGCAAAGGTGAGACTAATAATGTGCTTCGGGCTTATATGGGGCCGACCCTTAGAGACGCTGTTTTTATGGAACCGTGCATGCGCAGTGATTGCCTGGCAGCGGATTACCATTTGTCGGGTGTACTTTTGTACATGCAAGCCCGTCTTTACTTTTTCTTACAATGGAATGATGGGCGGCGACTTGGACTGAGTCCGCCGCGATTCGTCAGTCAGGGTTTGCAGGCCGGCCCGAGCCCATAGTCCGAAATAGACTCCGCCGCGTCTATTGGCAATCTCGATAGCAGCCATGTCGCTAATTTCGTTTTTAACTCGCTGAAACGTCCAGCGGCGTTTTTGCAGACAGTGTTTTGAGACATATACGCAGTGAATTTGCTTTTTAATGATCACGAACCTGATTAAAAATATCGTTCTATTGAAAAAACTTGCTGTTGTCGTTATTATACAAGTGGTGATTAGAAGTCTATCGATAAAATTATGTATACAGACAATTCATTATGCAGCCAGTATATTTTTTGAAATTAATGTACCGCAATCCTCTCTGTCAAATCTGCTTTTGACATAGCGCCCAGAATATAGAACGATGACAGTATCACGATAAATTAAAAATTTACTTACTTTAAAATATAAAAAAAACGGGTATTTAGAACTAGGTCGAAAAAACGAAGCATGAGTTGCTATTCAGTGTCGTTAATTTATTAGAAAATATCAATATTAAAAAAATAAAGCTATACTTACCTGTATAGTATGTACTTCTTTTATTATCTACACACACAATTATTATTAACACACAATTAATTGCTGTGCTGTTAATAGATACAATTTCGTATATCCTATTAGGTTATTACTATATATTATATAATTTATTAATATTTATATATTATATATTTTGCAATGAAAACAATATTACATATCTAAATACCTGTTTAGTTAGATATTTAGTTATATATATTATATTATGCATTCGTCATATAGGGTGGTCAATTGATCACTGTTATTGTGTTATTGTATTTGTTAATAAATAGGTATACAAGTTGTATGCATGTCCATATGCCACAAATGTCAGTGTTCATTACCAAACTATTTTTTATGGACTAGTCCACCGAAGGCCTCAAATTTAATTCTATTATAAATTATAATTGCCTAAAAACAGCAACTGCGTCCAAAATTAACCTTTTTCGTCTTTGTTAACAATCGAAACAAATCTAAATAATCATACAAAAATAGCTGAAACTAATTCATTCCCAGATCATAATTTAATTTTAACTTGTTTTTGCCATGTATTTTTCATTTCCAAAGCTGATAAGCCTTAAAGTATCATGGTGATTTATTTATTGTGTTGGCTACCATCTTGAGGCCTATCTTTAAATTGTGGCAATGTTTTAAATGTCAGGTAAATACGCAAACGAAACTTCAAAGTTTGTATCTTATTTGATTGCTAATTAATAATTAATTTTCTAGACTCTTCGTGTCCACGTGGAGATTTTTCCATGCCTCTAGGGCAGTGGTTCTCAAAGTGGGCGATAGCGCCCCCTTGTGGGCGCTGGTGGCCTAGAGGGGGGTGGTAAGGGGCCCAGAAAAAATGGGGGGTGTTGAAGTAGTTTAGGGGGCTATGGCTGAATTGTAATTTCATCTCTTAATTTTTTTAAATTCACTGAAATTAAAACCTATGTACCCTTCTACACAACATCGATTATTTAGTTCATATTTTTGCCCTGTTTGATTGTATACAAATTAAAAATATTTAACATAGCTTTCGTAGGCTATCCCGTGAGCAATCAAGTGTAACGTATATTTTGTGTGTTCTATAGCTATGCATAGAAAAATCGGAAGAGTCGATTAAGTATTTTAATAAAACCTGTAAATTTGTACTGTATTCTTTTGACTACTGGCAAAGGGTTCGTCCTGGCAAGAGCGACCGCACTGACGTCACGGCTTCTCCTGCGCGTGCGCCGGCCGTCGGGCTGCGTTGATTCGCGATTATTAATGCGAGTAACCCGTTTTAGCTGCGTTTATGCCATAATTAAAGTCATTACTTAATTCATCATAACAAATCATCAGGTTCATCCTTCACATTGGATTAGTTTTAAAATTAAAATTGATTATGTTTGTTTTAATTTGAATAAAAGGTACGCTTTATAAAGTTGCGTTTTAATTGCTCCCACTGTTAAAAAAGTCTCGTTTAAAAGTGATGAATGTCAACGTGGTTTTTAAGATGTTGTAAAATTAAAAAAAAATTGGGGGGCGCTGAAAAATAATTGATTTTCAAAGAGGACGGTAGACGAAATAAGTTTGAGAACCACTGCTCTAGGGGATCGCGCCTCCTGCTTTGAGAACCCCTGCTCTAACATGTAGTCGGTTTATTGATTGGAAGATTTTCATGTTTTTCCTGCGCGTTGTTAAACTGTTGAAATATCACAAATGTCGTTCTGCCGGTCAATGCTATTTTCAGCGCTATGCGATAAATCTAAAACTTGTTTCGTATTTCAAAGACTAACTGGAATTAAACAGCACATTGACGCATTTCAAATGTCGCTTCTTCTTCAGCCAAAGACACCCACTGTCGAATAAAGACCCACCCAATTAAGTATACATACCTACAATATGTAATATCGTCCCATTAGACTACTACAACTTTAAGGTGTCGACTACAACGGGCGAACCCATCACCTCAGGAAGTTTTAACGATATTGATCGTTCTGTCTCGACCGACCTCGCGTGCTTGCTTTCAGTTTCGGCCAGATTTCTCCGGCCTCCCGACTGGTTACGGGTTCATGGTCGCTTACGCGGCGCTCTCTCTTAAATGGCGGTGATTCGATGTCTATCGAATCTATCGCGGACCACGGCGTCCTTTGCCTGGCTGTTCACCCGGTATCGGGTAGCCGATTGGTCGTTTTCTTTTTGTTAACCCTCTATTTAGGCATGTGCCTTTTTGTGAAACCCGCCTTGTTGCCTATTGGCACCATCTTCTAGGTGGGCATTTATAGCATCACGCAGTCAAACACTCAGGCGGTCACCCATCCAAGTATTGACCGCGCCCAACGCTGCTTAACTTCGGTAAGAACGAGGAGAGCCGGTGTCAACGTGGCTACGGACGCTAACCAAGAGCGGTTGCCGTAAGGTCAGCAACCACCTCCGCTCTATAGGAAACAAAGCCGTTTCCGGACTCCCCCGGTTATCAGCCGGAATGCACACTCGATTGGCTGATGCCGCACTGTGTGCAAACCGCCCAGGAGCGCCCAAGGTATGATTCCCAGGGGAACTTACCCGCAGGCACGGAGGCCTACCCGGGCTCCCATTTCTGCGTGGAGGCTACCGTATGGATGCTGACCTGTGAGTTGGGCCGACCCTAACACCTGGGTCATGATGGCCCAACTGTACTGCACTACAACTACCGGTTGAAACTAGTTACAAAGGAAATTACTACGACAAATTTAGATTCGATCGAGCGAGTTCGATAACCTCTAAAAATGTGTGGCGAGATATTTTCGGCTCTCGTCGATTCTAATTAATATGTTACTGTGCATTTAAATTTAGCGCGAGTACTCTAATTGTTCAAGTCCATAGAATATACGGGGCAGTGTGTAAGTTTACAACTCCAATTAAGAGTATCGTTATATGTGATAAGTGAAGAAAATCGAAAGAGTTATTCAACTTTGTTCATCAATGTGTCATTGATGTATCTACAAATTTTATGAAACTATGGTAAGAATGATTTAAAACGATGATTGCCATCGATCCTTACGTGGTATCTTGGATTGTGTTTGTTTTTCTCATACTAAAGTGCTACGAGAGATTCCTGAGGACTGAGGTGAATTATAGAGGTGAGTGGGAACAAGACAATTAATCCTTAACTAGTGAAGTAGACTTTGCCGTTTTGCAAGAACCTTTTATTTAACCTAAAAAATATGCATTCGTATGTTAGGCAAACATTTTTTACCTACACTACATTATTTTTTTAAATAACACATAAAAAATCGGTTGTGTCACCCCAAGACTTTCCTGTCAAGTAGCCAGGAACTTAATTCATTTGAATATTAATATCATAAGTCCTGCCACAACCCCCCCCCCCACCCCTATCCTAGCGCCACCCTTTAATCCTCGAAAATCGAAATTGACTTCGACCTCGACTTTTCGACTTTTCCGATTTTTTCGACATTTTCGCCCTTGTTCGACTTTTTCGACTTTTCTATATTGTGAACGTCTGGGTACATCGGCCATGTCATGGTGAAACTTAGAAGCTGCTATCATAATTGAATACTTACACAAAATTTTGGGTCTCTGCTGTTGACCGTTGAGAAGCCAACCCAGGGTACATCAGCCATGTCATGGAGGAACTTGGAAGTTGCTATCATAAATGAATGCGTATATAAATTTTTTGGTCTCTGCTGTTGACCGATGAGGAGTTCCCTCGTCGGGAGCCAACCCAGGGTACCCGGGTTTCAACCACAATCTTTTCAGCTCATGCCATGACTAAATAATACCTGCATGCCAAATTTCAGCTCAATTAGATGAAGCGATTCGGCGCTATCGTTGGAGAATACACACAGATGCGCGTCCACAATACTTACTTACCTTAAACAGGAAAGTAAAACGATGATCTTACTGCTAAGCGTCGATATCCGACGGCTAACCTACACGGAGTGGTTTAGTAGCGCGTTGCAATGAGTACAGAAGACAGAAATAATGATATTTTTAAACCTATATACATTGTAAATCCCAATTTTGTTCCAGTCCAAAACAAAAAAAAAATATCGTAGGCTTTCGTATAGAATATTCATTCTTCTGTAATTAAAATTCTCCTAACATAAAAATACATTTAAATCAGGATAAACATTTTAAAATATTTTTTTTTCTTTATTACTTAATTATACGAATTATTTCCTGAATCCACTCTGCAGAAGCACGGAGTATTTTTACACGACTGCCTAACAAAAAAGGAGCGTAATGTGTTAGGGTTCATCTAGTTTCTTTATTCCACCATAACTTCTAAACGCTTGATTCGATTTAGAGATTCAGTATTGTTAGAATCTTTATGTCATCCCGTGTCATAGGGTACCTTAACGGTCCAAATATCAATAAGTAGTTATATAAATGTCCATAAATTAACACAAATATATCGTGTTTAGTGTCAAATGAAAGGGTCCGATTGAGTACATTCCGGAAATATACATGTATCTATATTTATCAATACATACACCACAAATATTTAATAATAAAACCGTTATAAAAATAATTATAAATACAATAGTTTACTTTCTGTAACAGCAGTCGTGTTTTTTATTCTTTTTAATATATTTACTTGTATTGTGTTATATTGGTTCCTATGAGGTTATGGTTATATGTAATGGTTCTTATGAGGCGGAATAGGGACAGCAGGGAAGACGCAAAGGCTCAGTGAATATCACAGCACTTTCTCTCCATCACTCCAACACGGGCGTTTTTGTCGGTAGTGATGTACCTAATCCTGAAGAAGTAATGCCCTAAAACATTTTTTTTATGTATATTAAAAAAACAATGTAACGCAATACTCATTCTATGTCTCTATGTATTAATAAGATAAAGTTTAAAATAAACTAAATAATAAATAATACCTAATGGCTAATAAATTCCTAGGAAAGGATGTTGGAACGGAAAGGCATAGGAAAAGGAAGAACCGTTTAAGCCTGAGAGAGAAATAAGTTTTGAAGGCGAGGGTCTAATATTTGCTGGTAGGTTCCAAAGCCTGGCCGCGTGAACACTAGCTACGTGAACAACGAGCAGCTAAAGAAGTCGCTCCAATGGAGTGGAATGTTTAGGAATCTAGTGGTTTCAAAAATTCGGGCAATTATGATGGTGACGATAAAGAGATGACACGAAACAACAGCAAGAATACGGATATTTATCTTTCCGGTGTCGGTGTAGCCGCATTAGTTATATCCTATATTCGGATACGTGATAGTACTTCCGTAGATCGAAAATCAACCGAATGCATACATTATGCAAACGTGCCTGTTTTTTGAACAGTTCTTCCGATGTCGAGGCAAGCCACATCTGCATAGGCGAGAATAGATAGAAGGAGCGATTGTGCCAGAGTTATTTTGGTAATGATAGAGGTATGACGTCATCTCGTATACGACATTTTTCTCTATCGATTAAAAAATCACCCCTACTGACGATCGGGGTATGGAGTGCGGGGAGACAAACGCGCACGCGATACCTGCTCCACGCGGACCACCGCCTTGCCCGGCGGTTTTAGACTGTTGAACGGTTCCTAAAGGGGTCAGTTTCGTTTGGTAGCACCGCATTCCATTACGCATTCCTTAGAAACGCCGGAAATTGTGCGCGTAGGGTACACTTACCTATCCATGAAATACTAGTATTTTTAACGATATCGTCTTAGTTTGTTTTTGACAGGCAAACGAGTAATATGTGCTTGAACAGTTACATTTTGACGAATAATTGGGCAGAGAATTAATTCTGGGAGATTTTGAAAAATGAAATAAAAGTAACTGCAAAAGAAACTGCATAATGTGGTAAATGCCTGTTAATAAAAACGATGGAAAAAATACGAAAATGAAACTTCAGTGCCTTATCACAATTAGAGACATTGCTGAGAAAGTTGGTTGTATTTATACGAGTATGTAACTTAAAGCATTTTCTACTGATCTTTTCGTACATTTCAAAAGCGAGGCAGTCAAATTGTTTTTTTTTTTTACAATAAACCTTGTTAAAAATAAATATATTGATAAATGTAAATTAAAGAACGCTATTTTATTAGTATCCATTTCTATGGGTACTTTAATTTCGAGAATCAATTAACAATTAACACGAGAAACCATTAACATGTAGAAATGGATCATTTGATTTTCATGGGCCATAGACAAGCTAAGCATTTTATTTCAAGATGCTGCTATCCTTTTTTAATCGGGAATTGAATATTTATATTTCTTGTATCATGGCCTATTTAACAGCTTCAGATTTTGACGGGCATACTGCTAAAATAAACTGACAAGCAACGGTGAAGATATTAATTACCTCGAAAAGTTCCCTCAGTGTCTATATAGCAGTGGTTTTCAATCGTGTGCCGCCGCACAATGGTGTGCCGTGAGTGTCGTCCTAGTGTGCCGCCAGGTTTTTAAGTTATTCTTTATCGGGTAAAGAAAAGCAACTTTTACATTTGTGGACTTACTCAGCAATGAAACCTGGTGCATAAAGTTGGTTTTCGTGACGGATTTGTTTGAGCATCTTATTAAATTAAATGCAAGTATGCAGGGGCGAAATAAGAATATGCTGACATCATCTGATAAAATGAAATGTTTTGTCGATAAATTGATTTGACAATGGCAACATTTCCATGTCCCATTGTACAAGGCGAGATGAAGACTCATTTTTACACGACTGCTCAATGTAATGTGTCAAGGTGTACGAGTGTGCACGAGTCTAATGTGTCAAGGGTTCATCTATGTATATATGTTCAAAAATCCGCCCGCTTGCCGGAAACAGTCGACTCGACTATAATATAAGTGTGTCGTCACCCAGAAAAGGTTGAGAACTACTGCTCTAGAACCTAGCGGAGGGCAGTGAAAATTAAATAATGAAGATAAATACTACCGAATGGCCGCCATCAATAACAGAAATATCTTCAAGGTTTTCTCGCGTGTACTTTCAGCTTTTCCTAAGTATTCGCCAGTCCGGTGTTGTTAGTCCTCTTAACGGAATCGTTAAATATTTCAAGATATCTGAGAGGTCTCCATCTCCCCCGGCAGTCTGTCAGTTCCGATCTGTTCGTTGAGACGTAGAGTTGCCTCTTATATCCGGCAAACTTTTTACCCGTCTCAGAATATTAACAGCTCTTTGGAAATATTGCTGAGACAGAAAACGTAAGAAGAATTATTGGATTCCGTTGTATATAAGGTAATGGTTTGCTCGATAATGAATGACTCAGTATCAAAGAAAAAGAAGAGTGGGTCACTTTAAAGCTGGAGTTTAAAAATAAAGCACTGGAAAATGTAGACAGGTCCAATTTTTAGGTAAATCAATTTTGATAGGTTTTAAATTTAAAGCGATTTTCCTACTTTGAAATATAGGATATAGCATGAATACATACGGGATTTATTGTTTTCTTGCTTGTTTTCTGTATTTATCTTTTCTTTCTATTTCATGCTCGGCGTTCGCCTCCCCAGTAAAACAGTAATTTCGAAAGTAAGATTTGAGAGCTGTTTTCTCATAATATTGAATTATTTACAACAATTTCTATTACTTATTCTTCAATTGCCTTAGACACTACAATAAATCTTAGCCTGTGGTAGGCGCTTTTAACCGCTGTTATGCAAATACCACAGATCGGTGGTTTACCTGTTGTGACAATTCGCAGGCGGCCGATCTCCGTATTTGTGCAATTATTTGCAATAAAAGCTTCCTTCATTTAATTAGCCACCGTTATATGTTAGTAAGCATGTACTAACACCCCCTACA
The DNA here is from genome assembly GCA_944548615.1 of Micropterix aruncella. Classification (NCBI taxonomy): domain Eukaryota; kingdom Metazoa; phylum Arthropoda; class Insecta; order Lepidoptera; family Micropterigidae; genus Micropterix; species Micropterix aruncella. Next base: position 27,976,321 of record OX155960.1, on the reverse strand, counting down.
AAGAAAATTTCGAGGGTTGAATACAGCATATTTGTTTATGTTAACAACATATTTGTTTATGTTTGACTTGAGCATATATTCGAAGAATCATGAAATTTAGCGCGACCTGTGTATACATTTTAAACTAGCTATGTCATAAAGCTGTGGCGCGCTACAGCGGAAACAGATCACAGTAGTTTCTACTTAGGTGTAGGTAGGTGTAGGTATATACATAACAGAAGATAGAGGTAGAGCAGTAACCGGATATATCCCACGTGTCTTGTTTATGGCGGTCAGACTTACCTACAGATGTCACGCAGTAGGAAATGCTGCCATTCGGGATTTCAGGCTTTTATGGGCAAAGAAGAAAACAAATATAAAATCGTAGCTCTATTCTACTTCTTTGGGTGCCGTACCGTATCCGTACCGGACGTAGGTGACCGTGACTGCCTGTCTTACGTCCTTGGCACATAGGTGATTTCAATTTACAACCATAGTTTAAGGAGGAAAATAGTGTTGTGGTTTTTCTTTACCCTAATACCGCCATTGCGACGTTCCATGTCCAGTCTAGACGCGATAATCCTTTTTCACAGAGTATTTCTAAGAGAAACGTGTTGGTTGGGCGGAAATTTTCAACAAATTGATAGAAACGAGATTCATATAAATAATATACCTACGAATGAATTTGTAAATAACATAGGGAAAAACTCACTATCTAAGATACGAAACGAATCTTCTACCAATATTCTATGCTATACCATATGTGACAATCAATTTTAATAGGATAGTGTGCTCGATTGCGTTTCTTCGTGAACTAAAATCGGAAATTAGTCCGTGTGCACGAGACAGGGCAATACGCTAGAGCGGAATGTGAGATTACCGGTTGTCACTTTTTTGTTCTAAAACTGCCCGCCAAGGTCAAATCGTACACCGCACGAAATATGCTCGATTTTATTCGGACGAGTATAATTTCGACAGGTAGTATTTATCGACGATCCTTCGTTTCATATTCCGCTCTAACATATTGCTCTGTCTCGTTCGCTTGGACTAATTTTAGTTTTAGTTCATAAAGAAACGCAATCGGGCCCAGTATCGTGAAACTGTAACGTCAAAAATACCATGCTGTATCAGTTGTAACTTCGTGATTGAAGGGTGGCCCAAAAAATCAATTTTTAAATTTAATGTACGAGTAAAACGCGTATTCTATTAATAAGTAACAACATTTTTATTGTGTTGTAAATTACATTAGTTCAAGAGAATTAAGGGGAATAACAATGCTGGAGCGTCATTTTTGTGCATTATTTATGACATTCTTCAGCCTAGCCTTATGGATTCCGAATAAATGAATAATAATATTATAATAACTTTTTGGGTACCGATTTATTTGAATTCCAGACGCATTCCGCGATTTCTAAAAGTAGCCAGACTTCTTTCAAATGATTGTCTGTGATAATATGAATTTGCATTACAAGTCTTAAACGTATTAAAATAGGGGGGATGTATCCGTAAGACACATTCCCGCCAGACTAGCTTTGTTCCAATGTAAGTAAGCCATATTGCTGTTTTTGGGCATTTAATGATCTTTTAGGGTGAATGGAAGAGATTTATAACTGGGAAAATAGGTGCAATTCGATTGCGCCCCCACCCACCCGCCCACCGCAAAATCCTTGCCAGACTCAGAATGTCTTGATTAGCATCAATAATAAGCCAGATTTAAAAACTTCCACAAACTGGGAAAATAAGTCCTAAAAAATCCTTACTACCTCCCCGACGACAAGGCAATCTTGATTGAAATGAAATGACCAGTCACACTCGTTAGTTGTTGCTACGCTAAGACATGCGTATCAGTCGTCAAATACCCAAAGGGTTAATTGATTGTACTCTACTGTGAAAAAACGTTACGAGGCCGTGGCGGCCGTGGCGGCCAAAAGCTATATGAAGCATAATTTTGTGGCCTGGTTGTGAGAACACGAAAAATAATTTAATACAATTATGCCGCATTTTAAAAACCCGGCCCTTAAGCTATCATTTCGCCAAAACGAAACTGGTAAATTATTTCCATATTGATTGTAAATTATCTTTATTCTGTAACTGTTTTCCAAATAAAATAAAAACGAGCGAGATTTGTTTTCAGTTTTTGAAAAATCTAGAGATGATTCTCAATATTAAAAATACTATTTACACCAGCGTATGGTCTATTTGAATAGTACCAAGACAGTTTTTGGATCTTCCATACAAAAAATATTTTTAAAAAATGTTTGAAATTACGTAATTTCCAGAAATATTATGGCCAAACATTATTTTTTTTCTATTTATTAAGGATACTTTTGAGTGATATAAAATATAACACAGTGATCTTAAGTTGTTTTATTATTGTAATCTAATTTTTACTTTATAAGAAACTATTCATTTGATTATTTATTCTTTATGTATATATCGAAAGCGCGCAGGCGCGTGGCATTGCAAAAATATCTAAAGTTTTAGTCGCGTCAACTCGGAAGGGAGCCTTAAGACTTTTTTTTTTTTTGCACAAAATGAATAAATAGACTACCGAAATTTTTCTCCATAATGTTGTCACATTTACAATAAAAACTATATCATATTTATTGTTGTCATTTTTATGTTGTATTTAAAAAAAAAAGTAAGAACACCATAGGGTTGTTAAGTCGTAATAGCACGGATAACAAAATATTGTTATTATTATCCTTGATCAATAGTCTTCCGATAAAAATAAATAAAGGTTAATAATAATGTTAAAGCGTTTCGGAAATTGCGATCTTAAAAATGTCAAAGGTGCTCGCGACGTTATCGCACGAAGACGGGAGCAAAGGGAACGTTATACGGCCCTGAACCTTGCTTTGGCGTACCAAAAAGCCTTGCAAATCTAATGCTCAAACAAATATGTTTAGAACAATCCGTTAACCACTGGAGTAACACGCCAGGGTTGAATCATTCCAAAGCGCTAATTAAGGCTTACGACCGTAAGACGGCCCTTGAGGCCTTATCGCTAAATAGGAACAATCTACGCATACTGGTGAGGGCGCTCACGGGGCATTGTGGCCTGAACAAACACATGTTCAACCTCAAGCTCAGAGACACAAAAATGTGCAGGTTCTGCCAAGGAGCAGAGGAAACTCCCCAGCACCACATGTGCGAGTGTGGCCCGCTGATGCGTAAAAGATACACCCACCTGGGTGGTCATTACCTCCAACCTGAGGAGGTAAAACAATCTGGCGAAAAGCCTGCTGCGGCTCTTAAATGACACGAGGCTTAGCGCAGAACTATAGTAGGTGGCGAACACAATAGATCAGCAATGGTCGCAGTGTTACAAGGCTCATAAAGACCTTAGAAAAGCCCCACTCATCAAATAATAATAAAATAAAAAATATCGCACGAAATATCACTTTTTAACACTTTCAGTTGATAATTTTTATTTTATTTTTTTTTCAGACCGCGAACAAAATAGAAATGAGCAGACGTCGAAAGCAAACACAGGTAAGTGCGAATATTGAATAAAATTTCTTATTTTTTCCTAATAGTCCGCCATTTTTTATTCTAATCGTGACATTGTATTATATATGTAATATCTAATGGAAACGCTTTTTATATTCTCCATATAGCGTTGATCTTATAAAGGGGCTTTATTTAATTTAGAAAATGTACTCTTCGAGGGCGTATTTCTTGGTCCTTAATATTATTCGTTTTATGATTTGCGCGGATAAGTAGGCGTAGAATAGTCCCTGTAGAGTAGCAATGATGTGCCTGGAAATAATAGACTGTTTACGAATTTATGTAAGATTTGAGTATCCTCGTCCAGCCACACCCCTTCCGGCTGACATAACCGGACACCATAAGTTGATGGCAAAAAAAACATTTTTAAAAACAAGCTTTTATTAATATGCTCTGTCCCGAGTCAACACTGAGAACAGCAGCCATGTCATAGTGGAACTCAGAACGGGCTATCATAATTGAATGCTATACAGAGTTTCGTGTGTGTGCTGTTGACCGTTGAGGATTCCCTTCGTTTGAAGACAACCCTGGGTGCAGCAGTCCTATCGCGGTGAAACTTAGATGGGATGTCATAATTGAATGCATATACAAAATTTCGTTTCTGTGCTGTCGACCGTCGAAGAGTCCCTCGTTGGAAGCTAACCCTGGGTGCAGCAACCCTGTCGCGGTGAAACTTAGAACTGGCAATCATAATTAAATGCGTATACAAAACCTAACCTAGTTTTGCCGGTTCATACCCAAATAAAAGAAATAAATTCACATTGAAATAAAAGATTTAAAAAATAAACCCGATAATTTAATATCGATAAAGAATCTAAATCCTAAATAGTATTGTAATAAAAGTACAATTAGGTAATAAAATACTAAAGATTGCATATGTTTATTTCTAAATATGGCCCAAATGATTCATGCATTCACTCAATGTCCCCTTATGGATTTAGTCGGTTTTCAGAAATAAAAAATAAAATGAACTGCCTATTTTACAAACACAACGATGCGGTTTATTTTACTGAACTCTCGTTATAATGGTGTTCAAATACAGGTTCGTACGTGAAATCGAAGACTATCGCGGTTGTTTGACATTATAAATAGGATAGAAAACGAATTTACCGCGTGAAATTTGTAGGACCCGACGTTTCGGTGACGTAACGGCGGCTGCAACGTCACCGAAACGTCGGGTCCTACAAATTTCACGCGGTAAATTCGTTTTCTATCCTATTTATAAGGTTCGTACGTATTCAGATCGTAGTCAAGTAGGTACTCGTATCCCTAACACATAATGAACCAAATTGACCCCTTCACATAAAAATGGGCAAACCTGGTTAAGGAGAGGGGGCAGTCCGTCCAGACGTCGCGCGTCGCGGGCGTCTGCCGCCCCGACAGAGCCCGCCCCCGCCTCCGCCCACCTCCGCCGCCCGCCCAACAGTTATTATAAAGGACTAATAATGTTGCCAACTTATGATATTTTAACTTGATGAAGCCGATAGGGATTTACTAAAGTAAACACTATGTTGCCATGACGACTCGTAAGAAATTACAACGCTCGGAGATCAACAGCAAACTTATTGGATCAAGAGATTAGATAGCTATTGCGTAGTGCTGGGTCAATTTACTTATATTTTTCAATCAAATTATAAGTCATGGCCAATTCATTTATGACTAATTTAGTTAAATATACCTATATAAATATATTATCACGTTTATTCATATTTATTGTCACCAATATGCATGATGGGTTAGGTTATATTGGATTTGATCATGGTTTGGCGGCTCTCTTTTTTAAGAATCCACCACTGACCATCAGTATATTTGCCACAGATGAGTCAAATCAAAGGAAGACGCCGCCCGTTAATAGTATTTCCATGTTCGCGGTAATTTTATAAGGTCTGGGAATCAGGAAACGGCACGTGAAAATAAGGTCAACACTGAAATAGAGATAGCATAAAGTCGATTTTTTACTTTTTCAAAAGAATACATCTTGTTACACGAAGTATGTTCAACAGGAAAAGTCTTGTTTTTGAGCAATATTTTGAATTCGAGTTGTCACCGAGTCTTCACATTTGGTTGTTGTAATGCCTTATGATTGTGAAATTTCACAATAAAGAGTAGAAACAAACAAACAAACATTTCGAGAACCTGGTAATCAAAAAAAGCGATTTCTCTGTGTGTCTGTGTATCTGTACCAACTATATCACAAAAACTACACGATCGATTAGGACCAAATAACGTACAACAATACTTCATCTTAATAGCCTGATTTGAAAAAGTGACGAGAGATATGCGCTAATTGGTTTTAAAATGGCCTATTTCAAAAATCAACAAAATCTTAGATCCTTTAACATTGGTTCTAGAAAAATAAATAAATGTGGCTTAGAAGTCTGAGGACATTGCATACAGTTTTTACTAACGTCACTTCGACATCTTCAGCAGGTTTTGAATTAAAAAAGGTATAATCTGAAATCCAATCCGTTATTATTAATGCTAGAATGGATAACAAAAATGACTGAATTCTGATAATGCCTCTGATTTTCTTTAAATTAATTTCCTAATAACTTTAGTGGGTTTTTAAAGTTTAATATTAAATGAAATAAATTATGGGTAAAAAAAATTGTGATGTTGACATCGCGATTATTATAGCCAATAACTAGAACAGACATATCGTTTCATGACGACGAAGTTTGGGGAGTATTTTTATTTTTGACCTATGGGCCAACCAGTTTTTCACATGTCTGTTATCTCAGGTATTATCCCTTTGCACTTGAGGCCTTTTTCGCACGAGCGAACCAGCAACTTGAGACGATTTCGGCTATATTAGGAAAGCGTTTTACAGGTACTATAAAATCATCTTATACTCAAACTTATACAAATAATAAAATTTCACCAATTTATTTATAGTTACGTTGAATACAACAACATTTCTTATATATTACACTCTGTAATTAGTTTATGTGTGATCTTTAGTAAAATAATCCCCAAGATGCATCCTCGGTTTGTCAGGACACGTATCACAATAACAGGAGATTTTTCATCTGTCGCCAGGCTTGTTACGGTCAGAGCAAACCTTGCAGTCATTCTTTGCCCCTTTTTGCCCCTCCTAGACTGCTGTTTGTCTCACTGTCTAGGCCAGTGGTTCTCAAACTTATTTCGTCTACCGCCCACTTTAAAAAGCAATTATTTTTCAGCGCCCCCTATTTTTTTTTACTTCACAACATTTTAAAAACGAAACTTTTTACCAGTGGGTTAAAACGTAACTTTATAATAGTCAGAGTATATTTTATTCAAATTAAAGCAAACATAATCAATTTTAATTTTAAAACTAACCTAATGTGAAGGATGAAACTGATGATTTTTAACAAGTTTGTTGGCAAGTAAACAGAGCAGAAATATGAACTAAAATTCAGGTTTTAATTTCAGTGAATTTTAAAATATTAAGTAGATAAAATTACAATTCAGCCATAGCCCCCCTAAACCACTTCAACACTCCCCATTTTTTCTGGGCCCCTTACCGCCCCCCTCTAAGCCCCCAGCGCCCACAAGGGGACGTTATCGCCCACTTTGAGAACTACTGGTCTAGACTGCTTCAGGCGAATGCTAATCTGAGACTAACTAAGTTAAGCTAACAATTGGCTTAGGACGCAGGCCGAGCCTCTCGAAAGTAATTACGGTAGGAATATCTTATCACACATCGGCAATAAACATATCAAGCCACACTGCTCAGGCGCCATAGCGTTGCGGCTCGAGTGGACCGCCAGAGCGCCGTAGCGGCGCCGCTCGAGTACGAGCCCGGGTTTTTGAAAATTAATACTTACTTACTTACTTACAAAGGGTTATACATCTTTTAAAAAACATAAATTAAAGTGTTTGGCCAATTTTTAAAATGGAATAATATTTTTTTTCTGTACGTGTATTGGCGGGTGTGTGTATTTTGCTGTCACGAGGGTAATGTATGCATCCTACTCTTTATAATGAAGGTATAAATTTTCAACTGTATTTTACCTAAAATTATAAACGGTTGGCACCATCGCGACCGAGCCCGTTCGCAACCGTGATCGCTCCCCGTTTCAGTTTCAGAGTTCAGTTCAGTCCGCACGCCGGCCTGAAGCGCGTTAGACGCCCGTTCACAACGGCGCTAGTTTCGCGGCTTCGACGACTTCGTGTCCGACACTTGTGGTCGTTCGTTTGTTTTGATGTTCGATTGTGGCCTTTCGGCGCTCTGCGGACACTCCATTTTGGCAGGACGCTGCTGCGGTGAGTCTCGCATCCCAAGTCGTGGAGATATCCCATTGCGATCGAATGCATTCGTGCATTGTTTAGTTTAGTCACGTTTAGTGGTTTAAGGTTATGTGCGTTTTACGTTTCGCACAGGGGTAATTTCCATTTTCTGCAAGTTATTCTTTTAAAAACTGTGTAAAGCTTTGGTTAGCCAATACAATACCATTATTTACATACTTTTAATGTCATATTTAAAATCATAATAATTGTTTTATTTTTTTATATTTGAAGTGCTGGGAACATAAATGTAGGTGGATCCATAAAACTAAGAGTAACACGTTAATTTCAACAAAAACTAACATTGAAAAGTCTCTTATTGTAGAGAATTGTTGATTTCACTAAGCGAAAGAAAGGAAGAAAAATAGCTTTAATGCACCGACAGTCATAAAGAAAACCTAAATTCTAATAATAATTAGTACAATTAATGCAGAGAAAACGCAAATGATACAATATCGCCAAGTCAGCTACAGGCCCTTGACTTGAGTGAGACTTTGAGTGAGACATTATTGAAAAACTAGTAAAATCGGTTGCGTGACTAAATTTCTTGGGATCATCACCTTTACTGGGAACAGCACGTGCAGCACTTATGTTTTAAAGTAAATACGTAAGTATATATTCTCAAAATTTTAAAACATGTAGGTACGAAGGCGACACTGAACGTTTCCGGAATTAATTTAAAAAATTACAATGAATGACCAAAAATCAATTTATTGATTCTCAAAATATTCCCCGTGAACCCGATTTTTATTCCACCCATCCGTTGTGAGCTCGGCACATGTTTTTCATCCTGCCATATTAAGTCTTGGCGATCGCTCGTCTGATTCTGGGAATGGTATATGCAATATGTTTAGTGAATACTTTCACTCCACTTTTTCATACAGTGACGCTAATCACACCCCGGATACTCCTGATAACAACACGACAACAACTGATATAGCGAACATTGAATTTAAATCTTCAGAGGTCTGTAAACTGTTAGAGTCTCTGGATTTGAACAAATCTGCCGGTCCAGACAGTATCCCACCATTATTTATTGTCAAATGCGCTAAGAGTATCTCAGCTCCGCTTACCCTACTTTTTAGGCGATCCGTTTCTGAGGGTGTTATGCCTTCGATCTGGAAGTCTGCGTATATAACACCTATTCACAAAAATGGACCTAGAAACCTGGTTGAAAACTATAGGCCTATCTCCAAACTATGTCTGTTTGCTAAAGTGCTAGAAAAGGTTGTCTATAACCAGTTATACTCTACTCTAAAACATACATTCTGCTCACAGCAGCATGGTTTTTTAAGAGGAAGGTCTACGACATCTAACCTGGTTGTTTGTAGCGATTATATATCTGAGCATATGTCCATACCTTCTCAAGTTGATGTCATCTATACCGATTATAGCAAATGTTTCGATAGAATTGATCATACAGTACTTTTATCCAAACTCCGATTAGTAGGAATTCGTGGAAACTTGTACAGGTGGTTCACGTTCTACATACAGAACAGGCGCCAGACTGTAGCTCTCAACGGATACACGTCATCACCAATGCAAATCCCTTCTGGAGTACCCCAAGGATCCCTATTGGGACCGCTCCTGTTTAACATCGTTGTCAATGATGTATCTTCGTGCTTCAAATTCTGCGAAGTAATCCTATACGCTGACGACATGAAGATACTCTGTCCGATTAACTCACAAGAAAGTGCACAACGTTTGCAAGAAGATCTCAATCGTTTTGACCGTTTCTGTTTGTTGAACAAATTGGACTTAAATGTATCCAAATGTTATTTATGTTCCTTCACTCGTAAGCCACAACCTCTTCTTTTTTCTTATACACTTAAGAATATCAATATTACTAGAGTAAACTCAATCCGTGATTTAGGTATAATCTTTGACACTAAATTACTCTTTGATGAGCACATCAATAGTGTCATCAGCAAAGCATCAAGAACATTAGGTTTTGTTCTGCGTTTATCATCTGAGTTTAAATCTATTAAAACCATTAAAATTCTTTATTGTGCATATGTACGTAGTCACTTGGAATATGCATCACAAATCTGGAACCCCAGCTATAACACTTACATTACCTGCATTGAGCGAATTCAGAGACGTTTTGTACGACACCTACAATTTAAAGTAAAAAAATTCTTTCCAGACTACACTAAACGTTGTCATAAATTTCACCTCTTACCTTTATCCACAAGACGCCATATTGCAGATATCGCCTACCTATTGAAGATAGCAAATGGCTCAGTTGACTGCCCGGATTTATTGGAGAAGGTTGGGTTGAGGGTCTCTGCTGATCCGATCAGATGACCATGCACCCTGTTTATCCCCAGAGCTAACACCAATTACAGGCTAAACAGTTATCTATTGAGAGCAAGCCAAAGTTTCAATGATGTAGCTACCCAATATGACATTGACTTATTTAATATGTCAGTCCAGCAGCTCAAGAAGTTACTGGCTGACGCCTTCTTTGGCTAATCCTTTGTTCTATTTTGTTTAGTTTTTTCTTAGTCTACTTGTTTTTCTTTTTTTTCTCCCCCTTTTATATATCTATTCATAAATTTTTACTTGTGGAACCTTGTAATTGGCCTTATATACATATTAATTTGTAATAACCGTATACCTAGCTGTAAGATTCCTAAAATTAATAAAATAAAAAATAAAATAAATAAAAATAAAATATTCTTCGACAGCCTCTTCTGGCGATGGGAATCGTTGACCGCGTGATTCGTTCTTAATTTTTGGGAACAAGAAGAAGTCACAAGGTACCAAGTCGGGACTATGTAGATGAGCTCATGAGTTCTACGTTTTTCGTCTTCAAAAATTTGTCTGACTGTCTGGCCGTGGGGAGCTGACATCGTCATGGTGCAAGATGATGCAGCATTCACGGTTGGTTTTACAAAGTACGTCAATTTCCGCCAAGAAAATAATCGTGCACCAATCATAATTCAGGGTACGATAATTTTTCAAAGCCACCGAAAATATCTTTAGTCACCGCAAACCACAAAGAGGAATCAAATCCTGCCTTGGAAATTATAGGCTTGTAACGCTTTCTGTTTAAAAACTATTCGCTTATAGAAAAAAATAGTTCTGTAGGATGGCCTCTGACAAGTGACAGCTACGTTAAAAGATTTCGATCCGATGGCATTGCGGTTAGGTCACCTGATCTTACATTGTAAGATTCCTGGCTGGATCAAATTTTTTCGGTAGGCTAAAATTAATGGAATTACATTCGAATTCTGTCGATCGTATGCTATAACAAGATATACACTTACACTTATATACACACAAACAAACACTTCATAGTAAGATTGCTATAGTACGGGCCAAAGGAACGTTCCGGTGAGGAAATAAATCATTGGGCCGGCCAGCCCCTTTTAATACCTGCTTGTAGGGATGCGTGTCATAACCTTCGCAGATTATCTATCAGATTACTATATTATTGAAATTGATCATCTAAACTTTTGCCAGGTCACTTTTCAGTTCGTCAAAAAATTACAAAATGTTATGTATAAAGCACCGAGTCTCCACGTTAATATCACCCTTCAACTTCAATAGCTCGAGGTTAGAAAATATGGTCTCCATTGCTCAACTGATAGGCAAGTAATGATGTTTTATCCGCGCAGCATTTTCTGATATACATATGTGGGACTCATTATTACAAAATGACACGATAACATTTTACTAATGACTGTTTAGAAATTAATAATGACCTATGATATGCCATGCTATGATAATCAGTTGTCTATTAAGTACTCGTTTAATAACTCACATCACATAATTAGGTCATTATTTAATTACTCTAATTCTAAAATAATACTTAAACCGAAAATATTAATAATTATAGCAATCGGTACTATAATAAATGCAGATGTATAATACTGTTTCATCGAGCAAGCGTAATTCATCGATAAGCAATATCGACGTTGGCCGCATCCTTGTTGACAGCTCGGTTTATTACCCCATCGGAACGTTCCTTTGGCCCGTACATTAGTAAGAGATTGTCATAAGGCAATAAAACCACCCTTTTATGTAATGTTCTCAATAGAGAGTATTATATAGGTACGAGTATATAGATTTCTTTTTTGTTGCGACTTAAGCAGTTTAAATACCATTTTCCGTTAACAGTTATTCGGCTAAAGAAAACTTCTATTAAACGTTAGGTACTGTAATACAGAAAAGCGCGAATCTGTACAGAAATTCTACAGTGTCTGTAATAATGTATGATCCACACACCAAAAGGCTAAATATTATTGGAATAAAAATAATAATGTTTCTTATTTAAAACCGTAGAATTATGAATAACAAACATATCGCAAGCATGTCAGAGAAGTTTGTTGTTCGCAAACCTGTCGGAGAATTGTTTGATTCTTCATGTGGAACAGACAAAAATATTATGGCTATCATTATGCAGGGAAAGTTCATAGAAACCAGGGAAAATACTCGCTGCTGAAAACTCGCGGCAGTGGTAGGGAATGACATCGGAATAATTATTCTGTACTGCTGACTGCATGGAGATTTTCTATTGCGATCGGATGCATTCATGCATTGTTTAAATTGGTAGTTAAAGGTGATGTGGGTTTTACGTTTATGCATAGCGGTAATTCATATTTTCTACAAGTTTAATAATTTTCTTTAAAACCTTCTAACTAAAGCCATAACTGTATTGGTTTGCGATTATAATAACCACTATTTACTGTTGAGGACTGAGCTAAATGTGAGCGCTGGCTGAGGTGCGGGGACCGGCGTTCGTAGAAAATGCGTTCTTTCGTTAGCGTACATACCTATACCTATTATTATCGAGTAGCACCGGGCGAGTGATGTCACAGCACTAATATCTGTTCTGTTCTCGGACCGGCTCAACTCACGATTCAGCTCCTATTCAGAAGCATCCTCGAGTGGAAGGCTACCCCGGGTAAGACTCCCGTGTCTCAGGCCTTAGAGCCGGTGGACCGGTTTCTCCCGGCGGGTTTGCATCCCGGCGTCACTGGACGGTTTGCGAAAGGGTCTGGAGACTATGGAAATACACTGTTTCCTAAGCAGCGGGGGTGGATATTTCACCTGATGTCCTGCCAATCTTGAAATGACCTTGGGCCACTCGATCCTGTGTGGCAATACGGGCAAAGAACGACCAGGTCCGCGATAAATTCAAACTGAATTACCGCTGTAATACAACAGGTATAGGTTGCGTAAGCGATTTTGGACCCGTAACCAGTCGGGAGTACGGAGGTATCCTGAAGGTTAATTCCAGACGGAGATATCCTGCCAAAACTGGTAGTTATGGAGTGAGGCTGTCCGTTGGGTACCTTTACCGGTGCCTCGCCGTCGGTCTCTAACGGGTTGCTGGTGACCTAAACAGTAGATTGTCTTGTCCCCAAGTCTTCTACGCTCATCCCACGGCTGAAAGAATGATCTATATCTTGCTTTCGCCGCTGCCCCGCTCACTCGCCGTTCACACGCGCAGGATGATCACGTCAGATACCAGTTTCCATACTGCATTTTCACATTTATCACTCACAATGCTACTTACTAAATAAAATTAATCTCCTTGTTCCTTCCAAACTCAATAGATTTAACCCTGCTCTTCATGTTTCTCATGCTGGTACCAACTATAGGTAAAATGCATTTTTGTGGCGAACAAGTGACAATTTCAATGATTTGATTAAACGCTTTGACTTTGATCTATTCTGTACTAGTGTTAACTCAGCTAGGCAGCAGCTGAACAGTGAATTCTTTAGCATTAATTGTTGAATATTTTTTGACGTATTTTTAATCGATAGCTTTAATTGAAAGGTCACATATGTATGTTTCTACAACGTTACTTAAACATGAAAACCTTTAATTGGCTCTCTGTTATCCTACTCCTCTTTTTGTTAAATTATAATTAGCTGTTGGTTTTCCTAAAAATAAATAAATAAATAAATATATCGTTATACCAGCCTGGGGTGACGGGTTCGCCCGTTGTAGTCGATACCGCCATTCTAATGTCTGTGGTGGGGAGACCGAACGTCGATCCCCGCACCTCAGCCACCGCTTACATTCAGCTCAGTCCCCAACATTTTAATGTTTCTTCATAATAATATGACGCATGATTTTATTTATTTTATATTTTAAAACTGCTGTGCAAAGGAAGGATCACCAACGCCCGAGCACCGAATAGTAAATTTTCGGTGACTTTATTGTCCACGCTCGATTACCACTCAGTCATATTACTATGATCGTCACCATTAATTACCATTCAGAATGATAGAATAGTCGCTTACCGCCCACATAAACTAATATTATTATGTCGATACGACAACCCCAATAAAAAGGTCAATTCCTCCGCAGACTTGTATCCGCCAGAGGCGATATACAGGCTGAGCCATACATTATTGCATATTTCATTACCGTTTTCTCTAAAATCGGTAGCGCCTGCGCGGGTTTTTAAAAGGAAATATAAAAAAAAACAATAAAATAATATATTGTAAATAATATTAGTGATAATAGATAATTCATATTTAAAAAAATCGTTTGTGTTACCCCGGGACTTTCCCTGCAAGTAGCCAAGGACTGATTCTGATATCTGAATATTAATTTCATAAATAAAATAATATTAGATTAAAATGTATGGCTGAATTAAAACATTGTTAAAGCAGCTTGTATATGAGATATTCCAACCAAAATTTTCCAATGGTCATTTTCCCAAGGCATCCTTTTTACCAAATTCCGTCTTTAGGTCCAATATTTCGAGGATGATTTAAGACTAGTACACCCCCGTAAACCGATTTCAATCACATTTACAATCACATTTACAATCACACGTAAACCGATTTCGGTAAACCGATTTCAATCACAATATTTTCAACTCTTGCAATGGAAAATAATGCCTGCATACCAAAATTGTTTGTTTGTTTGTTTCTACTCTTTATTGTTAAATTTCACAATGGGCTAGTATATTATCACACGACAATGTCTTACAACCTACCCTACTATAAAGTGTTTATATTATGTAGGTATATGTGCGCGTAAGTGTGTGTCTTATTATTGCATTCGATCGACAGAATCGAAGATGCAATTCCGTTAATTTCATCCTAACTGAAAATAGTGACCCAGCCGGGAATCGAACCCGCAACCTTACAATGTAAGATAAGGCGACCTAACCACTATACCACTGGGCCGTTTCACCTCAATCGGATTAAGCGTTTGTGCGCTATCGTGGAGGAATACATACACACAGACATACAGACACACAAGCAGACTTCAACCTGGAAATGGTCTTAATCGTCTTAGGGGGGGCTAAAAATGGATATTTCCGTCAACAGTGTAATGTGTTCAGGTTTCATCTATGTATATTTTCCGTTTCTTTATTCCACCATTACTTTTAAACGCTTGAACTCATTTAGAATTGTGTGGTATTGTTAAAATCGTTATGCCATCCCGAATGTCATAAGGTACTTAACTGTCCAAATAACAAGTAGGTTAGTAGTCGTCTAAATGTCCAAAAATTAACATAAATACATCGTGTTTAGTGTCAAATAAAAGGTCTGATTGAGTACATTCTGAAAATATGCATTTATTTATTTGGTATATACATAAACAACAAATATTTCATAAAAAAACCGTAATAAAAATAGTTATATATACAATAGTTCACGTACTGTCACGGCAGTCGTATTTTTCTATATTTTTAAAATGTTTACTTATTTTCATATTTCCTATCGCATAATTAAACTGTGGTTGCACTAGAAAAAAATGATGATATTTAAATTAAAATAAAGCGACAAATTGGATCATCCTAATCCCATGCAACCCAAGGGTCTTCACAAGTCTAACTAGGCTTACGTTTGTATCTATATGTGCGACTTACGACGTATTTTGAATTGCGAGCTGATGTATACGAAATAGAGTTAATTATGTAGAGGAGTTAATTATGTATGTACTTCGGATAATCGAAAACTCCTATAACACGGACCCTGTCGTAAATCGAGGTGGAAACATATGGTAAACTTAACAATGGATGACGTAGTCACTGAAGTAAAATAATACATCTATTACATATTTCAATTAGCAGGTTAAACATGTAATGCAATACATTCACACATAAATTATAAAATACAGTACTGCATAGTAAAATTGTAGCAAGTAAACCATTCTCAGAGTTGTCTGTGATAGGACATTTCGCAGCTCACTGAAGTATGTACTAATTTTCTATTCCTTTTCGTAATGTTTTCTATTTGTAACTCTCAGCTAAGATTAGAATCAATAAGGATGCCTAAATATTTAACAGAAACCGTTTTTTTAATGATTGACACTTGGAATATTTTTTGCATATATATCTATGTGTGCATTTTCAGGGTTCGATTATTGGGAAAGTTGAACATTGGCGCCGTGCAGAAACTGTACAAAATCGAAGTGCCATTTTGTGATTTCGGCGCCATTAGCATGAACTAAGCAAGGAGTTACAATAGCCACCGACACTGAACGACGCTGCAGCTGGGCCGCTTTAGATATTACGTATCTAGGCGATAGTACACGCAATGTTTGTATGGGAAAATATCTGATGACTATTTACTGCGTCTATCTCTATACTTATCGCTAAAAACAAAACGCGGTCAGCATTGTGGTTTCAGAGACGGCCAAGCAAGGTGATCGGTACTGATACGAGTGAATAATTACTTAATTTTCGGGATGGAATCGGAAAGTGTATGCTAATCGAGGGTTTTTTGTTATAGGAACTGCCATGTATCCGATTAGAAATACACAATCGTCAGTTGCCCTCTCTGAAATTTCCTTGCAGCCCGCTTTTAAAATAAACTATTGGATTTTCTAATGTTTATTCTTTCCCTGTCTGTATTATCAGTTATTTTTCCGATTATTTGTTCTGGTTTTACATCCTCTTTTTGGATAGCAGGTTTTTGGATAACACAATGGGGTTTTGAAACTGCACCCAGTGGTTCGTTCCTATCCAATAGGTGTTCGCAGATTAGTCCTTTTCTCGCTGAACGTTTTTGATAGTCTCCATGTGTTCCATGAGTCAAGTCACTGTGGGTCGCTTTGCTTGTCTAAACAAACCACAACTGCACACGATTTTATTCACTTCCGGGGCTTGCAGTGATATTGGGCCCGATATCACTACCTGTCCTATCAAAGACGCCCGAATAAATTTGAACGCATTTCGTGTGGTGTTAGATTTAGCTGCTTTATCTTCGGTGGGTAGTTTAATCCAAAAAAGTGACCCGTTCATTTCACATTCCGCTTTGACGTACTGCTCTGTCCCGTTCACACGAACTATTTTCCGATTTTAGTTCAAGAGAAACGCAGTCGAGCCCATTATATCATTTACAGGCCTCAGAGACCGAGCTATACTTTGGGTCGGTTTGAAGATCGTTGAGAATGATCGAGAATGACCGGTAAGAATGCTCTTGATCTGCTCGGTTTCTGAGTTTCTTCCATATTAGATCGTGTGCGTGTGACTTGACACCTTCCGTTTTCATTTACCTAAGGCTATCATTTACGTGTTCTATATTCCACGATTTTCGTACTGGAGCCTCCATCCTAAGCTGAATTACCCGTGGAGAATAATGGGTATATACGCCTTATATTACGACATTATTTTACACATAATATTTGTTACATTGCTTACATAATGTTACATTACATTTTCGTCGTGTCCAATTGACGGCTAAAGACCGCTCTTGGACGTGTCAAAATAATTGGGTTATGTAGTAAGTTTCGTTACTACTCTTTACTGAACATACATAGTTAGTCAAGAATTAACTACTAGATTGTCAAACTATAAATATAAATAATCAAAATAGAAATTTAATATTTGAAGTAGTTAGGGATTCGAAAAGATACGTAGTAAAATTATTTATCGTAATATTCAAATTGTCAGTAAAATGTTAAAAAATCAAATTAAATCTACGTTATGCATTTTAAACTAAAAGTACAGATATAAGACCATATAAAATAATCAGACAAGGCTCTACTTTTTTAAGTAATTTAAATGAGCACAATATTTGAAAAATCATGGCCTTCAAATTCGGCCAGATTATAGAAAGGGTTTCATATACCAGTGTTTAATGTATGCTAGACAGCACCTAACAGAAACACCGATTAATGCAGACATTCACTCGCATCATACCCGCGGTATCTCCCTTTTATGCGTACCCCGAATACGACTGGCAAAATACAGAAAAGCTACTTGTACCTTAGCATTAAATTCTATAATCTACTCCCTACAAAATTTAAACAGCTGGAGGACATAAAATTAAAAAAAACATCAAAGAGATGCTGATAGGCCATGCTGTTTGTTACATAATTAAATAAACACTTAATAACTTTTGAAGGAAGTGCAATGTATGGTCCATCCTGTATATAAACGTTTGACGCCTCCTTTTTTTCAATGTACCCTCGTATTATTATCTGCTGCCTCATTTGAAGGCCATTTCTTCAATGGAGCTCCATTTCGGCAATGGAATCACTTCCGCGTATCTCGCTTCGTGCTTCGCTTCCTCTTTCCGCCCCCGTTTGCTATCCCTGGAGGCGACATACGCGCTATTGCCACCGAGATGATTGATTATCCTGAGTAGACGTATTTCTTATACGAACTCTTGGGAAGTAGCCGACTTTCGTTAAGTGCAACTAGTTGATAAGATGGGTATTGATCAGCCGTGGCCAACCCTTTTTTTAGAGGAACCTTGGATAGATAGCAATTAAGTTCCTTAGTAGAAAGATCATACTTATAAATAAGATCGAACGAGTTAACTGTGTGAAATTTGTAGCATACGACGTTTCGGCGATGCGGCAACCGCCGTTGGTTAGGGTAGGCAGACTCTCCTGGACAAACGGTCGTTGCAACATCGCTGAAATGTCGGGTGCTACAAACTTCATGCGGTAAATTCGTTTTATCTTACTAATAACGTGTAACAACCGCGATATTCTTCGATTTCATAAGCTTATATACGTACTTCTTCATTTCATACTTCTTCTCACAGACTCTGCACTACGCGCCATCGCAATCATTTTAATGCTATTGCTATCTCTTTCTTGGCGGTTGATACCGAATTCACGCATAATAATTAGGGATGTAACCGATTACGATTGCGATACGATTTATCGACAATTATTGGTGTTTTCTCGATTAATCGGAAACGTCGATTATTGCTCCGATTATTTAACGATTACCGATTATTTAATAAATAGAAGAAACAGGCTAAAGAAAAAATGATAGATGTTATAAAGAATTAAAATCCCAAGTATGCTGATATAATAAGACATTCTCAAGATTCCTCTAAACTACTAGGCGATAGCATCTCGTGTTTAATATGCCTCTGAAAGAGACGTATTCGAATCAAGAGAAGACATCATTTGTATATAATGCGACGGCCCAGTTGAACATCATTCCAGAAGATGCATTCCAGAACTGTTTTCACTATGGTGGAACCACTGGGAGCAGTATGTTTATACCAAGGGGACTACTTTGTAGGTTAATAAGTGTATTTTTGCCCACCAAAGGCTGTATACTTTTTATACGACTGCCCATACAAAATAATAAACAAAATTTTAACAGAAAGAAAAATCGACTCCAGTTTTTTATATGTACAGCAGCCACACTTAGAACGGGCTATCACAATTGAATGCGTATACAAATTTTTATGTATGTGCTGTTGATCGTTGAGGAGTTCCCTCGTTGGACGCCAACCCTGGGTGCCGCAGTCCATGGTGAAACTTAGAACGGGCTGTCGTAATTGAATACATATACAAAATTTTATGTCTTTGCTGTTGACTGTTGAGGAGTTCCCTCGTCGGATGCCAACCCTGGGTGCAGAATCCATGTCAAGATAAAACTGAAAACGGGCTATCATACCTGAATGAGTATACAAAATTTGGGGTCTGTGCTGTTGACCGTTAAGGAGTTCCCTCGTCGGGAGCCAACCCAGGGTGTAGAGTCAGGTCATGCTTACCATAAAAATAAATAAATTATCATCGGAATTGAACCAACATGTAAATTTTAAATTTCATATGATAATATTTGTGGAGTTCCCTCAATTCCTCATGGATCTCATCATCATAACCGGATTTCGATAAAAATGAGATCAATCTGTATGTATATTTTTTCGAATAAAAAAAGAATTTTCCAAATCGGTTCATAAATGGCAGTTCTGATGTAAAAAACATTAAAAAAAACATAGAACCGAATTAATAACCTCCTCCTTTTTTTGAAGTCGGTTAAAAGGAGTGTAATGTATTCAGGGTTCATCTATGCATGTTTTCCGTTTCTTTATTCCACCATAACTTCTAAACGCTTCGACCGATTTAGAAGTGCGTGGTATTGTTAGAACCGTTATGTCATCCCGAGTGTCATAGGGTGAACCTTAACTGTCCAAATATCAAGTAAGTAGTTGTGTAAATGTCCAAATGTCAATAAATTAAAATAAATATATAGTGTTTCGTGTCAAATGAAAGGCCTGTGTGAGTACATTCCGGAAATATGCATCTATCTATGTGTATAAATACATAAACCACTAAAACATCGTAAAAAAACGGTAGTCCTGTTTTTTATTCTTTTTAATATATTTGCTTGCTAAACAGGGTTGTATTTATAGGCTTTCTAAGACTAATGGTTATCTTTCAGCCAACTCAAATTATTATTTTTTTGCTACATTTTCTGTTTGCTTTCTTATAATAACAGTTGAAAACTTCTCGTTTTTCCACTAAATTTGGAAACATATTTTTTTACCTTACCGGTTTTTTTAGGGAATAACGTCGTGCAATTAACGCATCTTAACGAAAAATCACGTCAGGTGCTCATTTTACACATGGTTCATTAATTTCGTTCACGCACGAAACGAGACTTGTAAAAATAACCGCCCACCGGACGACAGCTTTATTAGGCCGTAAATTCTAGTAATGGAAAAATGATTTTACTGCCACTGACAACAAATTGGGTCACGAATGGTGGATGAAAGCATTATTGCCTTTTGAGAAAGTTCGATCTGTTATTTATGTTCCCATTTTAGCGACAGTTTGAAAGTACTTATTATTCATGGACGGTGGGAGTGTTGCCCTGAATACATTATGCAATTTAAGATTTTATTATCCCATTGTGTAGAGAGCAATGGATATACTCTCAAATCCAATAGCAGTTGATCGTTCTTGGTGTTTTTCAGCTAAAATGACCTATTTATAAAACAATAAATTACATGCCAGGTTTCAACTATTATATTCGACTAAATTTTCTAAAAGCGACCCATATCGATCGGTAGTAGTAGTAGTAGTAGTAGATGGAGTGGGGGGCTTGTTTCCAGCCCTTGATGTCACCTAGATCTTTTGATACTACCCACTATGTGGTTAGGTCAGTGGTCAGCTAGTAGCCCAGTAATTCTTACCAGTCCAAGTAGATCACTGACCTTCAAGTTGGGCAGATCGCTAGGTTCGAGAAAGGCTCGTCCCAGTAAACTGTATCTTTTAGCGGCGAGGCCTGGGCATCGACCAAAGATGTGTATGCTGTCTTCAGGTTCTTCGCCACTTATTCGGCAGTCCTTGCTCTCGGTCAAGCCAAGGTTGAATAGATGTGCTCTAAGGGTCGTGTGTCCGGTGAGGAGACCGATATTGGTTCTAAGGTTCTTCTTGCTCATGTCAAGTAGGGCCTTGGTTTTCTTTTGTAGTGGTTGCTTCATCATGGCTTTTGCCTGGCGACATCCCTGGCTCTGTTTCCAGGATGCCCGATGTTCGTGCTCCAAGCAGTCCCTGATGATTTTCTTACCTGTAGCGAAGGGGACCCCTACAACTGGCTCCACCGGGCATTCCAGTGTGCCCAGTTTTGCCAGTCTGTCGGCCTCTTCGTTGCCGGGTATGCCTTGGTGACCCGATATCCATATTAGGGTTGATATATCCATATATCCATATCGATCGGTAACGATTGCGGAATATTATCGGTTTCCTAAATTCATTCATAATAGCCACAAATGCATTCATGATTTTTGTATTATGACGTAAATTATACTTTGCAGGGGTAGTTCAAATAAAAAGTAGAGAATGGAATGTGGGTTTCAGTTTAAAATCTATTGGTAAATTAATATTACCTAAATATTCTTAATAAATCTTCAACAAATGAGTATAAATAAATAATCTCTTGCAGCCAGTCATAATGTTTTTAATTATCACAGTATTTCGAAGACTGTTGTCTCCAGGTGCTAGGCTGATATCACCCTTGTACCAGATATCGGGAGTTCGCCTGTTGCCAGCATACAGGTGATAGCCTGATTGGTCAACCTACAACCTGCAAGCCTACAACCATCAAACTACTAAGCATGCAGGTGTCAGCCTGGTGCAAGCATCTTGATAACAGCCCTGCTGGCCCCTGATAACCTCCCCCCCCTCCCTCCCCCTTCTCTTCTAAAGTAGTCGCCCGAGTCTGACCGATCACATTTATATCGCATTTTGTATGAAGGAAATGACTTGTCGGTAAATTGTAACCGACCGGTTTGATCCACCGGTATCGGTTACACGTTGAAACGTAAAGTGTATTGTATATTGAGCAAACCGTCAGTTTTACGAAAACAGATACCGACAGGTATTCGTCGCCTTTAGACAACGGGCCTAAGTGCGAAGACAACGATTACAGTAACATCTATGAATAGTGGTGACGCGATTTTCGACAAAAAAGTTGTACACGCGGTCCCTCAACAGTAACAATTACAATACAAATAGTACCTAACAATATTTTCAAGCGGAAAAATCAAAAACAAAACAATTGAGACTGATCGGGGCCCCATGATTTGAACATTAATATCGCAAAATATAATGCGTAGAAGACTATAGTGAAATGTACCAAAACTGTGAAGTAACATTTTCTAAATAAAAATTAGAAACACAGTATAATAACACCCAGTAAGTTCACTCAAGAGCTACAAGGCAATGCGGGAAGAAGGTGCGACGGAAGTGGGGCGAGGGGTAAGTCATGTCGCGTCCTTAGACCCATAGTTACCGCGCTGTGGGCTGTGACGCGCTGTGGGCGCAGTTTGTGTCTGCTCTTACGTCGGGTGTGTATATTACTTTTTTGTGACTTCGGTGGAATCAGAATCAGAATTAATTTATTTTCCTGTTTTGTATGTTACATTTTCAGTCCGCTGCGTTTGTGCACGCACTCGGGTGTGTCAGCTAACTTATTACTACGAACGTGTCACCAGTAGATGCGCGAGCATTCTGAGTGGTGCCTCCACGAGAGACGATATTAGTCCCGCAGGTTTATTCGCGTGTTAGTCTGATTTTACAATTTACTTACGGACTAGGTTATATGTACAGCTTACGAACTATGATAGCTATGATCTACGTTATATGTACAACTTACAAACTATGTTAACGAAGTAGAACTAATGTAGGTAATTGTCCAAATTATGTTCATTTTTATTATTTTTGTGACATTTTTCTTATTTTTATTTTAGTGCACGGTTGGCCACTCGCGCACTTAGTTCGCTAGATGAGTCGCGGGCGAGGAGCGGTTGGTCGTTTGCTAACCTGCCGCTTTCTTTCTGCGCGTTTCACGTACTCAACCTCGCCAAGTCGAATGTTCGTGAGCATCGGGTTGTGTTGGCCGTGGCCGAGGTACCGATTGCCCGGCGCCTCGAGATCTTCGATGTGCAGTTGAGCCAGTTTGCGCAGCATGTCCTCGTTCAGGTCGTGCGCCCTGAGGTGCCATGGATCAGTGTCGAGCATCTCCCAGAGCGTCTCCGTGCAGAGACGTCTCGGGAGCTGGCCAGATGTTTTCAGCGCCATTCTGTACTGGCGTTCTATTTTCAGCAGGTTCGTTTTGCTGTAGCGTGGCAGCAACTGCACCACCCCGTAGTCAAGAATCGGGAGTAAACACGCTTGGGTAACAGCCAGTTTAATGTACGCGTCGATTCTGGAATGGTACCCGATGATGGAGCTCAAGCCACCTCGCACTCTTTTCGCCTTTTTAATCACTTTATCCGTATGAACTTGCATGGTCATTCGTTGGTCAAAGTGAACACCTAGGTATTTGACCGTTTTTTTGTATTCAAGTAATTCGTCCTCCACTCTGATGAATCGAGGACGGTGCTGTCGTTTCGCGGTGAACATTATACATTCCGTTTTGTCGATATTACATTTGAGCCCCCATCTCTTGTAGTAGTTGATCACCGTGCCGGCCGAGCGTCCGGCGCGCCTGGACGCCTCGAACGGTTTTGCCGATCTCGTCAGGATGCACAAGTCGTCCGCGTACTGCGATAACTTTAGGAAGCATAACTAACGTAGGTACTCATATACATACATAAACACATAAATAGATACATATGCATAAATACACACACATTTTTGTATAGGAAGTTATTCTACACAAAAACTGAGTTGAAAGTCATCAACAACATTATTCGATTTTTTTCTCAATAACAAAAGCCTAAATCTAAAACAGGAGATTTCTACTCGGTTTTTCATGTAGATTAACCTTTTGTAAAAAAATATCCTAATATCAATAAAACTTGTTTTCAGGAAGAAAGTGAAAAATAATACCATTTTTCTTGTAAAGTTTAATGTACAGATGCACCCCTAGAAATGTGACACTGGTTTAACCAGTCACGTTGTATAGTTAGCGTAAGTCGAATACATTAAAGTATCTGTAAAGTTCGTCTGACGGTGAGAGATGTTAGCAAAATAAACTCTTAGCAAAGCTTTTTGAGCCTTGATAAAAGTATCGAGATTTGATCTCACCGTACCTTCCCAGCAAATTTGTCTATATATGATTTATGGCTGTGTAAGTGCTTAGTATGTAGTCTTAAGTAAGGTAGTATTCAGTATGTTCCTGATATTTTCAAATAGGTATTTAGTAAGTAGTCTTCGGTGAGGTAGTATTCAGTATGTTCCTGATATCTTTAAATAGATATGTCAGTTTTCTAATACGTTTCGTTGTTGCTTTAGTGTGATGTTACAATTTAAGGTGTTGGTCGATGATTATTCCGAAATATTTTATTGTTTTTGTGCTTTCTGTGGGGGGGGGGGGGGTGCAAGACCCTTGTTGTTGCGTTTTATGTTGAGTTGCGAATGCCTGTACGTGGTTTTAGATACTTCACTGTCGTAAAGTTTCTTGCTTGCTTCATGTTTTGTTTTTCGCTGAATGATGCGGCGAAATTAACGAATCTGCAGCCAACTTGCAGACAATGTGGAAATAATAAGGAAGAGACGGGTGGAGGCAATCCGCACGCACGACCACTATAAATAAGGTCGTTAATGGCCCGGACAGGCGAAGGGCGTTGCACCGAGCGTCGTTCACGAATTTGGTCCAATTCCAATGAAAAACACCCGGGATCTGATCCAAATTGCCCGCGACAACTGGTCCAACGAACGGAGAAGGAGAACCGTGTATACGACGGTCATTAATCTTGTTTATGGAACGGAAAATTTTGTTTGTTTTGTCGCGGGAAAAGCTGTACCCGGCAAGCTAATGTCATCTTCATTATCGTCATTGGCGCTACAACTCATTACGTGTTTTGTTTGTCGTTTTTGATAATCTTGTTCTATTCCAAGAGGCCGGCCTATTATTGAAAAAAAATATATTTTTTATTTATTTTATTTATTTAAGCCCTCAAAAATACCTTTAGTTACAAAACAAAAACATTCCCTTAGCCTAATATAATTCACAATAAAACATTTGTGTAATTGTTGCCTAACTTGGAAGGAGATTTAGATATGATAGTTTATGGTCTACCACCTCACTAAGAATAACCTGTATCAAGGTGGCACCAACGGATATATATTTTATTTATTTATTTATTTATTTATTTATTCGCTTATTACTAATCAACATCACAGTAAAACCAAGACATTAAAAGGTATAATTAATAAAGATATGTTTATGTAATTG
Organism: Micropterix aruncella; assembly: GCA_944548615.1. NCBI lineage: Eukaryota > Metazoa > Arthropoda > Insecta > Lepidoptera > Micropterigidae > Micropterix > Micropterix aruncella. The sequence goes on along the minus strand of OX155960.1, from coordinate 27,950,703 downwards.
TATAAATAGAATGACATAATCATAACTATCATATAAGAATAAATAATTAATAGCCTGCAATTTAAACGAGTTGGCGGTAAAGATACTAAAATCTAGTGCCATCGAGTGAATTTCATTTAAACGCTGCAAAGCACGTGCTAACAAGTTCCACCTCGTAATGTTAGTGCGCAAGAACGGCTCCACGAAATGATGGTGTGATCGAGCATGCATATAATTATTTGGTACGAAAAGACCCAGCTTGGCTAGTAAGCTAGGGTTATAATACATATATAGGAATATGTTTGCTCAACAGTCTTTAATTACGCCTCTCAGTCTTTACTAGATTTATATAGAAGCCAATTTATAACCACTTTTAAATGACAATACCACGATTAGCTTTAGTTTTAGGAACGGCTCGAGTATGTAGTGGTGACCGAATTGAAGAATTGGAGCAAAATATTACCAACTTATGAACAGCGACACTGCATACATATTTTTAGCACTAAGCCTACAGAAGTACCAACGATTAATGTACGTACCTACTTCAGGTGTACTTTCAAAAGATTGTGTTAAAGCATTTCGAATAATTCTATTGAGAATTTCGAACATTAATGCAAACCTCAACGTCTGGTAGTTAATTATTGTTACTCAAATTACGACCTATATAACCCAAAAATAAGCTGTCCTCGTGACGATCGATAATCGCTGACGCGGACAGTAAAAAGCCAAACAGAAAAGGCAGCTAGCTAATCAAACATCACTCAAGGCAAATACTGGAGGGAATATTGAATACCGTTCATTATCCACTTGACGGACGAGAATAAACTCTGAGTGGGAAGTGCGTGGCTTTTATTACGTATAGAAAATATATACCAATTAAAAGAAAAAAAAATAGAATTAGTTTGGGAGAATAATAACAATAGTGTGGTAGAAGAAAATTTAAAATTTAAGAAAATGTATAACAGCCCCGTCTGCATATATCAACACCTAAAAAGTTTCCTTTTTATTTTTTACTAGCTGACCCGTGCCCACTTCGTTGGGCGGTAAACATTTTTACTTGTGTTGAAATTATGAGTGTGGTTCGGTTAGTACTGAGTGCTATGATTTATTTCCTTACTGCCAAAAGGAGGTTTATATTTTTACTGCATATGTATGTATGTATTTGCATGCCAATTTGGCTATATTACCGGGTTTCAAATGAGTGAATGAAATTATTATGATTGAATAAATTATGTTTATTTTAATTGTTCTAAACTTCTCTGTATACTATATTAGATGTAATGTTATTATTTGGTACCAAAATATAGTATCTTTCAGGAGTTCCAACCCGAGATACGGCCGCGGTTCCATACCTATGTCGTATTATCTCTTTAACCATTTATGCAGTAAAAAGGAAATTATATGCAGTAAAAGGGAAAAGTCTTTTGTTTTAAACACTTGAGACGATAAATTTACTTATTTTGATAAGAATTCATAATTGTTGATAATATGACCAATAAACATGACCTAACGATTAAAATTATTTTTTTTTCATATAAAAAACTACTTTTTGTGACTTAATTATAAAAGTTAGACATATGCTGTCGTTGACTTTTTTGTAGGCATTATCAATCTCTATAACTTTTCTCTGGAACTCAATCATATATCTCTCATCGTTAAGGCAGCGTTCGTAAGAAACGTTTTCATTCGACCGTTTTTTCTCCAACTTACTTTGCAAATCTGACTACCACGAAAAAGTCTTTTCATTTTTCGAGATTACTCCCTAAAACCTCACCAACTTTACCTCTTTATAATATTAGTATAGATTTTCTTGCGGTTTTCTCAGTTCTTTGCAATATTGGATAAGTTTGCCTAACTCGTCGGCGAGAAGAATCTTCAGCTCTTTTAGGTGCTTCAAAGTTCTTGCATTCTGAGTCGGCGATAGTAGTAGCACGGCGTTCTTCAAAGTTTTCATATAAATGGGACGGAACGAATTTGGGGCAGTGCTGCAGGGTGCTTTTGATTTCTTATGTTTGTGTTTCCAACAAACATACGGGAACTATGTTCTAGCTAGAGCGACACGCGCTGTTCCGTAGTTAATAGAGCGATGTAAATTAAATGTTAATTCAACCCCCGGGGCGCACCCCTATCGAAACTTCAGTGATTAGTATTCCTTAAATTAATTTTGCAAATATATGTAATCGTGAAATCGAAGACTATCGCGGCTGTTTAGCATCATAAAAGTGATAAAAACGGATTTACCGCATGATATTTGTAGCACATGACGTTTCGGTACACAACGGGGGTTGCAGCGTCGCCGAAACGTCTGGTACTATAAAATTCACGGGGTAAATATTCTTATATATTGTTTATAATGCCAAACAACCGCGATAGTCTTCGTTTTATATTGTTTAGTACTCTTGATCCCTAAGATTTTAATTTGTTATCTAGGTATTTATATGGACGTACTTAAGAACCGTTCTCCTGTTATAACATGGATATGAAGTTTTTGTTTGTGGATTACGATAACGTGGATTGAAGCTTGAAGTTTGTGTTTTATCAAATGGAAAACGGAGCGAGATGGCTTTAGCCAATACACCATCTTATCTATCCGTAAGAAATTATTTATAGTAGTTTATTTCTGGAGTTTATTTTCCATTCTGATGATTTATAAAGTTTGTAAAATTTTAAACATAATGGTATTGTGATAGCTGATATTCTAATTCTCGTATAATTTATTTTACATCTATTCATTTTTAAAATTACGAAAGCATATTGCTGGATTGACAATAAAACAATTTTATTTTGTTAATTCTACGTAGAATTTGCATTTCAATTTTAATATATTATTCTCCCTGACTATAGTATATTTTGACTATTTGTATGTAGGTAATTGAATATAATATGTATTACAGCCATGACAACTACCATGTTAGTTATGGTTTTAATAATGAAATTTTTAGCATTTAATTTTATGACGCATCCTCCTAGTGTAGGAAGGCCTATGTACTGAAGTAGTTGATGGTATTGTATTGTAGTTGCCATTACAGTTATCGCATTCGTTTTCGCGACGTACCATTTACCTTGAATCTTTCATAACAATACCTGGAGCAATATGCACTGAATTTTGATATTACTGAAATTCTGTAACGACCGGGGCATCGCGCGTCTTTCACATCTGATTTCACATGAACGGTCCCAGAGCGAAGCCACGACTATAATGGTCCCCCCCAGCGCAAATGCACAATTCGCGTGCTCAGCGTTCCGACTGAGATTCTTATTATAGATTCGGGCACATTCTTTTGTGCTGGTCACTTATCCAGCAGCTCTCGCTGAAGCTTCATACGAATTAGGAAAAAAAGTGAGATGATAAAACCAACCATAGCGCAATTAAATGGTTATAGGTGGCTCTAACTTCAAGTAAGAAATATACGAGGTGTGATAGAAAAGTAATGAGATTGTTATGTTTGCAATAATTTAAATTTTTACATAAATGTTTTTCCCTTTTAAGTACAGTGGAAGAAGTACAGCCTCTCATAATGAGCATAATTCGTACCAGACTCTTCTCGTTTTTGATCTTTTGACTGGGGGTTGGGAAATCTCAATAATCCCCTTATTTCCTTGTTTAATCGTGTGGTTTTTAAAGCATCATCTTAGCGCAAAGCATTTTCATGCCCAAATCTGGAGTCAAAATCTGATGAATGGTAAAATGATTCAAATTTAACTCTATAATCATCAGCCTGAATGTTAGTCGTCGGTCGGTAAAAATAGTCGTATTTTTCTCGTTTTTGTTGTTAAAGGCCTCCTTGAACGAGGTCCGTCCTCCATTGCTTCCTGAATCTCCAAAAATGCGTTGTACCACCGAAAAACTTGTGTTCTTAATAAGGTATGTTCCCCTTAGCTTCTTGCAACTTTTTATAAGTCAAAGTCGCGGATTCACCAAGCGTAACTTAAAATTTGATTGCAGATTTTTAGTCAAAATGCCACTGTTCCATTTTTCATTCTCACAACAAAAGCACAATCTCACTTATCGAGCTTTCTATGGTCGGGCGGTTACCGCACAAGGTTGAAACTTTTACTGCGCTTCTAAGAGAGACTGGCGTACAAGCTATATGAAGGAGAAGCTCGCAGGGTTGCCAGCTCGCTCTCAATGATGTTAGTCTCATTACTTTTCTATCACACTCCTAAGATAATAACATGTAAAGGTTGTGCACCTTAAAGGAAGGGAGGTGACGTTAAATCAATCAACCAGTATTTTAAAAGCTTAAGAACCGATATAGGAAAGTAGGAATGTCTACTATTCTAGGTACTAGGTCTACGATATACGGAAATCTAGATAGAGGGAAAGATAGATGTAGAAATCTAGGATTGTGAGGGCAGTAAATTGTTTTTTTGCCTATATTTCTTAATACTTTCAACCATAATATTTATCATATTCTAGATCTTGTTGCCTTGCCTGTTGTGTAGTGTTTCCTTGTATCATGATCCAATTGTCTACTCTTCTTCGCTAGTTTCCATATCAATTTCATCCATTTTATATTCTTAGTGTACTTACTACTTTTCACGTTTTGGCTTTGTCTTGTGCCAAGTCCTCCCATTCCTCTTTCGTTTTGCCGTTTGCCTGTCAGAAGCGGGGCGGTGCCAAGGATGTGACCGCAGAACATAGTTTATTCTCGTTTGTTCTTGGAGAAGCTTGCATAGTTTGATACTGGGTGGCAGGTTTCTAACTTGTTCGAGCTTTTTCTCGGATTAACAAAACCATGAAAAGGTCAAGAGAGATTGGAATATTGTGCAAGATATTTGATAAGTATGCAAAACACACTTTTATTTGGCTTTTGCAAATCTTCTTCGTTTGCTTTACAATTGGTTGTGAATCTTGGCTTGTCAACAATGTTCTTCGATTCCACCACATCCTAGGCATTGGTTTTCCAGTTGTTCACTCCAAGTACATTAAGGTCTTTAACGGCAAAGTCATGCTGTCGCAGTTTTGGTCGTTCAACTTTACGACGGCCTTCAGGTTTTCTCCAATAAAATGCGTTTCAACAGCTCTTCAATTTCCATCCTTTTCACGTGTTCTAACCAGCTAAACCTACCGATATTTATAGTATCTTACAACATGCACATCATTATAGAGGTTATTCAGTTCTTTGTATGTTCGTCTTCTCCACACGCCATGTTCCCGCACTTTGCCGAAGATCCTGCGGAGTATTTCGCAATCATTCTATTACATTCTATCAGGCTTCTATTACATTTTCATCCACTTTGGTGAGAGACTGGTCTAATGAGTGCCCTGCAGACAGCTTGTCCTACAACATAGCAGACTTGATTTTATTTGAAATCGTAGTTCGAATTATCACCAATTTGCAGCCATTAAACGTATCATAAATAAGATTTAAAAAAAACGAATTTACCGTATGAAGTTTGTAACACGTTTCGGCGAAGTTGCAGCCGCCGTTGTCTAGGGTAGACTGTTTTGGCCGTGGTCTATACAGTCTAACCTAGATAACGGCGGCTGCTTAGTCGCCGAAATGTCAGGCGTTACAGACTTCACGCGGTAAATTCGTTTTTTTATCTTATTTATGATGTCAAACAACCGCGATAGTATCCAATTTTACATTAAACGTATATTAATATGTGCGATGACTTTCTGTGAAGAATGTCACCGCAGTGGCCTTAACCCTTAAAAGGTAGTCATGGGAATAAACTCACGACAGCATGTTTTCAACCCTCGAAAATTGCTTTGTAGGGAGTGTTAGTGCACGCATACTAATGTATAATGGTGGCTTATTCAACGAAGGCGACTTTTTTCGCATATAATTACATAATGGCATAAATACGGAGATCGGCCGCCCGCGAGTTCTGGAATTCTAATACTACCGATCGGTGGTATTAGCATTCCAGCGGTTAATCTATTTTTTAATTGTGTTTTCTTCTAGAAGCTTGCAAATGTTTCTTCTGGGTGACAAGTTTCTACCTTGTACGAGCATTTGCCTTAGTATGTATCTTTCAGAGTTGTCTTAAACTTATTTTAAAATATAAAATAACAAAAAATAATAGCGACACATGCATAGACTGCATGATGACTTGGCCTGGCTAGCTGGTTTCTCTAACCAAATACACATTAGATCAGGAATAATAGTATTTTTGTTAGTTTCACCTTTTTCGTCATATTTCTGTACATATAGTTGCGAGCGTGGACATTTTCTTTATACGGCCCCTGAGAGGAAATGAATGTTGAATAATCTCTTCCAACAGCGCGACAGTCAACCACGCGACTAGCGAACAAAGCATTATACTGTAAAGCTGTGAAACTTTATGAATTACATTAAGCCAGTCGTGTAATTTGAATTGGAATTTTCGATTGAAGTACCTAATTGAAAATTATATAAATCAAACTAGGACAACATTAATATTATAGGAAAGCTAAATTTGTTAAATATTAAATTCTCTGAATAAATTCTTAAAAAACTGAAAATAATTAAAAAGGTTTAAAAACTTTGCCACGTAACACAGAAACTATAAAAAACAAAGCAATATTATGAGAAGGACGAAAGTTATTACTTACACGAGAAGTAGCATATATACCGCTTTCGGTCCCACAGATGAATTGGCGCCAAATATGGCGATGGTAGCAACGAATCGTGCAGCTAACAGAAAGTACAAATTACCAACATAGATGTAAATTTACAAACAACCAATAAATATAGCAATTTTAAAATAAATATTTTTTTTCTTTTTGATATACACATATTTTTATTTACTCTATTTATGTACTTAATAAATACGTATTTTACTAATTATTACATATTTTTCGTTATTGCTATAAATAATTATTTATTATTACAATTTATTATTTATTATTCCATGTTTATAGCCGTAAAATTATTTTATTGTAGTGTGAATTTCATTTAAACTTAATTTGATTCCGATTTTTTTATGATTGTGGAAGTTATGTATTTTAAAATCATTTGTATTGGTGTTCTCCTTAGAACAGGCTCTGCCTAGTTAGGAGCAACACAATCTATGTTAAGTGTTAACGGTGTAATTTTTTGTGGACTAATAAATAAATAAATTTATAAATGTATACGTATACATATACATAAAGTATTATGCATATAATCATAATATATCGTATGGTATTTCTTATTTTTCGCAATATTTTATAATCGTATTTATATAATTGTATTCTAATATAAATATGTTTATACCATAATATATTTATTATTTATTATAATCGAATTTAGGTATCTACATATGTACCTACTTACCATATTATTACATATATTCGATTAGGTATATACATTGTAATATTTATACAGATTATTATATTATATTATATATTAAATTTTAATTAGGTACATTTACTATTTCTAATAAAACGTTAGTCAATTTAGTTCTTTATAAATTAAATCGCTAATTTTAATTGTTTACTCTGACCCGCCTAGATACAGGACAGTAGTAAGGTGGGCACTGACCATTTGCTACATTTGATTTACTTTATAACATTGGTAATAATGTGGCTATATGTGTAAAAAAAATATGAATAAAGTACTAAATAAATAAAAAAAAATAAACAAAAAATAGAAAATGAATGAGAAAAAAATACAAAAAATATTTTGTCGGTCTTACAGACCAACGCGCGAATATAGGAAGTTTAAGAGGCCGTGTACGAAATCGATGTGAGCCGTGATACTTCTATAATCAATGGTATAATATAACTATAGGTAGGTAGGATTTTCGGAGCCAAAGAGATAATTCCACACTTTGGAAACGCTCGGCGGGGACTAGCTGACTTGAGGCGTGAATCGTATCATAGGCGAGTATCATAACGCGAGAATTAGATTGTTTTAAAAGACTATTGCCAATTTTAATTAATGTTTTGTATTTTTTTTGAGGAAATGGATTGATATTGAACTAAAGTTTATTTCTGTTGTTTTTATTTTATGAACGAGAGTTCTAAAAGGCCAAAATCAAAAGCAATTCTTTGCCCATTTTCTAAAAAATTTGACAAAGTTAAATATTTTTTTAATCAACAATTTTATATGAAAGTAGTAAAAAGTGATTCACTTATTATATAGAGTACTTTCACAACAATATATTGTAATTTTTTCATACCGTTTAGATGTCAAAACGATTCTTAAATATGTTATATTCTAAACCTCTTACAGCAAAATTCACAAACAGTCGCCGGTTTAAGGTCAATTAATCAAAATTCTATAATAATTTTCAAAAAAGTAGCTCACTCATTAGACAATAATATAAATGATCTTTTATGTTGTGCAATAAAACTTATAGAAATACAGTATTTTAACCTTAAATTAACGTCTGCAAAAGTACGTAAATTCACGAAATGCGCAAAATTTCGTGTAGGCCTCTTAAAACCACAATCCTTTGTGGAAAAACGAAATCAAATAACATTGTTTATTTGAATTCAAATATCGTTGATATTTTAAACTTTCGACTCCCGATGAGCCTAGATGTTTATTTTAAAACTAGCTGACCCGTGCCCACTTCGTTGGACCGTAAAACTTTTTACTTGTGATGAAATTATGAGTATGGTTCGGTTAATACTGACTGCTATGATTTATTTCCTGACTGCCAAAAGAAGGGTTATATTTTTACTGCATATGTATGTATGTATTTGAATACCAATTTGACTATATTACCAATATTTGTGATTGTCTTCTTGTGAGTGTCTTATTTGTGAGTGTCTTATCTCTTTAACCATTTATGCAGTAAAAGGGAAATTATATGCAGTAAAAGGGAAAAGTCTTTTGTTTTAAACACTTGAGACGATAAATTTACTTATTTTGATATGAATTCATAATTGTTGATAATATTACCAATAAACATGACCTAACGATTTAAATTATTTTTTTAATATAAAAAACTACTTTTTGTGATTTAAATATAAAATTTAGACATATGCTGACGCTGACTTTTTTGTAGGCATTACCAAGCTCTACAACTTTTCTCTAGAACTTAATCATATATCTCTCATCGTTAAGGCAGCGTTAGTTAGAAACGTTTTCGTTCGACCGTTTTTTCTCCGACTTACTTTGCAAATCCGAATACCACGAAAAAGTCTTTTTATTTTTCGGATTAATATATAGCCTATGACACTCACAAATAACGTGGCTTTCTATTGGTAAAAGGATTTTCAAAATCGGTTCAGTAGATCCAGCGATTACTTCCTACAACCTCACAAACTTTACCTCTTTATAATATTAGTATAGATGAACATGTTTATGTTTTAAAATCCGGAGAAGAATGATTAATAACGTCACAAACTCCTGACAGCCGTTGCGCGAGGTCTGATTAAAGGAGCCCTTTTAACTATGTAGTTTACTTTTGACCGTGCGATGCGGCGTCATTCACAGCGCTTCCGTCTGGTTTTATTTTCCTATTGCGACGTTGAATGTCCGTGACCAGCGCACTGACGACCTTGCCGATCGTGTACAGCAGCAGTACAAAAGCTTTTCGTAGTAAGCTCTACGCTTTCGCAGAATTCAGTACGTGGCTATGCGTCATGCTTTGTCACATGTGACTTTACCTAAATTACTAAGTACAATAATATTACTCAGTTTAGCACATTTTTGTTATCGCCATATCGATAATCAGAAAAATGAAATAGGTAAGTACCTATCTCATCAGTATCATGGATTTATTACATGCAGAAGTGACACGTATGCACTGAGAAAATATAACCATGTAATACAAGGAAATACGAATGTTTCAACAATGAAAATGTATATAACTCGGACTGTGGTTCATACGTATGAATTAACATGACGCGTAATGGTGTCGGCGTGACGGTGGTTACCGTATCGTAATGTTGAAACAATGTTATTTCATTAAGTCGCGACCTTGGGATCTCGCTTCTAACGTGGCAGCATGAAGTAGTATACTTACTGTTATAGTCGGACACATGAATCATGTTGAAACTACAGTATACTGCTATTTCCATATTAACCGTAAGGAAAGTGTTGATACATATAATTGAATTACGGGGTTTCAACAAGGTTCCTTGCCATTCAACAAAATTACAACTCATATCTTAACGTATTTTACATATTAACGTATCACTTATCAAAGGAGGATGTGACAAAACGTCACCGCCGACCACCAATAACGACCAGACATATGTCGGTGAAGAGCTCTTTTCATGACTGTCATTTGTTACTATGGCGGTTAGTCTTAAATTTCATTGTATGAAATAAAAATGCAGCTAATATAAAACCATTGTCTTTATATAAAGAGCTTTCCAACGACATACATATTATATTTGGTATCTCTGGACTCGTCCAGATATATCTGGACTTGTCCCATACATTTTTGCCCATCTTGCTTTGAATTTGTATCTTTCTCTGGATTCTATTAGTCTGCATGTATTTAAAAATAATACCTAAAACAAAACAAAGAATAAAAAAATAATATAATTTTAAAGAGAGAAAATAAAAGGTGACATATTGTTTGTGCATTTTTTATTTTTCATTCGTTTTTTTAAATAAAATGACATTACATTTACGAAAATATTGAGATGTTTTAAAAATAACAACAAATGACATAATAACATAACAGAACAAGAAGATACCTACACAAATCTAATATTGATTGTGCTTATATGTTTAAATGATGCGGACGTATATTAAAATGCAAGTGCATGAAGTGCATGGTTTTTTTGTTTCGTTTAACCCATACACCCTACCATGGGGTGTATCATATCCCAGGCGTTGGTTTTGCTTCGTATTTCTTACTCCTAAGTCAAATCGGTGTGATTGTTCCAGTACGTGGTTACCTACGAACGCGCCAGTCGTGTGTGTACACTAATTACACCCGACATTACAATTACAAATAATTTCAATAATTATACTTTACAAATAAATTTGGGGTGTATTACACCCCAGTGTAGTAATAGTGTATGTAAGCATAGCGTTAGGGTTTAAGGGTTAAGTGATACTAACGTTATTTTCGCCTATTAATGCGCCATCAAGATAAACATAAAAAAAATCTTGTGTGTGTGTGTCAAGTCTCATTAAAACTGAATATTCTGTAAATTCTTTATAGAATTCTTTAGATACTTTTATTATTTATTTAATTTATTTATTTATTTAATTAATTTAACAATTCATTTACAATGCGTAGGTCTCACTAACAATCATATCAATAAAAGAATATAGTATTAAAATTAAAATTAAAATTGAACACGGCCGATATGAGCATTAGTAGGTATGTACTGCTGCTGCCCAACTAAGTGCCAGGACTTGTTCCAGGGCAGCGAGCTCTCTAGATTTTAGTTCACATATATTATGTTGTTATAACAACAATAATAATGTGAAAATGCAGTCAAGAGATATATTTTCGTTGTGTACTCGTCCAACTGCGTGTTTCTTTCTTTCTTTTCTTACTTATCATTTTATTTTTCTCTTTATTTTAGTTTTAAGACTATTCCGTTTGTCATTCTCTATTTAATCGAATGTTATATTATATTTATTGCCGATTATATAATGTAATTACATTTTATTTATTATATTTTATTTTAATATATTTTTTTTCGAGGACTACTTTTTAGGGCAATTTAATGTTATTAGCATTTTACTAAATCTTTTACATAATTGATTGTAATATTAGAGTCCTTTCTACCCTAGAACGGGCTAGTCCCACTTGGGCGACAGAACCAAATAAGCAAAAGGTCAAGGTTTTGCCATTCGGTTCCTGTTATTTTTGTAAGCAAAATATGTAGAATAGAATAAAATAGAATAATTTTATTGTGCTATAAAAACATAACTTAATGAATATTACACTAGTTTTATAAAAAAGTCAATTTATGCACAAATGGCGGACTTATCGCTATAGCGATATCTTACAGTCAACCATTTCAACTATTGCAATGTTTTATAGTAATTAATTCCTAAATAAATAAATTAATAAAATAAACTGTATTGAACATAGAAATGTACGTAACCGCAGCAAAATTACTGCTATTATACAGGTGTTTATACACCGTATTTTTTTATTAGCGGCCTCCTTGAAGTGGGTGAATCAGTACGAACAACTTAACAACTTTTAAATATGTGCAAAAAATGAAAAAATAAAAATTTATTTTTTATTGTAACAACCTAACTAGTGAATAAAAGTTTGACAAGCTTTGAGCACGCTGCGCTATCTAGCAGTAGGTAAAATATCGCGATATTTTACCTACCGCTAGATTGCGCAGCGCACTTAGCGCTTTTTATACTTTTTTTTAAATAAAATTTTCTTTTTTTTTGTGTATCTTATTTTTTTTAATCAAAAGTTGCTTTTTTGTTCGTAATGATTCACCGATCTCAAGATTGCCGCTAATAAAAAACGCACGGTGTATAAAGATGGGAACTTATTAAAATGTGACTCTGCATCCATAACTGAACCATTTCTATGTTAAAACATTGATCGTCAAGAATGCTTTCAGGAAAATCTTTAGCATTTCGTAGATCCAATACTCGAATGCTTCCTAAAAATATATTTTATTGGGACGCTCAAGCACGGGCGATAGGAATCTGGGCGACATTTGGCCACCCTACGACCTTTGCCAAAGAAAAATAAAGATAGGCTCATCAGTATTGAAAAAAAAAATCGGTTGTGACACCCTAAGACTTTCCCAGCAAGTAGCCAGGGACTTATTTCATCTAAATATTCATTTCATTAATGAAATCGATGAGCATGTAGCGAAAATTATATGAATATGCGTAACGCAATGAAAATTAGATTTTCGAATTCGCGTCATCTCATTAAATTTAAAAATCAGATTGCAAACGTAGGTCACCGTGAGCCTTCGAATTCAATTTTCGAACGAGCCACACATCGCGGGGGAGGGGGGTGAACGCGCCGGGGTAGAGGTTGGGCGTTGGCGCGGTGCTTGTGGTGCAAGGGAGGGGGGTTCTTCTACATGCTGGGAAAGTCTTGGGGTAACCCAAACGATGTTTTTTTCTAGAGAGCGAAAGGGTAGACCGTAACTTTTAGGCGAGACGTTAGTTAGGAAGCACTACCTGCATTTGAACGGAAAAACTTCTATTCTACAACTTTAAGTCTTTGAAATCCGATACTATACCTCCTCACTTATTGAATTAGACTCGGTTTTCCTATGCTACTTTCGTTTTGAAGAGCCATTCTACTCATTTTCCTTTGGTTAGGACGCCTTTGTCTCCCCGCCTCGAGTAAATATTTGATTTACCCCATTTTGTTTTATAACCATCTCGCTTCGTCTCGCCTAAGTTGCGGTCTTGTAAGCCGGAAAATGGCTAGCAAAATAAAAAAAAGGTAGGTAATATCACCCCTTATATTTCTTATTTATGCTCGTGGTCGATTAGATAAATAGCCGATAGGGGCATATTTGACTTTGTATATATACCCCCCGTGTGTTATAGATAATTTCCATACTTTCAACACGATTTCACACGCACACTAATGCCCATCGAAACTACCTTAGTATAATATTATTATATCGACCCTGACACTTTTTTAGTATATTCTATTTTTAGTTTTACGAGTATACAGGCCGAATATTGAATACATAAAGCTATAATACATAAGCGTATATTACCCCCATATACAACTGAAGCTGTCAACTACAACGGGCGAACTCGTCACCTCAGGAAATTTTAACGATATTTGATCGTTCTGTCTCCCGTGAGATGAGCGTACGCCACCCGCCCGTAAGAAGACAACGCCTAATGCCTTGATAACACGCGCCGAGTAAAGTGGCAAGAGAGTGCTCTCGGCCGAGTGCTCGGTTGGTATGTACCCTCTGATGAGTGCTCGGCCGAGTACTCGGCCGAGCAAAACGGCGAGACAGTCACACGGACCTCGTTTTGTTTACTAGGCCGAGTGCCCACCCCCGCGCTCCTTTCAGCATACCCCCACTGTCTCGCTCACCCACTCGGCAGGTATGAGCCCATGCCGAGCGCCACTCGCTACTCGCTCGCGCTGGGGTCTGCGCGTCGTCTGTTGTTGCCGAATTTCGCCTTAGATTTTTTAGAGAATTTAACTAATAAACACCTACTCGCCCACCCTACTGTCTCGGCCGAGTACCAATTTGCTCTCTCGCCGCTCTACTCCGTGCAAGTGATCAAGGCATTACCGCGAGATACCTATCCGGTCGACATTCACGTCCTTACTTCCAGCTACTGCCAGATTTCTCCGGCCTCCCGACTGGTTACTGGTTCGAGGTCGCTTGAGCGGTCCTCTCCCTTGTGTAGCGGTGATTCGGTGACCGAATCTATCTCGTACCACGGCGTGCTTTGCCCGGCTGTTCACCCGGTATCGGGAGCCGAATGGTCGTTTCAAGAGCGGCTGCCACAAGTTTTACAGCCATCTCCGCTCTATAAAGCCGTTTCCAGACACCCCCGGCTATTTGTCGGCATGCACAGTCGATTGGATAACGCCACACGCTGCGCAAACCGTCCAGGCGCGGTCGAATTACGTGTCCCAGGGGAACTGGCCGCAGGCACAGAGTCCTACCCGGGATCGCTCTTCTGCTTGGATGCTGCCGGATTAGTGTTGACCTGTAAGTTCAGCCGACCTTAACACATGGGTCACAATAGCTCAACTGCACTGGGCTTATTAGCTTCTCATTAGAACTGCTTATATACATAGAGTACGTGCTTTGAACTAGAAATCTTGTCAATAGAAAGATATACAATTAATAGGAGACGGTGTCGTTTTATCGATACAAGTAGCTGCTTACGAGGGAGAGACATAACATTCCCCACACCGAACAACTCTCTATCCTTTTTTAACTGTTAGGAATCAAAATTCAATTTTTATTGCAAAGACTGCCAACATTGCGATACCTCCTACGTATAGTATTGTAACTATTAAAAATGGTATTTCTTTTTTTTTTCATAAATCGCATTTATTTATGGTATACTTAAGACTAATTTAACGAAATTCCGGTTTTCAAATGAAATGGTACGTATAGTGCGGAATTTCGGAATTTTGTTAAATTACTTTTAAGTATACCATAAATGAATGCGATTTATAAAAAAAAACCAGAAATACCATTTTTAATAGTTACAATACTATACGTAGGAGGTATCGATTGACCCGCCCTCATTAGAAAACCCTATACAGTCTTAGCCATAACCGCCCTACCCATACGAACGTAGGTGATACGGCCGCTAAATTATCGCCCAAACTTGCAAAGAATACAAAATAGTCATAAATGGGTCTCTTGCTTAAAAAAAACTGGTATATTGTAAAAAAGTATTGTTATTGAGAAGTGAAAATGAAAAAACTTAACTATTTTTTGAGTAATAACCCAAAGGTAGGGAGGTTAACGTGGAAAACTATATTTTAAATCAAACTGTTTCACCTTGGCCACCTTACGTACTTATAGGGCTCGATTGCGTTTCTTCGTGAATTAACCCCTCAAATGTGAGGCGTCCCTAAAGGGATGCCTTGGCAAAATGTATACAAAATGTATATAAATGTAAATATAAATGTAAATGTTCGCCGCTTTATAGTAATCCGCTCTATAGTAATGCTATAGCTCTATAGTAAACCCCGCTCTATGTAAATGTAAATGTAAATGTAAATATAAATTTATATACATTTTGCCGTAGGCAACCCGAGCTAATCGCCATTCATTTGAGGGGCTAAAATCGTAAATTAGTCCGTGTGAACGTGACAGAGCAATACGCTAGAGCGGAGTGTGAGATGACCGGTTGTCACTTTTTCGCATTAAAACTGCCCGCCAAGGTCAAATCTTACACCGCACGAAATATGCTCGAATTTATTCGGACGAGTATAAGTTCAGCAGGTAGTATTTATCGACGATCGTTCGTTTCATATTCCGCTTTAACATATTGCTCTGTTTCGTTCGCTTGGACTAATTTTAGTGTTAGTTCACAAAGAAACGCAATCGGGCCCATAATATATTCAACTGACTCTAGTTGTAATAATCGAACTGTACGTCTCGTTTTGGTTTTTTGTCCTGTGCACTTCCCTTGAATCATTCCTTCCTCATCTGTAATGGTACCATCATACCTTTTATTTGTTAAGTTTTTCTTTTCTAATTGATTCTCACGTAATGATATTAATTGCAAATTACATTACATACGCTAATTAAACGCGCTAAGCGTGGAAAACCACACAAGCCGCATGACATTGTGATTTGCGGTCCTTTCTATTTAAATTCAACGGCCAAATTACATTCATTTACAAAAACACAATGAAGTAACGTCATTAACGATTACAATTATGTGTTTACATAGTTGGTACTTATCTTATAATGTATACGTAAGTTAACAGGGTTTAATAATGACGGGATAGTGAAATCCGACGTCGATTAAAGTTTTGTTACAGGAGCGCCATTTAACAAAAATGTTTTTGAAAACGAATTATTGTAAGGTCCTGTACTTCTATAAATTATATATATACTAGCTGACCCGTGCCCACTTCGTTGGGCGGTAAACATTTTTACTTGTGATGAAATTATGAGTGTACATAGTTCGGTTAGTACTGAGTGCTATGATTTATTTCCTGACTGCCAAAAGAAGGGTTATATTTTTACTGCATATGCATGTATATATTTGCATGCCAATTTGGCAATTTGGCAACTTTTTTGTAGACATTAATAAGCTCTACAACTTTTCTCTAGAACTCAATCATAAATCTCTTATCGTTAAGGCAGCGTTCGTAAGAAACGTTTTCATTCGACCGTTTTTCTCCGACTTACTTTGCAAATCCGGCTACTACGAAAAAGTCTTATCATTTTTCGGATTAATATATAGCTTATGACACTCACAAATAACGTGGCTTTCTATTGGTAAAAGAATTTTTTAAATCGGTTTAGTAGACTCAGAGATTACTCCCTACAACCTCACAAACTCACAAACTTTACCTATTTATAATATTAGTATAGATAATATAAAAAACTACTTTTTGTGACTTAAATATAAAAGTTAGACATATGCTGTCGTTGACCTTTTACCGCGAAATTTAAAAAAAATATATATTGAAAAAAAAAACATAAAAAATTGTGCCCTTTTTTAAAAGTTTCACGAAAATATTATTTTTTTGATCGTTTTTTTTTAAATATTTCGGTTAATCTTAAAACTCTGCAAATTGTCATAATTTCTGTAATATCGGTAATTGTTATCGATATTACGATATGCTCGAATGTGTCGGCCACGGTACGTACAAACAAAATGGCCGCAAATTTCTTGACATTGCAATGAACATTTTGAACGCCTATATCTCTCTTATTTATTGAGATCGAATAAAGATTATGGAAGATTAGGAATCAGCGTGGTGAATATAGCGTGGTGAATTACTTCATTTTTTATTTTGGCCTGTTTTTAAAATTTAAACTTTGAATGCCTATATCTCGCTTATTTATAGCGACCGACACAATTTTCTTCCAGATTTAGCATTAAAATGAAAAAAATTGTAGAGAGGTTCCTATACTGCAGTTATTCCACTTTTATAACTATGTGATAATACTTACATGTATATATTTTAATTAAAGAGTTTTGAACAATGAAGCACAAATAATTAAAAAGCAGGAATAATTTCACTGTATTACTTTCACAATATTATGAATTTAGAATAACGCTTGGCCGACTATGACGTTTGTAGGTTTAACATAGCAGCGCCATCTATGGATTACTTATTTAATCCAGTCAATAGATAACGCCATCTGTTAAAATCGTTTGGAGCTAACAGATAATTGCGAATGTCAAATAATAGACATTACAATAAAATAATATCGCGACTATAAATTAAGATGTAAGCTATCCTATCTTTCAGGTTGGATCAAACTGCACATTGTGTGCAAATTTGATTCAAATCGGTTAAGTAGTTTAGGAGTCCATCGCGGACAAACAACGTGACACGTAATTTATATATATTAAGATTTGGATAGTTAGCCGAAAAACCCAAGGTACGATGTTACCAATTATTTATATCGCAATATGTTCTGTGTAGCAAGAAATCCTTGAAAGAAATTAGATAAAAACGCTGAAAATCGCTTTTCTTGAGTGGTTCCTAATCGCTATAGAGATAATGACATAATCTTTCGTTAATTGCATAGTCAAAGAGTTGAATAACACTTTATTAACAAATTGGAAATATTTCGAAGTTTTTTACTAAAACTCGGTAAAAAATCACTTTTGCAGATCTTTGCAATTTTCCATTGAAAATTTAAAAACTAATGATTTTTGACATTTTTCAACCTTGTTTGATGAAGTATCAAGTTATTACCTTACAATAAATATAAATTGACACTGGGATTGTTTTGTAAAAAAAAACGGAATATGAAAAATTTTATACTCTCATTTTTATCGATATATCTCTCATATTTCTCGTAAGATACTCATTTAAAAGATTACTACACAAAACTTTCGTCACATGAGACTATCAAGCTATATACACAATGAGTTTTTAGTTACCGGTTACCGGTTGAATTAGTACTAGCAAATAAGCAACTTTTGATAAACAAACTAGGTAACGACAATATACGACAAAAAAAATAGTTTTTTTTTAAAGGTAAATTTGTAAATCTTATCTATCGAGAAAACTTTGAGAAGCGTTGAGCGCGCTGTGGCATCTGCCGGTAGATAAATTATCGCTAATAAACCATATTAGCGATATTTTTCCTACCGCTAGATGGCGCATCGTGCGTAAAGACTTGTACTATTTGTTATAAAGTAAAATTTAAAAAAATCAAAATAAACTAAATTTCAAAAACCTTGTTTTTTTTGTTTTTTCCACAAGTTTTTATTAAAAGTTGCTTTTTTGCTCGTACTGATTCTGATTCATCGCCTTCAAGGATGCTGGTAACTAAAATCTCACGGTGTAATACTCGTATAACATTTGTACTTAGTATATTTATAATTATACTTTTTATTTTGATTATGTGATGTCATGTTTAGGATAGTACGTACATAGCTATAGGTACATATGACGGAATATTTTTTTTTCGGACATTTAGAAGAGATTTTGCGAAGTTAAATTTTGTTGGCCTTGCCACGTCTCGGTCTCTAAATTCAATCGTTTCAATTACATAGGAAGGCTTCTTCAATAACGACCACAAATTGCCTACTAAACTACGAGTATATGCAAATAAGCCACGCAACGAAAAGCCGTTACATAAGAAACAATTCGATTAAAATTGATAAACTGTGCGTTGGCACGAGACTCGCGCGTTCGCGCTTATTAGTCGAACTATTTTTGTGCGAAATATAATTGCAGGAAATAATTACTTAAATATTAGTGATGCTTATCCTGCACGAAAACACGTAAATTTTAATGGCCACTTCGACGGTGACTCCGTGCCAAAACGCACGGCCTGTTACAAAACACGAAGGCGCTTCTCTACGAAGAATCTAATAATATGGTGCACTTAGATGGGACATCGTACGCATAGTGGCGCGGAAAATTGGCGAAAAGAAGCTATGACGCTTGAGTGAGTGCTCTTTATGCCGAAGATATCGGGTGCCAAGTTGATAACATATTGCCAGATAGAGATAGAGAGAGAGAGGTCCAAGTAACTCCGCTTGAATGTAACCCATCATACGTATTTAGGGAGCTAATGGGCCCAGTACAGTTAGGCCATTATGACCCATGTGTTAAGGGTCGGCCCAATATACAGGTCAGCACCCATCGGGTAGCCTCCAAGCAGAAGTGCGAACCCGGGTAGGACTCTGTGCCTGTGGGCCATTTCCCCTAGGAATCGTTCTTCGTGCACTCCTGGATGGTTTACGTACTGTGCGGTATTAGCCAATCGACTGTGCATTCCGACTGATGACCGGGGGAGCCTGGAAACGGCTTTGCTTCCTATAGAGCGGGGGTGGTTATTAACCTTGCCGCAACTGCTCTTGAAACAACCGATCGGCTACCCGATACCGGATGAAGAGCCGGGCAAAAGATGCCGTAGTTCGCGATAGATTCGGTAGACACCGAATCATCGCTACGTAAGGGAGAGGACCACGCAAGCGACCTCCAACCTGTAACCAGTCGGTGGGCCGGAGAAATTTGCCTATAACTGGTAGTGAGGGCGCTTTGTATGCCCGCTGGGTTAACTATTCGGTGCCGGGCGGTAAGGGTTGGTCTCTCGCGGACTAGTTAGCGGAGCTAGATGGTAAATTGTCATTGTCTAAGTCTTCTACGCTCATCCTACGGCTGAAAGAACGATCCCAATCGTTATACCACCCTGGGGTGACGGGTTCGCCCATTGTAGTCGACAACGCCCAACTCTGTATACGTCGTGCGGCTCAGCTCCGCGCTTAAATGAAATTGTCAAATTGAAAGAAATTCGGGAAAATATGGGAAATTCAACATTTGCAGATACTTGAGAATATTTTATTTGACCTATCTATGCTGGATTACCTTTCGTCCTAGAACTTCTAGATTTCAGTCAACTAGAGATTAAGTAATATGTAATATCAGGATAGAGACGGATGTAATATATTGAATCCGATTGTTTGCTACTCGCGAAAATTATCCTAAGACAGCATATGTCGACATGGCCTTGGCTGTAAAGTGAGGTAAGCTACACTTTTGGTAATATTTAATTAAATATACCACCCTGACAAGAATTAAATGTACATTCTAGTGGTAAAAATAGAGTGGTAATTAAATTGATGTACTTACAGTCATGTGTCAAATGTATCTAACAAACGTCTATACTATTTTTAAGCAGTGAAATAGTATAAGATGCATGTGTCCTTTGCTGCTGAACGTTTTATTTGGAAAATTAATGGCAGTGAAAAAAGGAATAAATCATCCATAGCTTTAAAACTTTGAAGAAATATTAACTATGGATATCCTAAATAACTAACAAATCAGATTTTTAATCGGCAGAGAATTATAACAAGTAAATATATTGAAAAAAATAAAAAACACCACGGAGGTTACAGAAAGTAAACTATTGTATTTATACTTATTTTTATTACTCAACCAGACCTGTCAATATCGAACCTGTACTCAATCAGACCTTTCAATTGACACTTAACACGATATATTTATGTTAATTTATTGACATTTGGACATTTGAAAATGTAGACAGCTACTTACTTGATATTTGGTCAGTTTAGGTACTCTATAATACTCGGGATGTCATAACGATTTTTGTTAATTTATTAACATTTCTACATTTAGACAACTATTAACCTGATATTTGGACATATAATGTACCTATAACACTCGAGATGACATAACGATTTTAACAATACCACACACTTCTAAATCGGTTCAAGCGTTTAGAAGTTATAATGGAATAAGGAAACAGAAAACATATATACACGATGAACCATTGACACATTAAACTCTTTTTTTGTTGGGCAGTCGTGCAAAAAATGAGTCTTCATGTCGCCTTATATAATGGGACATGAAAATGTTGCCATTGTTAATTTTGCTTTTCCACCGAATCAATTTATCACATGATGTCAGCATATTCTTATTTTGCCCCTGCATACTTGCATTTAATTTAATAAGATGCTCAAACAAATCCGTCACGATATCCAACCTTATGCACCAGGTTTCATTGCTGAGTAAGTCCACAAATGTAAAAGTTGCGTTTCTCTAGTCGTGTTTAGAAGTTATGTTGGAATAAAGAAACAGAATACACACTTAGATGAACCCTGTACACATTACACTCCTTTTTAACACGCTTTTATTAGGTCGGCTTGTATGTAACTATGTAATGGAATCTAAGGTAACTAATTTAACCAGCTTCCAAGGATCGTAGCGTCATGAAAATTGGCAGCTGTATGTAGTTCTGATGACAATACAATAATATGGTACTGTCGAACTGATCTGATGATGGAGTCGGAAGATATGAACTGGAATTTCATGATGGAACATCGTATCATAGTTGTGTTTGGACTTGTTAAAAAAGTCTTGGAATGAACTTTGACCACGATTAGGTTTCAAGGTCTGATGATGAAGCCGGAAGATAGGCACTGGCATTCCATGATGGAATATCGTATCATAGCCGTGTTTGGACTTGTTAGAAAGGTCTTGTAATGAACTTTGACCACGATTTAAAATCATTTATAAAAGCGTGTTTTTAGTGTTTTAACTAATAATTTATTTGTTCGGCAGTCGTGTAAAAATACTTTTTTTTGGTTAGACACAACATTTTGAAATGCAGATATCCTGAAACTAGTGGGCTAGCTCAGTTCACCTCCAGGGCGAGCTTATAGAAAGAGAAGATGGCGTTTCCCCTCCTCTCTCGCTTTCTTTGTCCTGTGACGTCAACGCCGGGTATGCAAGTGTGTTTCGTGTCCCGAAAAAAAAAGACACGCAACTCGTCTGGCGATGTCGCGTTGGTCTCGCGATCGTTTGTTTCACCGACTTCCCTCTCGATGTTAAACTCACTATAATCCAGCTATCTAAAAGCGAATTCCTCGGGGATTGACGACCTTTGGCCTGCAAGCATGCTAAATTTATGCCTGACCGAATAAATAAATCATCGGCGACGGACATTTCGACTATTGATACGTTTGTTATGGCTGTTGCGCAAACCGCTTGCAAAGGGATGTGTGTCTAGAGAATTTCAAAACATAGCCAGAAATATGAGGCCGTTTTTAAACAGACGTCTGCGAGTATTAAAATCGAGAGTATTAAAATTACGGAGTCCTCGTCAGACGTCAACAACCTTCGTTACGCCGATGACATAGTCTTGTTGCCACCAACTTCAGCGATCTGCAATGACTTTTACAAAATCTAAATGCGGTGAAGATTGCATATTGCGGAACAATAATAGCAAGACCAAATTTATGATAATTTGTCGCAATAAATATCCACTAACGTTCTTTTTCTTAATGGCGAACCTATACAACGAGCAGGGAAATATAAATATCTTGAAAGTTACGTGAATGAGAAACGGCATCAGTTGCAGATTAAACAAGCGCAGAAGGCCTGACCAAGCATAAACTAATCCAGCTGATATGTGAACGAAACTTGAGTCTTCAACTCTGTTTACGCATTATCCATTGCTATGACTTCCTTGCTCTTTTGTGTGGCATGGAATCATTAACGCTTACACAGAATATAATGTATAAAAATGTAGACGCAATTAAATGTGGCTGATCAAAAGAATGCTTAAGATACTATTGGTTGAAAGTTCTAAACACTGCTTGCGAGAACGAAGCCAGCGCTCATGAATAGTGTAAAGATCCGGAAATGAGTATTTTGAACACGGAACGAAAAGTAAAGCCTCCTGCAGCTTATATAATTTATAATTCTAGACAAAATACCAGGTAGAAGCCTCAAGAACGAAGACGCATGCCAATTTACGTCGATAGTATAGGAAGAGTACGCAATCCTTTTTACTAGCAGCAGTCTGCAAGATTTGATAATATAATTGACCGTATTCGTTTTATCGTTTTGCCTTGCTGGCGTGCTTGCGTGATTTTTTATTCTTGATTAGGTACCAGAATAAAGACAAATGAATGTTTGTATAGATACTTTTCTTCCGTATCTGTTTTGTTGTTCGCGGTCTTGTTTACAATCACGAATAAAGATTATCGCCGAATGCTGCTTTTTGTACGTTTAATAACGGGATTAACCCCCATTGTATTTTAATGGTATCTCCAAGCGATTGGGTCCTGCGAACCTGATTTTCATGTTTCCATGAGAGTTTTCCGAGAAGTAGTCGCGAAATGACAGTAGCTCCAAAAAAGCGAAGAATTTTAAGAATAGAGATAGAAAAATGGTTTGCAAATATGAAACATTACTTCTCACAAACTATTGCTGCTATTCTGACTACTGGCGATTGTCTATTGTTATTATACTAATTGTTAACATTTTTACTTTGTTAATTATTTGTAATACTGTCCGTATGGTCATTTGTAAAATTACTAAATCATTATGATCAATTATTAGTACTATTTATAATAATATGTGAAATTATCGAAGATTTTTGAATGTAAGTATTGGAAATTGTGTTTCTTATATAACCCAGAAAATCAGGGCTTGAATGTTCATGCTTTCTTGTCACCTTATAATATAGGTACTTATATGAACATTCCGCTAGTAGTTTTAGTTAATGTTTGATTCTTCAAACAATAGAAAATCTCATCAACTGGTTTATTAATAAATAAATTAAATAAAAAAATAACGTTCAAAACAGGCGAATTAGTTTGTTCGGTTTTCGATACTGCCCAAAATATCCCGAAAATAGGAAGCTTTATAGTTTATAATTGTACCAACGGAAAAATATAAACATATCGGGCGTGCTCTTAAAAGAAGCGAAAGTGGCAAATTCTCAGGCGTGACAGGTATATGAAATTGGTAAAACAAATTATCAAGTGCCTGCTATGCTTTGCATGTATTACCTGTTTTACTACCTATTATCCTAGACTAAAATCGTGCTAGTTAAAGCTATAAAAAAGCTATGTATTTTGATGTATGGGTTAAGTTCTTGGGGTACTGTGATTTACACAGATTTATTAGATTTTTTTAAATTAAAAAAAAAAACAGGCAGGTTAATTACCAATTAGAATGAACTCATTCCTATAATGGCATTAACAGCCTTATAAGGTCACACAATCTGTATTCCTACATAGAAAAAAATAGTGAAGAGAGCAAATTCGTCAGTTGAACACAAGAAATAAAAGTAGTCTAAATTTACTCTCCATAATAGGTCTAGTTATATGCAATCTCCGCAATATTCCTACATTAAATATTTCAACATATTGACAATAAAACAAGATTTAGTGACCACCTAAAACATTGCTCACGCACAATGTTTTTTACACCTTTAAAAAAAATAATATGCTGCTGTAATACAAAATGATTTAATGAATTATTTAAATAATTTTATTCCATTTTTATTTTTCATTTGACACTTACTGTTTTATTTTATTTAGCTATAATTTTCAGGAAATAATTTGTTATTGTAACTGGTACTGTTTTGTTTTATTTTACGATCTGTGTTTAGGTTTTTAATATTTTATTGAATAGGGAATCACGTATTGCACAATAAATTTTACAATCTGTACAGATTTTGCAAATAAACTGAAGTTGAAAATTGAATTGAATGATATAGTCTTTGTGCGTTGATTTGCACATCAGCGAGATTGGAAAAATAGCAATTTGCCTGTTTTGCCTTGCAGAGTAGCAGTATATATCGCCACTCTCTCATTCCATTTTCCATGTCGATGGGTAAAGTGTATGTTACAGGGTAAAATGTATACTAGCGCTCCGCCACCGCCGGTTGTCGACCCGCGCCGGATTATTTGTTTGTTTGCGTTCAGTGTCCTCAAGCTGCGGGCAGCCCATTTCAGCAGTCGTCAGTCGCCAGCCTTCGCACGTGGGAGTAGCGATTGATGGTTTAGCGGTCGCTCCGTGTCTCGGAGTCTCGAACGCATCGCACAGTTCACGTTTTCTTCACTTACTTGTATGGAAATTACCCAATCGTGTCGTAATCGGATAGTTACGGAGTGTCGTGATCTTCTTGAATTATGTCCTGTTAATTCAGTTTGTGGCAATTGTGCGTCTGTGTTTGGTTTGCTGTGACAGTTTGGCAGCCCTTCGCGTTGACGAATGTAAATAATGGTATGTACATATTACCCTCAAAACTTTCCCTAGGGTGTATCATACCCCAGGCGTTGGTTTTCTACTTGCTATTTCTTACTCTTAAGTCAAAACGGTGTATTACACCCCACACTACAAATTACAAATAATTACAATAATTACACGTTACAAATAATTTTGGGGTGTATTGTACCCCAGTGTAGTAATAGTGTATGTAAAAATAACGGTAGGGGTTAAGGGTTAAGGAATCCCCCTTTCACACTGTGAAGTTAAACGTTTCAGATTTTTTTTACTGGGATGTAAAAATGCGTCTGGGTGAATGACGTTTTAAGTAAATATGGTAGGTACTTTTTGGGGCCCCAGAGACTCTTATGTGCATACATTTTAATGAAGTCTGCTCTTTGTCATATAAACAATAAGAAAGTGTAACAATATGAAATGTTTAAATATGTATGCATATGAAACAAACGTTGAATCTTAAACCGCTTTTTTCTTGTAAATTTATGTATTTTTTTATTGGCATTGAGATGCTTTTAGTCGATGAGTGTATCTTGAAATAATCCACACTGATTATGTTAAGTAAGGAAATCCAATCCTGCTATATATAGTTGAAACTTGGATTCAATCCTTTCAAAGTTACATTCAACAAGTAAATATATAAAAATAATAAAAAGCACGACTGCCGTTACACAAAGCGTACACTTGTATTCATATTTATATTGTTTACCTTTTTCTTAATGAAATATTAGTGGTTTATGTATTTATCCACATAGATACATATTTATTTCCGAGATGTTCTCAATCAGACATTCATTTGACACATAAACACGATATTCCATGGTATTTAAGTTGATTTATTGATATTTGGATATTTAGACAACTACTTACTTGATATTGGACAGTTAAGGTACGGCATGCCACTCGGAATGACAACGATTCTAGCAATACCACACACTTCTAAATCGGTTCAAGCATTTAGAAGTTATGGGGGAATAAAGAATCGAAAAACATACATAGAAGAAACCTGAACACATTACACTCCTTTTTTGTTGGCAGTCCTGTAAAAAGCTAGAAGCTTTCAAAATATATATTGATCTACAGCGAATATTACGCTATTGTGGAGTGATCATAGTTCTTGGAATAAATGTCCTCATGTTTCGTAAACATCTTGGAAAAGAGGGTGTTTGAATAGGGTGCTTGGAAAGAGGGTGTTTCTATAAAAATAAAACTTAATAAATTTCGTCCTGCCTCGCTAATTAATATAACAGTAACAATTACTGAGCCTACACAGTAAAGCGAAAATATATATTTCACCACATTATCAACAATCGCATGCCTAATTTATTTACCCGATTTTATAACAACCTTTTCTGCCAACTCAAAGCTTATCGCTATTTTGCGATAAGCGATCTCTTATCACTGACTTGAGCAAAAATAATATTTATTTTTAATTAATGCTAACAATAGATTGTGTAATAAATATTTGCATTGTGCCTCTACAGTTCCTTATTCCCATTTGAGTCCACCTTGACTTTTATCGTTTATGATGATGTAAGATTTTTACATCAAAGGCGACATTCTTCTACACTCGAAATTATATAATAAAACAATGATGTAAAAGTGACACTGTAAAATAAAATGGATAAGGTCAGTAAAATAGCGGAACTGTGTTTGCAAATAGATTAACACATTTGTTTATTTGCGGTTAGAAGATTCGCCTTGAAATCTACCTATGAATCATTTCAGCGTTACATCTGCACACCTCGATGATTGTTTAATCGTTTATAGTTTTCCATACCGGTTCTGATTAAACAAATAGAATGCTTCTTGAGTCACTGTTAGTCATGTAAGTGAGATAAAGAAGAATTGGCATTTTGGGCCCACTTTTCCAATAACTGTAAATCATACCAATGGAAAGATCTCTTTACATAGAACATTTATTAATAGAACGACTGATCTTAATTATGAGTCCTATCTGAGTTATTCGCATTAAATATGGCTTATTACTGATGTCTTCTAGGACCCCTAACACGTCCATGCATTGCATTTTTAATAACTGTTTAATTGACCCTTCGGCTACGTAACGACCAAATTTGGTTGCACATCAGAACACCGTTGACTACGTAACGACCAATATTGGCGGCTTGCTCCCGGAGCGCACAGTCATATTATTTTCCAATTCGAACGCTTGCTAAAATCCGTACCAAATCATTTTTTTTTCGAGAAATCAAAAATTTTATTGTGTTTTATGAGCTAATATCTAAATATTTTTGTATGTAAATAAGCAAAACGATATATTACATTTAATACAAAATCTAATAAGGAGCACGACAGTATTTACGATTTCTAAATAGGGTTCCGTATTTTTCCGTAAGACAAGTACAAGTTAGAAATGCCGATTTTTTTCACGTTTTCGACTTTCTCATATTTATTCATAATCATCTAATTGTTTTACAAAATGAGATTTCAATATTCTATATACTAAATTTCAATACGATCATTGCATAGTTATTCTTTTTATGATTACTATAGTAGTTCCATAGTTATAGTATTTTTTGTCGAGCGCGGCGATATTGCAAGAAATTTCAATAAATTTCCGCGGTCTGCCATGAAATTATGCCGCTATTCGAAGGGTCAAACCAAAACCGTCGCACAATACCCGAAACCATAAAGTATATATGCTGTATGAGTACTAACAATATATTTCTAAGAATGCTAGAGTTTGTCAGCAGTATATGTAGGGGAAATCTGGGATATGTTGCTTGAACTCTGTAATATCTAACGAGTTCATTGCCGCTCTGTTTACTGACGTATGTAATATGCTAAGGTCAGCTGTCCAACATGGTGTGCCCAGTGACCGTACATCATAATATACTATCTTTTATGGATCTTCACCGCAAATATTTTAAATAAATAATTGGCATCATAGTAACATTGGGTTTTCGTGTTGTTACACATATTTAAGAAGATTCCTAAGTTCAAAACTCCGATACGGCTCGTAATTAAGGTAAGTTGTAGTAATATTCTTTACTAGCTGACCCGTGCCGACTTCGTTGGGCGGTAAACATTTTTACTTGTGATGAAATTATGAGTGTGGTTCGGTTAGTACTGAGTGCTATAATTTATTTCCTCACTGCCAAAAGGAGGGTTATATTTTTACCTCATATGTATGTATGTATTTGCATGCCAATTTGGCTATATTACCGGGTTTCAAATGAGTGAATGAAATGATTATGATTGAATAAATTATGTTTATTTTAATTGTTCAAAACTTCTCTGTATACTATATTAGATGTAATGTTATTATTTGGTACAAAAATATATTGTCTTTCAGGAGTCCCAACCCGAGATACAGTCGCGGTTCCATACCTATGTCGTATTATCCTTTAACCATTTATGCAGTAAAAAGGAAACTCTTTTGTAAAAAGGAAAGTCTTTTGTTTTAAACACTTGAGACGATAAATTTACTTATTTCGATAAGAATTCATAATTGTTGATAACATGACCAATAAACATGACCGATTTAAATTATTGTTTTAATATAAAAAACCACTTTTGGTGACTTAAATATAAAAGTTAGACATATGCTGTCGCTGACTTTTTTGTAGGCATTATCAAGTTCTAGAACTTTTCTCTAGAACTCAATTATATATCTCTCATCGTTAAGGCAGCGTTCGTAAGAAACGTTTTCATTCGACCGTTTTTTCTCCGACTTACTTTGCAAATCCGACTACCACGAAAAATACTTTTCATTTTTTGGATTAATATATTATAGCCTATGACACTCACAACTAACGTGGTTTTCTATTGGTAAAAGAATTTCCAAAATCGGTTCAGTAGATCCAGAGATTACTCCCTACAACCTCACAAACTTTACCTCTTTATAATATTATTATATTATATTATATTCTTTATAAATAGATCTTACCAATGGTAAATACGTTTTTGTTATTGAAGAGGTGGTCCCAGCGCCCATACATTTTTGCCCGTTGCTCTTTGGATTATCCATTTACTCATAATCTTAAATTTTAACATGCAAATTCATAAGAATTATACATACAGAATTGAATAATATCTTCCCCTTTCACCCTTCATTCTTAATTTATAACAATGAATCCGAAAGTGGTGCGAAAGAAGCAGTGTGAATACAAACAAAATACGATGATCAGACGATATTGTACAGGGGTAACAGCAGTGGTCAGCAACTCAGGGGTCGGTTAAATGAAACTTTTAATGAGAATAATTAGCTTACATGATATAAAATCGAAGACTATCGCGGTTGTTTGACATTATAAATAGGATAGAAAACGAATTTACCGCGTGAAATTTGTAGGACCCGACGTTTCGGTGACGTTGCAGCCGCCGTTGTCTAGGGTAGACTGTCTACCCTAGACAACGGCGGCTGCAACGTCACCGAAACGTCGGGTCCTACAAATTTCACGCGGTAAATTCGTTTTCTATCCTATTTATAAGCTTACATGATTTTAAGACTTGAAAATAAATCATATAGCAATCTGAAAAATTGTATGTATTTATTTGTTCTTAGGTAGAGTGCAATAATGATTCTTTAGAAGCTAGGATACATAGATGTTGCTATGCATACTTATAGCTAGCGTTTACCTCAGGGTCACCTAACTAGGCATTACACCTTTTCTAATGCTAACCCAAAGTATTTTTTTTATTGCGGTATATTAGTAAGCGTGTATAATAGTCTTTCAGATGTTTTTTTTTAAATTCACAATAATGTACAGTGAAACAGACAACATTATACAATTAAAATGTCATAGTCAAAAATCCACTACCAAAAAACTTATGATATGCCAAAAACTGCTGTCAGTAATCCTATTTTAATGTCATCTAACTAATTAGGCTACAGACTATTCTAAGGCGGACATTTATATTGTTATAAATAAGTGTATGAATGGAGGTGGGAGGTGGTATAATAGGGACTCCTCAATGGCTAACAATAAGCCCATCAAGTTTGGGCTCGTCTAACTCGTTTCCATGAGTCCTTTGGTTACATATTGCGTTCAAGTGGGTCTGATGATGAAGGTGGAGGTGGATGTAGCGCTACACATAAAATCGTGTTTATTAGTTTTTTATACTATAATTAAATTATTTCGAATGGTTGACTAACGGCACCGTGTACTGATGTCACTTGGATTCTGCCTGGCAGATAAGTATTAAACAATAACAGGACTTTTAAAGTATTGTTAAAAGATACTTGCGAAATTACGACAAGTTTCGAAAATCTACCGTGTAGAGACAAAGGTAAAAAGTTTCTGAAAGTTTAGCAATAAAAACACTTTTTATAATTATTAAAAATTATCATGAATAATGTCGAAAGATGAACCGAATTGGGGAATTGAATTGTCTCAAGTGTGTCAAGTGTGTCTGAATTGTCTCAAGTGTGTAAGAGCTGTTTTGTTTTGGGGATGGTAATTTGTTCGTGATTACAAATAATCCAAAGACGTATTTACTGCGTTAAGATTGCAGCACCCGATGTTTCGGCGATGGTACAGCGACATACTGGATACTGTGATATCGGTGTGGGGCGGCGTACGCGATGTGTGAAACTCCGCCGTGCGCATGTCACTCACTATATCGCGTGGCGCGTTTTTACATTCGGCTGGCGTTGAAAACATTTTAACAAGAGTTTCACGTCGAATAGAATTTAAAGCCGTCGTCTTTTAATAAAATTCGCGGTTCTTATTTCTATGGCTTTCCTGTATCGAGCGGGGGAAGTAAAATAGTTCTCTCGCTAGCACAATGGGATTTTTAAACTGAACCCAGTGGTTCGTTCCTCTAGGGTTGTCGACTACAGCGGGCGAGCCCGTCACCTCAGGAAGTTTTAACGATTAGTCGTTCTATCTCTCTGGAGTGAGCGCAGAAGACTTGGATAAAACAGTCCACAGTCTAGCTCCGCCACTAACCCGTAAGTTACCCAGCGGGCTTACACTCACGCCCTTACTTCCAATTGCGACCAGATTACTCCAGTCTCTCGATTGGTTACGAGTTCGTGGTCGCTTGCGCGGTCCTCTCCCTTACGAAGCGGTGAAACGGTGTATACCGAATCTATCGCGGACCACGTCATCCTTTGCCCGGCTGTTCACCCGGGATCGGGTAGCCGATGGTCGTTTCAAGAGCAGTCGTCGTAAGGTCCGCAACCACCCCCGCTCTATAGGAAACAGTACTGCTTCCAGACTCCCCCGACTGTTAGTCAGAGTGCGCAATCGATTGGCTTATGCCGCACGGGGTGCGCAGACCGCCCAGGAGGGCCAGAAGGTTGATTCCCAGGGGAAACTAATCGTAAGGCCAGAGTCCTACCCAGGCTCGCACTTCATGCGTGGAGGCCGTCGGATAGGTGTTGACCCGTGAGTGTGACCAACCCTAAACAGAATGGGTTCGTTCCTCTATCCAAGATGTGTTCGCAGATCGCCCATTGTCTCGGAAGCATTTTTACCCGCCTTTGTGTTTTTAATCAGTCGAGTGGCTATGGGCCGCTTCGTTTGTCAAACGTAAGCTAACTCACAGTTGTATTCGATTTTTTCCCGGGGTTTCGATCACACCCGGGGTTTGCATTGGTATTACATCCTTTATAGGCGTCAGAGATCGATCTATATTTTGGGTCGGTTTAAAGATCGTTTTATATCGAATTTGCTTAGCATCTGATTTATGCGATCTGTCACGCCCTTTGCGCTAAGTAACGACCACGACACTCGCGCAGTAAATCCGTTTTTATCTGGTTTATAATACCAAACAACCGCGATAGTCTACGATTTCATACTGTTCGTGATGTTTTAATCTAACTCATATCAGCAGCCACCTAATGTAATTCCAGTGGGACTAGTGAGTCATCCTTCCGCAGTTGGTAGCTCGGAACCGGTATAAATCTAAACAGACACAATAGCATGAGATGCACTTCTTCCGGTTGACGTGCTCGCAACAAAATGATGGCGCGATTGTCGAGCCTTGCTTGCAATGACCGCAATGTTTGCCTTTTGTGCATATATCATACATATAATTGTGTTTGTGTGGAGGATGGACGCCATCGCGCCACTTTGGCGAGATACATAGTCACAGTCACGTACCTACGTCTGAATCCGAAAAATATCTAATCAAATCCAATTTTATTATTCCAAAACCCTTTTAGATGTAAAAAATACAAACATTATACAGGATGTTTGCAACAGGCCGACATTAATTTTTTTTAATTTCAATTTCAATTTATTTCCAAAATTTCTGAAAAGATTGTAGAAACGTAATATCTAGGTACATTTAAATTACAGTCTATTAGTCCGTTTTTACAATATCCAAATTTATCACCACGTACAGTTCAACCTACTTCATTATTGCTTTTAGGGCATGTCGATATGCAACATTTTAGTACTGGCGGTACTCAAAAACCTTTTTAAGATGTACTTACTAAAACCACAAATTAAAATAAATAATAAAAATAAACAAGGAAAAAATCAAAAATGCTACCAAAAATTGTCAATAAAAATGCCCAAAAAAAATAAAAAATCATTTAAAATTAACAAACTCCTCGATCGAATAAAAAGCGTTGTCTAACAAGTATTCTTTAAGTAATTTTTTGAATAAGCTTTCCACTTGAATTGTTTTTAAACTTTCCGGTAGCCTGTAAAGCAATATTTTGGAGTATTTTGTGTCTTGCCTTGCTGTGTTTAGTTTATTACATGGTATATATATTAAAAAAAAATCTCGTACTTTTAGTATGTGTATCTAAAAACTTTTTATAATGTGTTTCTTTATTCTTAAAAAACTCAGTCAGTAACTTAAAGAGATAGAATGAGGTTAAAGTGAGGATTCTTAGCCTTTTAAAAATCGGTCGACACGACTCTTCCCTTTTCACCTTTGCAATTATTCGTACTGCTCTCGTTTGGAGTATAAATATGGGTTCTCTATGACAAGCATAACAATTTCCCCAGATTGTAATGGCATAACTGATGATAGCTTCAATATAGCTGAAATAAACATTTCTTGTTTGCAATTCATCCAACGATCTTCTTACAATACTTAAAGCATAACATGCCAAACTTAACCTACTTTCGAGGTTTTCACAGTGGAAGTTCCATTTTAAATGTTCGTCGACATGAACACCTAAAAATCTAGTACAAGGAGTTTGAGGAGGGCAGTGTTATTTATTGAAAGTATTATTGGCGAACCTTTATTCCGATTTCGGTGATTCGTAAAATGTATGAAGTTAGTTTTAGATGCATTTAGTGGGAGGTTGTTGCTCTTAAACCAACTATTAAGTTTACATAGATTAATTTTAACGTTAATCAATAATTCTTCCATATCTTTACCGGCAACAATTAAACTAGTGTCGTCGGCAAACATCGTTACATTTATGTCATTGAAATACATTGGTAAATCATTTACATACACTAAAAATAGAATAGTACCCAAAATTGAACCCTGCGGGACTCCAAGTTTATTAGTTAAATGGATCGAACAGTGTTTTGTAATGTTTTGATTTTGACAGTGTGTAATTTCCACGATTTGCGTTCTATTTTTTAAATATGAATCAAATATTCCTTTCAAGGGATAACTCTGTATGTGAAACTGGCAATTTTAATTTTTACTGTTTTTCTGAAAAACATGTTTTTGGTTATTAGGAGATTTCATTGTAAATGAGATCACTTTTGATTTTCATTGTAAATGAGATGGCTTTTTATTTGCTCTGGAATCTTATTATAGTAACAAAAATTTTGATGAATAAAACTGTATCACACTTTGTTAAATCGCTGTCGGTTTATGCGTAGATTGGATTTATTCCTCGTATCATGATGATGATAATCACTATTTACCGGAACTTCTGCTAGGTGTCTACGAGCGTACATAATATTTTGGTAAGTGTAAGAAGAAAATAGTCATGATTCCTGATTCTACGAATAGCAGCTTACAAGAACTTCTTGGAAAAATTGGTGCCATTTCCCAAAATAGCAAGCCATAGGGAGTGGAATTATGCAAAATAAACAGATTTAGCTGCTTCAACTCCGCATAAATTTCTTATCTTTCTAATGGCATTTGTCATTTTTTACTGAGATTATTAAAGTGCCAATTGTAATTTTTGATCAATATCTAATCCGAGGAATTCAGTGGAGGGGACATTTTCTAGTTTGTCAGGCCCAAAGTATACGTCATGAGGCTATTATTGGGGCGATATCCTAACGTGCCCCACTTGCATACTTGACACCAAGATTGGTTACGTCAGTCACTTGCACAGTGTACGAACCATGAATAAATAAGGAATCTGTAATCGTAACCGGCTAGGGTAACATCATCACCCCTTTCACACGTATAGTGAGGTGATGTTAGTGCCTTCCCTATCCAATCAAACTTGCTAGCGTATATAGTGTATAAGCGTAAAACGAACAAGTAGATGATGGAAGGTTTCCCTTATATACTTCAGTATTCAATGCAGCGCTCGGGTTCAAAGTACCTACTTAAACGCAACGTGCTCACATTAGCCGCTCCCCCGAGAGAAAACGCTTTTTGCGTTTCCGATGTTCTTTTTTTTCAAGTTCAGTTTATGACCTTTGCATTAACCCGTTTACCCCCGTTATCGGATGGTAACCAGGCAGCGAAATGCTCTAATGAGATTCTTATAATTGCTCATTGTAATTATAATGGTATTTCTCTTGTTGGAAGATTTTTCACTAGCCTATGATAATGATGATATAGGGGGGATAGCTGATCACATGGCTACCTGCTTATAGCCCTATTTTTAAGGGCCGTTTTAGCTCACTCCCATCTATGTAACTATTGGTTACCAGTCCTCACAATGCATTCTGCAACAAGCTCACCTTCGAGAACAGTCGCAAAATCCACGAAAAACGGAGTCCTCACACATCATTTACAGTGCCGTGCGAATTAATTAGAACAAAGAGTATTTTTCTTCGAAAATTATTTTATTGTTAGTTTTAATATAGAATGTGTCCTCCTTTTGCGTTGATAACACATCGCACTCTTGTAGGCATAGAATTTACTAGGTTTTGACAGCTTCCTTTCAGTTCATTAACGTCAAACCAGACTTGAATTACGACTTACTCAATATATTGGTCTGAATTTGAATTCGGACCAATATATTGACAGATTATCAAACCATATGATACAGGAGCTCCACAAGGTCTATCCTTCCATCGAGGGAAGTTTTCAACAGGATCTCGCCCCATGTAATTCTTCGAAAAAAGTGAAACAGTTTTTCACACAGAACCAAATTACTGTACTTGAATGGCCCGGAAATTCCTCCGATCTCAACCTGATAGAAACCTCTGGGCCATTTGCAAAAACGGCTCTTCAAGATGGTTTGTACTACGAAAACCAAGATGATCTGGTTTCACGATTTCAAAAAAAAAAAAAGGCAAGTGTTAAAATGATATACATATGTCAATTAATAACAAGATTCATGAGATCGCATAAAATATTTTGCAATTATACACTAATTTCTAAAGTAATGACTACATTATA
The DNA here is from genome assembly GCA_944548615.1 of Micropterix aruncella. NCBI lineage: Eukaryota > Metazoa > Arthropoda > Insecta > Lepidoptera > Micropterigidae > Micropterix > Micropterix aruncella. The sequence goes on along the minus strand of OX155960.1, from coordinate 27,914,730 downwards.
AATATGATAAAAAGTAATTCACCCCGGGTATTTTGTAGCACCTGACGTTTTGGCGATGTGGCATCGCCGCTATCCAGGGTAGACTGGACAACGATTGTTGGACAACCTACCTTGGACAACGGCGGTTGCAACATTGCGAAACGTCGGGTGCTACAAACTTCACGCAATAAAGTTCATTTTTAACACGCTTTTATTAGGTCGACCTGTATGTAACTACGTAATGGAATCTAAGGTAACTAATTTAACCATCTTCTAAGGATCGTAGCGTCATGAAAATTGGCATCTGTATGTAGTTCTGATGACAATACAATAATATGGTACTGTCGAACTGATCTGATGATGGAGTCGGAAGATATGAACTGGAACTTCATGATGGAACATCGTATCATAGCTGTGTTTGGACTTGTTAGAAAAGTCTTGGAATGAACTTTGACCGCGATTAGGTTTCAAGGTCTGATGATGAAGCCGGAAGACAGGCACTGGCATTCCATGATGGAATATCCTATCATAGCCGTGTTTGGACTTGTTAGAAAGGTCTTGTAATGAACTTTGACCACGATTAAGTTTCAAGGTCTGATGATGAAGCCGGAAGACAGGAATTGGCATTCCATGTTGGAATATCGTATCATAGTCGTATTTGCACTTGTGAGAAAGGTCACGTAATGGACTTTGAACACGATCAGGTTTCAAGGTTATAACAAACCTATTATATATTGACTTGTAAATATTGAGTGTAAATAGTGTAAATATTGACATAGGTGCCTGTATAAAATGTATATAGACCTGTACATGGAGAGTGTAAATAGAATATTCTTTTTGGTTTTTACGTGCATTTATAAAAGCGTGTTTTTAGTGTTTTTTTTAACTATTATTTTATTATCTTATTTTATATTGTCAAACAACCGCAATAGTCTTCGATTTCATAAGTACCTATAATAAAATATGAAAGCTTTCAGCTCTAAATCTTGTTTTTTTGATAATTACCGCCAAATAGACACTTGTGTCGATGAACACTTTGCGGAGTTTTACAAGTCATTTCCGTATCCGGGTTCGAGGCTCCCCAACGCCTTAAATGAGTAATTATTGTCGGTGGGTCGCTTTTCGGCACCGGCGACTGGTTAACCCCTACAGAGTTCGGCAGCGGCGAGACGCAATTGCGTCGGTTCGTCGACCGACGCCGGCGCACTGTGGGACTGGCGCCCCTATGCAAATGCCGAGTCAGCGCCCTCAGGACTTCGTGTGTATGTTATAAAAAATGAAATTGTCCTTTTTACAAAACATGTTTAATAAAAATAAATTGGCACAAACATGAACACGACTTGCGAGCGCGGAGCGCTCGCAAAAGTCGGTACGAGGCTTTAGACAAAAAGTTAAAATAAAAAAATTGTAACAAAATTACATATCTACACTCAGGAGCAATGAATCCGGGTCTTCAAGATAAACCTTAACATCTCGAAAACTAAGAATGCTAGCTTATTCAATAATAACCGAAGAAACGCCTCTTTTTTGTGACAGAACTGAAACAAAAGCTAAAATAAAAGCAGCTTTATTTTACAGCAATCAAGAAGCTTTGATTATTATATAAGTGGTATTAAATAGCTTATATATTTTTTAATTTGAATAACTTGGCATTTTTAGTTTCCGATATATTTAAGTTTTTGTTAGTAACCTGAATTCATTGCTCCCGAGTGAACTATTCAAATATTGAGTTTTCTACACCTCATTGCATCAAATGTGTTGCATGTTAAACAAAAACCGACGAGGTTTTATGTTAAATATGGGTCTTTAAACTCCACTATTTTTTTCACACTTTTTCGCTCTATTATCATTTTCTTGTCCACGTAGATGAGCCCTCTCCATTTGACACATGGTTTACTTATTGCGTTGGGCTAATACAGACTGAGCCTGTTTTTTATTCATATGCAGGGTAACGTCCTGATTTTGAAACAGATCTATACATGAATGTAGGTTGATCCATAAAAAATAATAACGAGAAAGAGGGATCGAAGACTATCGCGATTGTTTGACATTATAAATAAGATAAAAACTTTACCGAGTAAAGTTTGTGTCTAGCCTGGACAACGGCGGTTGCAACATCGCCGAAACGTTGGATGTTACAAACTTGACGCGGTAAAATCGTTTTTATCTTATTAATAATGAGAAAGAGGGGTTTTGTCGGCACGCAGAACTTAGATATTCCCTCAGCTTGCAAGAGTTTTAGAAGGCTTGTTTTCTGTATAAACGATGTTGGTTGTAAAATGAGCGAACCCACATTAGGCTTTGACAATCGCATTATAAGAACACGAGCATTATTAAAATTTCTTTTTCAATCTATTACCATGACATGAATTAACCTTAAACGATCCACTGTGCGCTGCGCCCGCCATACGGCCTTCACCAGGGTCGTCTTACCACTGCCACTTTACTTCCGCGAGCCAACGTCATGTTTATTTTGCTACAGTTTTGGTAGATACGCTTCTAGATATACTTACTACTGTAGACTTCAGGGCGCCTATTCAGCTGAAGTCGGAAGTAACATAACAATTTGACAGCGAATTTATTTCGTTTACGCCCACACCTTGATTGTAGAACAAGTAGAGAATGAGAATGAGGAAGGAGCACAGCCCCATTATTTTCAATTTTATTTCCATACATGAATCGGACATTTCTAATATCAGTTAAATCCACTTTAAAAAATAGATATATTGGTACGGTTACTTTAGCTCATGGTGCACCGATCTGCAGTGTTGATGTATTTCAAAGCTGTAATTTTTCGATTCGATTTCAAAAGTTGTAAAACCTCGATTTTAATGGGTATTTCAAAACCCATTAAAATCGAGGCGGAAAAGTGTGCACATTTCCAAAAAGCAGTTCCAGTCTATATTTTTAAAGAAGTTATACATTCGTCACCATTCCAAAACCAGTTAAATCAGTGTCAAAATGGTGGTTGAATTTACCATAACTACCCAAAAATCCTTTAAAAACCCTACTCACTCTTCGAACATTTTGTATTTATTTCAACCATTAAATACAGAAAAAGAGTGGTAATAAAAGTAGTAACTAAATTTGATTTTATTATTATTATTAAACTTTATCATTTTTTGTACTATTATTATTATTATTTTAGTAATGCAAATATAATCTGTGATTAAACAATTTCCAAACTTACTACGCACAAAAATATTTTTATCATTGAGTCAGTACCGGAAAATGAATACATCGCGTAGTCCAGTGGCAACGTTACCTAATTAGGCCGGAACCTGTTTTAAATTAAACTAAATAAGATTTAACATTAACTGTTTGCGCTGATCCAAAGTCAGGTATATCCTTTGTAACATAACTTTTAATGTATGTAGGTAGAATTCAATAATTTTAGGAAACCTCTACGAATATTTGGAAGAATTACCGCTATTATGTATAAGAATAATGATTTTCCAAAAAACCCGGCGCGCCTACGCCCAACAACAACACAACTCGAAAAATCCTAAATAATAAATTTGACAGAAATTGTATCGGAGAGAATGGTCCCATTTCGTGCCTAGGGAGCGTTCCCCGTATTTAAATCTCCTGTATTTTATGAGGTCTATTAAGGCGACATGAGACCTCAGAAAAATATCCGAAATGGGCGTACACGCGAAAAAATAGGCGGGGTCAATTTTGTAGGGTTTGACCAATAAAAATCCAGCGTTGACGAAGCGTCAAGCGCAGATTCTAAGTCCGCTCGCGCCGGCTACACAGAATAACTATCTTTGCGCAGTGGTATATTTAGCGTAACTCTCAGACCGCTCTCACGTTTTAATTAATTGAAATTAATTTAGGGCCTAAATTAAAAATGTGGCTAAGTGCTGTCCTAGAGAATTAACCAGTCAATATAATGAAATTGTAATAAAACACACTCACCGCTTACATTGTAGGAGTAATCGCGCATGAAAGTTTTCGAAGTCACTTTAAAACCTTAATGTCCAAGGCAATGACCAACTTTTTTGGAGTCCAAATTTTAAATTGGTTCCTTGTCGAGGGATTCACTTAGAAACTTTTTAAAATTAATGCTTACGTTTTTCAAAAAACTCATAAAACTAAAATTCTTCAGCTATGGTCGTTCCCAGGTATCATGTCGCCTTAAAGGGGGAAGTTTTAAGAGGAGATATACAACAATTACAACATGCTATTATTGACATATTGGGCCGGATTGAGTTTCTTCCTGAACTAATATCGGAAAATAGTTCACGCGAACGAGACAGAGCAGTGCGTTTGTAAAATGAACGACCGTATCTTTTCCCGGACAAAAACTACCTGCTGAACGCAACACCATCAGAATTAGTTTCAAAATATTTCGTCCGGTCTTAGAGTATGCCGCTTTATGCTCAATTGGTAGTTTTATGCTGGAAAAGTGGCAATCATTCATTTCATAATCCACTCTAACATACCTATTGGCCTGTCTCGCTTGCATGAACTAATTCCGATTTTAGCTCACGAAGAAACCCAATCGAGCCCACTAATGACTGTCAGCAATTTTAAAATTCAAATTGGGGCACCGAGCGTGCTAAGAAGAGCAAATTTTTGCCTTGCGGCGAAAACTTTGGACATTTGGAATGTATGTTACATATTTATTTATTTACTTTAGTATGTAAAAATAATTCATGTTTTGAAAATGTGCATTATTTACATTCTACCTATTCTAATACTTTAAAAGTTCATAACATTTTTTAATTATATATTATACCTACGTATATTTTCTCGGTTAGTAGATATTATGTCCCTCTCAGTCAGGGTGTGGGATAAAATCCATCTCGTGATTCCTTTTAGCATTTTTCTATCCGCAAAGATTTCTGATTGCACCCTACTGCCCTGTTTTAAAAACTTGCCCCGGATTGTATCGGATTTTGCTTTCCTGGCTAGAAAAGTATTGTGAACGCACTTCTGAGTGTCTGTGTGTCTGTGTGTATATGTGTATTCCTCCACGATTAAGCTGAAATTTGGCATGCAGGCATCATTTGATCATGGCAAGAGTTGAAAAGATTGTTATTCAAATCGGTCCACGAGTGTTCATGGTCCATGGGGGAGGGGGGGGGGGGGGGTGTTGGAGTTGGGTAAGGTTGAGGTTGTTGAAGGGGGAGGTGGGGTTGGGGTTTAAGTTGAGGATTGATCGCGAGAGGATTGTCTGCTTGCCAGGAAAGTCTTGGGGTGACACAACCGATTTTTTTAGATTATGTTTGCCAAAATTAGAATGAATTTCAAAAAGAAAGGTAATCGGGATTACTAACGTGAAGTTTCCGTTAAAACGTCGTAGTTTTAGTACACAGCACTAAATAGCCTGAATTTATCCGCATTCCTTGATTCTACACCAGTAATTTAGTATTCTCGAACCACACTACAAACAATTCCTCGCTCTCCAAGATCCGTCGGGGCACCACCGACTAAGTCTTTCCGCCCCCCCTCCCCCTTCATTTCATTCGTGGTCGAGCGGAGTACGGGTGAATTTCCGGTAATTTGCTTAACGCTTTCATCCTTTTTTGGAATATATGGAACTAGCTGACCCGTGCCCACTTCGTTGGGCGGTAAAACTTTTTACCTGTGATGAAATTATGAGTGTGGTTCGGTTAGTACTGAGTGCTATGATTTATTTCCTGACTGCCAAAATAAGGGTTATATTTTTACTGCATATGTATGGTATGTATGTATTTGCATGCCAATTTGACTATAATACCGTTATTTGTGAGTGTCTTCTTGTGAGTGTCTTATTTGTGAGCGTATTATCTCTTTAACTATTTATGCAGTAAAAGGGAAATTATATGCAGTAACAGGGAAAAGTCTTTTGTTTTAAACACTTGAGACGATAAATTTACTTATTTTGATAAGAATTCATAATTGTTGATAATATGACCAATAAACATGACCTAGCGATTTCAATTATTTTTTAAATATAAAATACTACTTTTTGTGACTTAAATATCAAAGTTAAACATATGCTGTCGCTGACTTTTTTGTAGGCATTATCTAGCTCTACAACTTTTCTCTAGAACCTAATCATATATCTCTCATCGTTAAGGCAGCGTTAGTTAGAAACGTTTTCGTTTGACCGCTTATTCTCCGACTTACTTTGCAAATCTGACTACCACGAAAGAGTCTTTTCATTTTTCGGATTAATATATAGCCTATGACACTCACAACTAACGTGGCTTTCTATTGGTAAAAGAATTTTCAAAATCGGTTCAGTAGATCCAGAGATTACTCCCTACAACCTCACAAACTTTACCTCTTTATAATATTAGTGTAGATTATATTTTTGGAATGACGCAGTACTCGTACCGAACATTTCCCTGACGCTTTCACGTCAAAACGTTTTATACCAAACTTGACTGATCCAATACCCATGGGAAATTCCTCTATCCGAAGTTTTCTACTGTCTAATCGCTTCAATAAAATTATCTTATCCTAAGGAACCAATTTAATATTGTTATTGCATGGATAAGCGCTTTTCTATATAAATACGAGTTCTATAAACCCCACTGCCCCCTCCACCACCGATGCGATCCAGCGATTGCTGAGTACAAAGGGCCATCGAACCCATAAAGTGGTTTTAGTGGCCTCCCCGAAAGAGATGTAGATTTATAAGGCCCCTGCGGTCGTATGTCGGTCGGTGCAGACGATGCCGCGACGCGACGCGCTAGGTGGTAATTTCGTTCGAGTATAGCCTACTACAACAGACACAAGCCGAGAAGATAAAACCGCGTCGCGCACACAGGCAATTTCCAAGAAATCCTGGTCAAACTAATTTTTTCTTTGAAATTGTCTGATTTTCATTTATACATATTTATTCATGTTTGTTATTGATTTTCATTTAATCATATTTATTCATGTTTGTTGTTATTGGGGGTTAATGGGCTCTCGCTGAGTTGGCCACGAAGACCCATTCTGTTCAGGGTTGGTCACGGCCTCCACGCATGAAGTGCGAGCCTGTTTAGGACTCTGGCCCTATGGCCAGTCTCCCCTGGGAATCAACCTTCTGGCGTTCCTGGACGGTCTGCGCACCGTGCGGCATAAGCCAATCGATTGCGCACTCTGACTAACAGTCGGGGGAGTCTGGAAGCAGTACTGTTTCCTATAGAGCGAAGGTGGTTGCGGACCTTCCTGCGACTGCTCTTGAAACGACCATCGGCTATCCGATCCTAAGTGATCAGCCGGGTAAAGGACGCTGTGGTCCGCGATGGATTCGGTATACACCGTTTCACCGCTTCGTAAGGGAGAGGACCGCGCAAGCGACCTCGAACTCGTAACCAATCGAGAGACTGGAGTAATCTGGTTGCAATTGGAAGTAAGGGCGTGAGTGTAAGCCCGCTGGGTAACACTCCTGGCTATCTCGCGGTTAAGGCGTTGGCCTCTTACGGGTTTGTGGCGGAGCTAGACGGTGGACTGTTTTTGTCCTAAATCTTCAGCGCTCACTCCAGGGAGATAGAACGACTAATCGTTAAAACTTCCTGAGGTGACGGGCTCGCCCGCTGTAGTCGACAACTCTAGTTGTTTGTTGTTATTATCCAATTATTAAGATGGGCCGTTGCCATAAGGGGTAAAAAGGTTGAAAAAGTAAAACTGTAACCAGGCTAGAGGGCTGAGAAATCAAGCTCAATCAATTTTAGGAAGCACGAGTGGGCCCACTCGGTTTCCTTCCCAGTGTTTTCGTCTAAAGTCGTTTCGACTCGTTCCAGGGTAATATATATATATATATATATATATATATATATATATATATATATATATATATATATATATATATATATATATATATATATATATATATATATATATATATATATATATATATATATATATATATATATATATATATATATATATATATATATATATATATATATATATATATATATATATATATATATATATATATATATATATATATATATATATATATATATATATATATATATATATATATATATATATATATATATATATATATATATATATATATATATATATATATATATATATATATATATATATATATATATATATATATATATATATATATATATATATATATATATATATATATATATATATATATACAGGGTGTTATTGCAGCACGGGCTTTTTTTTCTGTGGGTGAATCAGTATAACGTAGTAAGCAACTTTTGATAAAAAATTTTGGAAAAAACCAAAAAAAAAAAATTCTTTTTGGAAAAAAAATATTTTTTGTTTTTTTTTTAATTTGAAAATTTGAAGAAGTTGACTGTTAAATAAAGGTTTGAGAAGCGTTTGAGCGTGCTGCGCCATCTAGCGGTAGGTAATAGGTCGTAAATAAACAACATCAGCGACATTTTACCAACCGCTAGATAGCGCATCGTGATCATAGCTTTTCATAATATTTAAAAATAAAATAAAAAAACAAATTTTCAAAAAATATTTTTTTTTTTTCAAAAAAAAAAAAGTTTATTTTTCTTGTTTTTTCTAAAATTTTTATCAAAAGTTGCTTACTACGTTGTACCGATTCACCCACAGAAAAAAAGCCCGAGCTGTAATAACACCCCGTATATATATATATATATATATATATATATATATATATATATATATATATATATATATATATATATATATATATATATATATATATATATATATATATATATATATATATATATATATATATATAT